>JAWLRI010001012.1:953458-1063242 GCA_034781795.1 Crypturellus tataupa
GGCAGTAGGCGAGCAGCTCCTTCGCCCGTGTCATCCGCAGCCTCCGGCGAGCCGCGCGCACCCGAGCCACGGCTGCTGCCCACAGCGCCCGCCGGGGACGGAGGGAGGGAGGGAGGCGGCGACAGCAGCCCCCAACGGCCGCCCGCAGGGGAGGGAGGCGGCGGCGGCCCCCAGCGCCCGCCCCGGAGCGGGGGGCGGCTCGTCCCGCCCAACGGCCGCCTGGCGGGAGAGAGGCGGCGCCCAACGGTCGCCCAACGGTCGCCATGAAGGGAGTGGCGGGCGCCCAACGGTCGCCATGAAGGGAGCGAGGGGGCGGCCAGCGGTCGCCTCAAGAAGCCCCGTCGTCACCCATTGTTATTATTTTTAATGCACATCCCCGCAGGGTGTGTTATGTCCTCCTTGAACGATACTGTTGTTATTACAAACAGCCTGGTGTTGAGAAGGTCCTGTAACGCGCTGGAACTCCTTTGCCCGCTGTGCTCTACACCGCAAAAAGCCTACAATGTAACCCACGTAACGTGGTGTTTTGTAGAGATACAGAGACAGAAAGGACAAAAGCCTCATGCTAAAACTACCCTATTAAATATTTACCTGGAGCTGTGCCGTCGCTTTTGATAGCACTTGTAAGCTAGCCAGGCAGAAAACTTCTAATTCAAATTCTGGACACGGTGCAGACGTATTGATCCTCAGTTTTATGCACTGAGTAATTTGGCGGCTATCAAAATGCATATTCGGTGTTTAAGATTAAATATATGTGAGGCCTGTCACAGCATTGGCCTTAGTTTGCAGGTACTTTCAGACAGACATGCATGCTTAGAGTTGCAATTAAAAATAGCGTGTCCCTTCTCTTGTGGCATGATAGGAATTTGGGGGAATATCTCCTTTATTTATTTCTGAAAGTTGATGACAAAGCAATAATTGAAAGTGTCTCGTCATGCAAAAGATGCCACATACTCTTGCTCGTACTTGCATACATACCATCAATTTCAAAACTGCACAACTTACAGAATATCCTGTGATGTAACGTAACAAAACAAAACAAAACACAACATCTTACTTATGGAAAGGCCTGCTTAGATACTACTGCAGTGTAACAAGGTTCCCACTATTGACTTACTCAACCTAAGAAATTCAGACAGATCTGTTTATCTAGTGTTATGTGATATTTATCTTCCATCTGAGGGGATGTGGAAACTGATGTTGTTTTCTTGAAATCCTTATTCTCATGAAATGAGACTTTTCTCACACTGAATTCACAAAAAATACAACAGAAATATAATGTAAGATTGAGAGATGAAATAACTTGTGTTTTGTTTTGTTTTTGTTTTCTGAAAGCCATGCTAATGTTATAAAAAGTCTCAAAATCTACCGCAGTGTTGATTCTCGTTAATGGTCTTCGCGTATACATGCCTTTTCTCTTTACTTGAAAAGCCTTTCGTGCTGTGTTCCCGAGCCTGAAAGTGTATACACAAAATCCTTTAAAGAATCTTTTGCCTCCGTGTAGATATTTTGCTAGGCAAACATCTTTTCATCTGAAAGACTCTTGGGGTCTCCTGCCTCTCGAACGTGGTTCTGTTTTCTTGCGCACGTACGCTCCATGAATACGGGGGAACGTAAAGGCCAAGTCAACCCAAGTGGTATCTGCTGAGCTCCTCAAAGGCTTTGGGGATTTGTTCAGCTGGTGATTTTACTTTTTACTCTTTTTACCCTGATACTAGCACAGCTCCTACAGCCTGAATGGGGATCATGGAGGAGGATGAGGGGAAAAGGCTGAATGAGGTGACAACCCTTAAGACAAGTTTTGAACAAGGTAGCAATTCAGATCCTTCCATCTCTAGGGGAAGGAGTGAGAGGCCTTGCCTGTTGAGATCATGATTTTGTGGTCACTTGCACCTACAATACATCTAAATGCTACTGAAAGCAGTGGCCCTTCATTTTTTCCTGGGCAGCTGTGCACCTTCTGCAGCGCTGGCAAATGTGCAGCCCTGCAGCATGCCTGGTAGAAACCTGCCCTTGCCTTTTGGCAGTGTAGGTGCAATTGCATTGAACATTTAACCAAGGCCTGATCCTTACTTCCGTATCAGTTTCTTCATGTAAATCGTGAAGAATTTTTCTTAAAAGATTAAGGGGCTAATCCTTCTTTACACAGGAGGAATTCATAAAACCCTTTCTTTTCCTTCTCCTGGCCTCTCCCTTCCTCTAATCCCCCTTACATCCTGCAATGTCAGATAATTGTGCTCTGGATGGGGCCAATGCAATTTTTCTTTTTTAAACAGTAAAATAATGTACCTGGTACCTTTTGGGCAAGAACTAAATAATCATAATCCATGCATAAGCCATTGATGAATCTGTGGTTTCCCGTGCATTTTGCTGTTTGACTTCTGGTGTGCTCGGTAAATGATCATAGCTAGCAAGGAGGGAAAGAGCTGCATATATGGCAGAGTCGACCCTCCCAGGCTGGTACACAGTAGTCCTTCCTGCTGTATCCATGATTGCTGCATGATGCTGGAGCTCGCTGAGTGCGAACAGCCACACGAGATGCCTGAATCCCTGGTGGTGATGTGTGTAATGCTTCCTTAAGCAGCTGTGCTTATTCTTACCACGCTGTAAGAGCTCGCCTTTGTTTCTGCGTGCAATGGCTTCTAATACGTGCAAGCAACAGCCCTGCTCATATTTTGTGCAGTGGAGACAGGGTGATGATGTGTGTGACTTCCGTACCCCAGTGCCTCTGGGATTCGAGGGTTATACCTTTATTCATCATGATGTATGTTATGTCATACAGACCTTTTCTTTCTCTAGCTCCCTCCTCTTCACACTACACTTGCCTAAGCTGCATCCTTGGTGCTTGGCAGAAAGCCTTCTCCTCTGGCACTAGGTGGGCCTACAGTCACCTACAAGAACGTCCCAACTGCCTCTTCACCGTTACTGCCCCCACCCCTTCTCTGCAATTCCCAGTTTCTTTCTTTTCTTCCCCATAATTGAATATTATATTCTTCAATTAAACTGTCTAGAAGTGTCTAGGCCTAATAAACTTTTAGGGGACTGCTTCTTGTACTGAACAAGATATTTCAAAAAAAAATCTGCAGGATCAATCTTTGCATTTTAATTGCATTTTATTTAGCAGACTTTGAACCAGATTCAGCCCTATCTATAATAAATTCAACTTTATGTAGATTCTAACCCCATGCATGACAGAATGAGCTTGAGTAATATATCACCTGGCTTTTAGTAGCAACAAGTTTCTCTAGCTGCTGTAAATAACTGGTCTCTGTTATAGTATAATCTTGCTACTTGAGATCTCAAAGATTTCTGTGAGTCTGATATGACACTGTGCTATTCAGCTGACACATAAATGATTTAATAATAACTCCATCTAACATAGTTCTGTGTGGAAGTCTTTTTTATTGTCTGTTCTCATCTTTGATCCTGTAGCAGAAATAGCGTCACCAAGTCTCTTACACTTCAGTTGAGATGAATGCAATCTAATCAGTGCTAAGCAGGAGCAGCAGTCGCTACTCTTCAGCCTGTTTATAAAGAATGGATTTTGTCACAATTAAACTTTTCATTTCCTTCTTCCCTTACTCTCAATGATTCTTGATTTCACATCCTCAGGAATACAGCTGACAGTGAAATCGTCCGAGGATGCCTGTAAATGTTCCCATTAGTAGTTATGTCTATGATGAAATTGAAGCCCGCTCAGTGTTACTAAAACTTTCCGTTAATAATCATTGGCTTAGAACTGGATTTCTAGAAGTGTTGATTCCAACCTTGAAGAGGTTTGTAAGCACAGGGAAAGAATATCTCAGTTAGTTTTAGGATACCTGTGGCTGGCCAGTATCTATTAAAAATAAATAAATAAATAAAAAGTGCTGGACGAGAAGATTACCCTTGTTGTAAACTGGATTGTCAATTTTCTGGCTTTATTTTCTTATTTCTTCTAACATGGTTTGTATGACACAATGTCAACATGACTTAAACAGTAGCCTTAGTCATTACCTTGAGATAAAGATAGGTGAAAGGCCTGAGGCCAAGACCTACTAGAAGCAATGGGCTTGATGTTGTGATGCACCAAATCTCAGTCCTATTCTTTCAGAGAAAGGTTAGAGATGTGCATTTTTCAAAGCTGGTATTCACAAGCTCACAGGTTTGGTTCTATAATCTTCAGTGTTTTTTCCCACACCAGGACATAGTAGGATAAAACAGTGGAGATCTTTAGGGCACTAGCCATGCAAATGCAAGCACTTTCAAGCAAAGCATCTTCATAAGTTTTACAGGGGAAAAAAACTATGGCAGTACAAGAAACAGAAGAGAAATGAGGGGAAGTAGGAATGACGGGAAGACAAGACAGAAAAGCAAGAATTAGTCAGTGAGGCCTCCTCCTCCTGCTAAGAGAAGGAGAAATATCTCACTGACTTCAGAAGATGCAGCTAGTTGACCTGTAGCCTAACACTGAAAGTGCCATTGTAGCTCAGCTAAGTCTTGCCCAAAATAGTAAAATCTGAACAATAATAGCAATGTCAAGAAAGTCTTCAACACAGGCTATACAGTCTCCATCTGTGACTACAGGTATCAGCCTCCAGGATCATCAAAATTGAGCTGAGAGGAAGGACATACAAATCTCTTGTCCACCTTCCAGGCTATAAGAAGGCCAGGCTGTTCCTGACATGTTTGTCCAACAAGATTAAAAACAAAACAAAACAAACAAACAAACAAAAACCCAAGAAGAGTCCATCAATTCCTCAGGCAGTCAGTACTGCTCTTTTTCCCATTAGCAAATTATTCTCTGTGCCTAATCTGAAATTCCCTCATCGCAATTTCAGGCCACTGCTTGCTCCCAGGAGATGTGGGGAAGAGTTTACTCTGCAATCTGTGACTCTGCAGGTTTGCTAATACATCAGAACTAGCACCAGTGCAGGAGCCTTGTACAGTGTGGATGTGCTCATCTGACCAGCTCTTTCTGCACCATCCTCCACATTTTTGAAAGATATTTTGGATCCCTTGACTAGGGACTTGCTGTCTATTGCATGTCCAGCTAACCGTGCTACAGCTCCGTTTGCTTCATGTGCCTGTCTCCCAGGAGGTCTTTGAAGAAATATCCCCTGCTACTGGGAGTAAAAATGCTCACAGGTCATGCATGCATTTACAGAAACCTGTAGTAGGAGAGCAGCTAAGGTAACAGCTGAGAAAGAAAAGCCAAACCTACTTTTGTATCTCAGCTGATTGCCACTAATTGCTCTGAGAGCCCTCGGGACTACAGCGTTTGTAGAAGCATAAGAAGTCTCATTTTCTGCCATATGTTATGGACTTGTTCCTGCAAGGTGTGGAGCACTTTTCTCATGAGTATACAATTTCATGAACCTGAAAGAGAAACCAATTTAGGCGAAGTTGGAGTACTCAGAAGATCCTTATCTGTATCAGAGGGGTGAAAGAATGATTAAGTCCATATTTGCCATTTAAGAAAACATGGTTACATGTTGCCCATGAGGAAATTAAGATTAGAAATATTAGGTTTTTAACTATGAGAAGAGTGGGGCTTGGGGCTTGGATTTTAGAACAGCTTTTCAATAAGGAGCTTTAGAAAGACATCAATAAACAACTGGAAAAAATGGTGTCCTGTGGTTGTTGTGGACCAGTAAACCAAGATTTTTACAGTGCTGTGTCCAGCGAGGTGCAGTGATCTTTGGAGACATGAAAGAGCTTTTCTTTATCCATTGACGTGTTCTAGCAACCAGTGATTAAGAGAGCACCGGTTTTGCTGCCCTTTATAAGCTTATTCATGAGGGAGGTGAATTGGCAAGTGAGATGGTTTTAATATTTGCTGGGTTTCTGAGTCAGAGACCCTTACAGCAGTTTTTCAAAGTCTTATTCTCCTGCGTATGTGCTGTTTATGTGGGGGCAGAGAGCAGGCACATAAACCTGCCTAAAATTCTTCCAGGGGAATGACAAACCAGATCACTGGGCTGACAGGCAAGGGAGTGTGAAGTTAGAAAAGGATGAATGTAGGCAGCTTCCCATTGTATGACTGGGAGGGATTTTCTGTCTGAAGTGCATTCCGCATTCAAACAGGCTCCTGAAATGTGTTTTTATTTCCATATCCCTCTCCTGATATTCAACTGCACAAATATTTCTATTGCTCGGCACTGAGCTTCTTGGTCTAACAGTGCATGAGACACAACTGAAATATGAATGTTGTGCCCTCCTGGAAGACCTTTCAAATCTGTCAGTCCGACATAAAGCAGGCTATTAATAGTGCATATTACATTTTTTTTTCTAAACTGTATAGAGAATGGGGGTATATGGGCTCCCCTTTCTGCCTCAGGTGTTCTGGATTTGAGCAGTGCGCTAGGTCACAGAGAGAACAACTAATTTGTTGCGTGGCCTCTCCATCACCGTTGCACTGGATGCAGTTCACCATAGGGCTCGCCAACAATTTACAATACACCTTTGCAGTTATGAGGGGATGATATAGATACCTCAAATAAGTAACACAGTTTAAAAGCTTATAGGCCTGTAACACTTAGTAAGTGGTATTTGCTAACACTTTGGAAAACCTAATTTCTGTTGAGATAACTCCATTGACTGGTTTAAATTTCCTTAACCCAGTTTGGGTTAAGGAAATCTAAACCTTAAAATTACTTAAGTCCTTAAAATTACTCTTCTGTGTTTGCGTTGTACTTCAGTTGTCACATCCCTGGAGCACCGATCAAGTCACCTTTTTTTTGGTGTGATGCCAACCGCTATCAAGGAGTACAAGTATCGTTGCATCCATGCTTAATCAGGGCAAGCTCTGTACAGAGATGTTGTTAGCATTTATTTGACCAGAAATTGTTGCAGGTTTCAGATCCGCAAGGTTTTTAACAACTTCTGCAAAAATGATAGATGCCCAGGGTTTAGGGGGAAGGAAATGCCTGCAAAGCTATTGATCATGGCTCACTATTTTAAGAAAAGGACAGTATGAGAGAAGCAAAATAAAGATAATGGGCTTCAGTAAAGCAGACTTTGATAAATGCAGGGAATTTGTAAGTCAATTCTCTTGGGAAGATAGACTAAAGGATAAGGGAAGGCAGGAGAGGTGGCAATTACTGAAAAGAGCCTTATAACAGCAGGTTATTGTGCTGTGAAGGAGAAAGGAATCATTGTAAGAAATGGGAACAGCTGTGGCAGACGCTCTTTTAAGTCTCAAATATTAAAAAAAGGAATTAATTAAAAATTAGGAACAAGGACATAAGACTAGAGCTGAGTAGAAAAACATTAGTCTAAGTATGTAAGGTCAAACCCAGAAAGATTAAAGCACAATATGAATTACTGTTATAGGGGGTGTGAAAAAATTAATGTGAAAGGATTCTGTGAACATTACAGGAGGAGAGAAAGGCAGAGTAAAATTCAGACCCATTCCTTAATAGTTAAGGACTGCAAACAATAAATGATGTCAAGAAGACAAAATATTCAGTGATACCTTTGCTTTTGGCCGAACAAAAGGATAAATTGTGAGTAAATGTCTAAAGTAATTAAGTAATTCGTTTGTTTATTTATTTTTACAAGAGCTCATGAGCATGAGTCATAATAGGGATAAATGGATTAGAAAATATTTAATGTATTATTTAATGTATTGCATGTATTCAAAGCTAGAGGGTCCTAGTGCAATTTATCCTCAAATGCATAAGAAACTGAAGAACTGTCTGAACCATGAACACTCATTGGTAGCAGAAGAGGAGAAAGTTATCTAAGAACTAGAAAAAAATCAGCAAAGGGTTTCAGCAAAGGTTTTCAACAGGAGAAAAGAAAAGCTCAGAGAGTTAACAAGCAGTCATTCTTTCTCTGCTATTCCGAAAGAAGTACAAGACTAAATTTTTAAAGATAATTTATAAATACCTAGAAAAAACTAAGGTAATAAAAAAAGCTAGATTAGATGTGTCGAGAATAAATCATGTCAAACTAACCCTGCTTCCTTTTTTGATGGGATAATTAATAGTGCAGATAAAGGACAAGCAGTAGATATATCTTACCTATAATAAGGCTTTTGACATGATCTCACCTAATATTCTCATAAGGAAATATGAGAAATATTTACTTACCTAGAATCACGATAAAGTAAGCAGATACTCGAATGTTTTGATACTAAAATGGGGAGGCATTGAAAGTAGGTTTTATAGAAGTCATATTTATACTCAACATTTCCCTTAACAACTTCAATCTTGAAACACACAAAGTTATAAAACAACATGAAGCTAAGAAGGACTAAAAGCTCTGTGAGATCTAGGATAACATTCACAGCTATTTTGAAAAATAGCATAGATGGCCCAACTCCAGCAAGGAGAAATTCAATAAAATCAAATAGAAATACTTAGACTTTGGAAAGAGAAATTAAACAAGCTTTTATAAAATGGGGGATAAATACATGTGATGGCACTAATCGAGCTAAGTGAAATGGTTGCAATACAGCACTGTTACAAGAAAACCTTATGCTGTGTGGTGCTAAATCAGGAATGTTGTAGGTAGCATATGCGAAGTAATTATCCTCTGTTTGTCCCTGGGATGCCAATGTTGGCACTGAACATGGTTTTAGTCACTACGCTGAATATTAAGTGTTGCCACTTAACGTTAAGTGGGGAGGAGTCCAGAGGATGGCAATCAGAAAGGTAGGAGATATAGAAAATGTGACCAGAAAACAAGACCTAAAACCTTGACTTGTGAGAAAAGATAGAAGAGTTTTGCTTAATTTAGGAAAAAGAAGACTAAGGGGAAGATGTAATAATGATCTTCCAGTGTGTAAATATCAGTTGAAGAGAAAAGTGGTAGAGAACATTTAAATACCCTAAGAAGAACTCAATGGATTTTCACAGAGATGTTCGGGGTTAGGTGTTAGGAAACATCTGTGGTGCATTACCTAAGTTTGCTAGGTCGAGAAGGACTGTTTATTGCTTATTGAAGGCTTTTAAAAACAAATCAGATGAAGTATTAGACATGGTCTAGGTATAATAACCCTCTCCAGTTAGAAGGTGATCCCAAGAGGGCCTTACTAGTCTTACATTTCAATTATTCTATTAAATAGAGACTGGAAACCCAGTTGACTTGATTGTTGTTATCTTTGCAGATCATTTTCAGCTCTGAGCTTCAAAAATACAGTGCTATTACGAGGTCTCTTTTGTTTTAAATGCATGTTAGACAGGCAATCACAAGGAAGAATGGAATGTGATTAAATATTTTTTTAAATGAAGAACTAACTTAAATCTGGGACCAGTTAAGGAATTAATGATATGTGGAGAATAAGATGGAACTGAAGAACTCTGAGGGGTCAGTGAAAAATTAAATACTCTACATACAGTGAAATCCCAGTAACTTCAGCTGGCAGAGCTGGTAGCTTGGTTGGCAGAAATTAGGCTAGCTGAGCATACCCTGGAAGACCATTCTTATGGCGTTTGGTATGTTGGAAGCAGAAATAGCAGTTAAGACAGAACAAACCTTTATTGTGAAAGAGCAACCAGTCAAAAAACTGAAATACAAAAAAGAGGTGAGGGCAGGCTGTAAGAATCATGAAGACTTCCAGAACTGGAAAAAATGGCAGAGAAATATCACCGATCTGCTTGCTTACAAAATCCACTCTATATTTATTAATCACGGCAGACATTGTAAAGGCTTTCAAAATTGTCATTGACTCATTTGTATTCTCCAGTCACCTAGTAACATAGTGATTGACTGGTCACTTGAAAGATGGGCATTGAACCTCTTGGAAAGCTGGGAATGTGAGACCAGAGCATCAATACTTTGACTTCAGTCTCCTGTAAGAGGCACTATAGCTCCCCAAAATGCAGACTATACAGGGGCTGTTCCAGTGCACAGGTCTCTAAAGCACTAGCAATGGACAATATTGGTAACTATAGCAGACTGGTGCATTGATCAGAGAAGCTGTGGAGTTTTGAGTGCCTGATATATATGGCTGAGATATACTATTTAGAAGAGGAATAGAGCAAGATGGGAGGAAGAAACTGTTTTAAGGGAAGTGTGTCTTCCGATGAAAGCTTCAGAAGCAAATTAAGTCTGAATGAATTCTAACTTTAATCTCCCAGCTATTCATCTGAAGTCATTATCCCTGCGGACCGGTGACCGCAAATGCCCTCTTTACCCTTTTGTGCAAACACATACACACTTTCGCTCGTGCCTCAGAGGAGCTGCAGAAGATAGTGGGCAGTAAAGGTCATCTGAGCAAGGTATCAACCCACAGCAGGTGGAATTTTTAAATTCTCTGTTCTTTAACAAATCCCTGCTGTTACTGAGAAATGAGCAACAACATTATGGTTAACTGTGTCTGAGACCTGCAGAAGGCTTGAAATATCTGATCTGTAGTAGGACTGCTCTGTAGTTTACACTCATTCACAAGTCCTATATGCTGTGTGCTTGGGGATGAAACAGAGCTAGACCCTGAGGCACAGTGACCTTCAGTCTTAAATGTGTTCACTTGATTTTTTGCAAAGAGACAGAAGCAGCTGTAAGGTCAGCATCTTTACTTTCTGATGCCTGAGGCCTTAAGGTGTCATTCAAGTCAATCATTTATTTTATCTCTGCTGGGAGCTTAACAGCAGGCATATTTTGCGTAGAGGAAATGATAGCAGAACTGTGTTCCTGTAAGAAAAGAAATATGATGTCTTAATTAGTTGAAAGAGACAGATATAGTTGATAAGCTCTTGTGCTAGTAATGCCTCAGTTCTCATTGACCAGCTAAAATAAAATACGTAAGAGCTAGAATATGTAGTGCAATTTGTTTCTCTACAAAGAATATATCCATTGTGTCCAGCTAAAACTTTGTACATGCTTCCCACTGTATGACACCATTAATGAATAGTAAATAAGAGCAAAAATTAAGAACAAGACTTTGAAATTTGTGACTTTCCAGCATCTCAACAGATAAAAGTTAATACGCTAAGACACCTGTTATCAAGGACATTATACCATTAAGTGTCCCTATTTGTCTAACAAAAATTTAAGCATAATTTGCTGAATTTATTACAAATTTTATAGCAAATCCTGAAAATCTCAGTCTGGTATTTAAAACTTTTATTTTTTCTGTCTTGATCTTCATCAGCTATGATAAAAATTTCCATGCAATGTAGTACTTTTTGACTAGGACTTAATTAAATAATATTTTTGATGAAAAGTTGAAAAAGAAAGTAGAATGTAGCTTTCTTCGTGGTATATAGCCCTTTTGGAGATCAGGGGATTAAGACTCACACACTAGGTATTTTTATTTTGAAGTCTGCATAGACAATCCTGAGTGTATGTACATATAAGGCCAGTTGAATGATAAAGAAACACCTTATACATATGTGGTTACTTTCCTGATTTTTCTTACATTAAAAATATTGTGAGAAGGAGTAGATAAGAATCAGAAATTTTAATGTATTCTGATATAGTAAGATTTTTGTCAGTAATTCTTTTTTCTTACACGTTATCAATTCAGCTCAGAGATTCAGAGATTTCTAAAGACTTAAATGGACCTTTGTGCAGCCAGTTTTCCTAAGTAAGGCAAACCAAAAAGCATTTTTCTATATCTAGTATGGAACTTCATTTTAAATTATAGCATATTTGAGAAAGATATCGTGTCTTGCTCTTATCTATTCTACTGCCATAAGAACAGATAGATTAACCTTTTTGTTGTTGTTGTTGTTGTTGTTTTTTTTTTTTTTTTTTTTTGTCCCAGTCTTCAACTATGAATGTTCTGGCTTTTATTAGTTCTTCAATATATCAATATAGCAACAGAAGTATCTTTAGCTGAAATTCATATATATTATTCTCCTTCAAAATACATGATATGCCAAATGTGCAGTGGTTGAAATGCCTAGTTTATACAGGCATTTCAAGATGCCTGTCTTGATAGCATTAATTAAGTCCACACTTTCACCTGATAGCAACCTCAACAAGGATATAAGTAGGCATCCATACTGCCTCCAGATCTTACTTTGCTTGCTGCATAGAAGGGAGACTCACTTCTGCACTGTTTTGGTTCTGTTAGCAACATCAGTAATGTGGTATTTTGTGCCTACTTCCTCCTGATTTGTCAATGTTGGTTTTTACTCTCGGCATCTGTATTGAGTTTGCATTACTTAAATGACCTCTTTTTGGTCTTTTTCTCTGCCTGAGAAAAAAAAATACTTCCCTCTTTTCCAGTTGATCAAACCTTAGAAACTTGCTGCCTCAGGTATTTTGAGTCTCTTTTGAGTTTAACCTTGTTTGTCAGGATTCTTGCCAAGTGCCTCAGGATGCAAAAGAATCACAGGCACATCATCTGAGAAGAGATTTTATGTTCAAGCCCACACTAAATTGACTTACTGGTTTTATAGAGCACTAGGGAATACACATATTCAGTTCTTCCTTCAAGTTAAGAGTTCATGGGGGTACAGGAGGAAAACTTAAGGTTTATATTTTAACAGAATTCTGCTTGCCAGGATTTTATTTATTTATTTTTACACTCAGTATTCAAGTGGATTCTGCTTAATATTTCATTCTATGCTGAATGACAACGTAGTCATTGTGAAGCTGATAGAAGACATCTGATCAGAACACATTTGTTTTTGTTGTTCAGCCTTCCTTCATTCTGAGGATTTTCTAACCAAAAGATGAGTGGATCTGAGTTTGCTTGCAACGGTGCACTTGGACACAGCATATGTCAGAAGCCATGTAATTTCATAGGGGTCCCTGAGGAGCACTGTGTCACAGGATATGCAGGATTGATCTTACACTGTCAAAATACCATTTGCAGCATAGACATCACGGGTGTGCAAGAGCTGTGCACCTTCTATCCTAGCCTTCTGTAGGTGCAAATACACCAATCTAATAATTCTCATTTTTCTTTGACTGCATATATTCCTATCCTGGCATCAGCACTTAACTGTAGCATTTGTATTTTTCAACCAGTCATTTAATTATCCTTACCGTTCCAGATATGTGTAATATAGGGTGCTGTTGAGAAGCCACGGGAGAACTACGGCATTGGGGGACTTACTGGGAGCAGCTGGGAGAGCCATTGATTTCATACTGTGGTGCTTGGCAGAGCTGAGGGTGTGAGATCCTGAGCTAGGAAGTCTTCCAGGTAGATGTGCAAAGGTTGCTGGAAATACGAGCCTGGCATCAGGAAGTAGTTTGTGGAAGCTTAAAAGTACACGCGAGATCAAACTGAAAGCTTTGCCATAATGCCATTCCCTTGTCTGTAGCATTCATACCATGCCAAATGCAATCTAACAACATAGAAATCTGTACATAAGCAACCTTGAATTCTTTACAGCATTGAAAGTGTTCAACAACTTTCAGAAGCTGCGCGTTGACCCATGTTGATACTTTCTGTCCTAGACATTTATGAAAACTGCAGCCTGGAAAAGAAGGTCACAGGGCGAAATACTGGACTTGTACTTCTCTCTTCACAGATCGCATCATTTTACATAATTAAAGCTCTAGTTCTGTGAAAAAAAGTCAAATGTGGTGAAAAATAAGAGGTCAGTTTGGCTCACTTAGGCCAGAATCAGGCCATCGGAAAGCAATCTCAGGTCTCCAGACTCCAGTCAACAGTGTTGATTTATTCTAAGGGAGAAATTTATTTATGCACAGTGAAGCCTCTCAGCAGTGATATATTTCTGAAGATCTATTTTAGATTTTGTGCAGCAGTGTTCATAGGGGACAGCTCTGAATCCTCAGCTATCTTTACAAGATGCCGGGCGATCCACTATCTCAAGAAGGGTGGATGTTTGTCCAACAGCTCCCAGTGCCTTGACTGTATCTGACAGGACTTCACAGCTCAGAGACTGTTACACCCTATCTTAGCATGGTGAGTCAGTGCTGAAGCACACAGCTTACTGCTGTAGCAAAAGAACTTACTAAATCAAATCCAGTGCCTCTTGTGATATCCCAAAGCATAGTTCCCAAGGCAAGCCCACTTCAGTGGCTCACTGCTCTCTTCTTCAGAGCTGTTAGCAGTGTGAGGTGATTTTTACCCACAAAATGCCTTTACTTCTCCTCCTACGTAATGTTTCAAACATGTTTTTGCTGTAACTTTCATCAGAAGTAGCAAGCATTTTTGGATGATGAGGAAAGAAAGAGGAAAGACACATCCAGAAAAGAAAAAGCTTAGAAAATGGTGGGCTTGAACGAACACTGTAGGCAATTCTTAAATGATTTTACCTAAGCAGTCACTATGTCTCCTGTTCCAATTAGTGTTCCTTTTTGACAAATCAGGGATAACCAACACAGAATGAAATCACTTGGGAAGTAGAATAAATCACGATCATCTGGTTGCAGAGATTTTCATTAAGTAAGTTAAGCTATCAGCTTTCCTTGGTAGCTAAAAAAAAAAAAAAAAAAAAAAAAAAAACCAACCCTGAGGGGGACAACAAAGCATCCGCATAACAATTTCAGCGGTGGATGGGGGAGAGAGAGGCACAGACTTTAGTTCTGAGATCTTCCTCCTCAGCAGGATGCAGAGTCCTCCTAGCTGCCTTGCTCTGTGTCTGATACTGCCTCACTAAGGGCTTGTGGCACCAGTCGCTGCTCTGTGTTAGTGTGAAAGAGCAACAGGACTGAGATCAGAGTGCTGGAAGACACGTGAAGCCCCAGAGCCAGCAATGGTTTGCAGAGGTGAAGTAAAGGTAGGGAGAAGGTACAGAATCCTGGATGGTGGAAAAGATGGTCATGGTCTAAATAGCAAATAATCAGAGGATGTAAAGGAAAAAGAAACCTATTAGTATTGGCTAGGAAACGTTCTTTGGTGGTAACACAAATGTGTGTTGAGAAAGGAACTGACTGAGTTGAGATAGAGGAAGTAAAAGTCTGAGTGGCCCAGAAGACTTTCATAAAAAGGCTCTGCTTGCTCCAAGAGTATGATAGAGAAGAGAGAGAGTGACTTTTAGGATTATATCAGGTTATGTCCTAAATGTTATAAGGCAGATGAGGCACTGATGTCAAATGGAAAAGGTTAGAGCTGACATGAGTGAAACAAATTGAATAGTGTCAATCTGGCAGGGTTCAGTGGAGGGGAAAGTGAAGTTTCTCACACCAAAACCATTTCCTTGCACTGCTTCAGATATTTCTGAGGCCAAAAGATGTTGCAAGATGGAGAAAGAGTGGATTGATGCTTACATTCGCAACTCAGAGGTGGTCATTATGGGGTGTGTTTTGCTGTTGACCTTGATCATCACAAAAAGTTTTATAGTGTATTCAGCAGAGGCTGAAATCTTTCATGTTCAGGTACAATCAGATGTGGCAAGGTTCTGTGGTACTAAGGTCCCTCAGGACTATCTTGTAAGATAAAAGGGTAGATATGTCTCCATTTTGGTGTTGTCTCATTTTCCATTTACCTACTCTACATAGGTCAAATGGTCATCAGAAGACAGCACAGCTTTTAGCTGACGCTAATTCACTACCATGTACCTCAAATTTAGAAATGCTTCCTATCCCCTTGCCAATTTCATGGCTTTTCCAGATCTCTTTATTACTTACACAGAAAACCAGACAGAGAGAAAGAAATACAAACAGATGGAGAGTTTAAAATAATAAAAAAGGGAGTGTTGTGTGGCTCCTGGCTATTGGTAAATACCCAGATAAACTGACCTCAATAAAGAACTAAGCTGTTAAGAAGCTTATCTTTCTCATCTCTTACTATTGAACCTTTATTTTTCAAAATTAGCACTGGTTTCATTGGTTTATAGAGACCATTTTCTTCCTATGTGGCCTGCCTTTGCAATGCTATTGTGGGCCTAGCAGGGCATAGTGTGTGTTTCAGTTCATACTATGAAAAAACTCCTGTGCATTCTGAGGACTGTAAGCATCCACCTACCACTTCCTGGACTAAAAGTGGGAAAACAGGAGAGAAAAAAGCAAAAACAGTCTTAAAAAAAAAAAAAAAAAAAGTGAAATGATGTAGACAATGTAAGATTCTGAAACTTCATGAGACACCTACAAGGGTATAGGAAACACAAAATGCTTGGGCTAGCATTCATCCAATAGCAAAATTCTCAGAAGAAGAAAGGAGATGTTGCTCTGAATTTTGCCTTATTTAGAAGAAAGAGTGAAGCTGCTGTTCTGAATTTTGCTGCATTTTCCTTCCTGTCATGCAGTGGGAAATGGACACAGTCTTTGATACAATACCAAATTTTCTGCATCAACAGCTCTGCAGTTTCGAAACAGTCAGCAGATCAAAACATACATGAGTTCATTCTCTCAAGTTCATTTAAAGCTCAAAATTTTAAACTCCCATCAAGGATGGGAATTTCCCCTTAAATATCCCCAGACAACCAATTGGTATAAATCAGCATTGTTGACTTCCACACTAAGCCTGTGAAGTCAAGCAGAGTGGCCCTGCTGTGGCAAACAGCTAACACAGGAACACATGATGGCAATCTAGGACCTTCAGCAGTCACATGGAGTTTTCTAGAAGGAAGAAATTGTGCAGATTTATGAGGTAGGGAGCTGTCCTTCCACAGTGCAAAGTGAACATAAACTGTCTTTGAAGTTTCCTGTATTGAAAGTCTCTCTTAAAGATGAGGAAACTCTTTGACTGAGTCCAGCAATTGATAGCTATGGACCTCAAAGAAATGAAGGATGTGAAGGTTGCCTTGTGTGAGGCTGAGACAAAAGCATCAGTGAATACTTTTCAGAAGGTGAAGGTAATGAACCTTGAGGTCCCTCTGTGCAACCTTTCATCTCTATCAACAGATGTACCCTTCTTCCTGCCAAGAAAATTAAAGATAAAAATTCCATTGATACCAACTTTTTGGTGTTCTAGTGCATCTTGTAATCATTTCCACATTTCCACCCCACAAAACATAGAAGGTCATATCCCATTTTGGCAACACTCCTTCCAACACTGTTAGCAAATCATGAGTCAAGTTTCCGATATTTCTAATTACTTGCCTATAACTTTATAGGTCTAGTTTTCTTCTTGCCCAGTTTTACTAATTGAAACTGCTGAAGCTGTTAAAAAACCCAGCAAACCTAGTGAACAGGAAAACCTGTTGCTCATATTTAATTGACAATAGTGCCTGTTTACACTAATTTTGCCACTTTCATGGTCATCACCATAGAGGCCTTGACATGTTGGGATCATTATAAAGCCTTTAAAAATTCTGCATCCAAAATTAAGGAGTACAGGATATATGTGTGATACTAAATCATTCACAACTATATCAGACCACAAGTATCTATGGAAAAAAAAAATTAAGTCAGCTAGAATTTAGGCAGGAGCAGGAAGAAACCCCTTCCATGAACAGATTATTTAGGAACAGTGTTTAGGAGGGTTCTCAGACTTCAGGAGTGTGGAATCAGAGACTAATCTATATAAAAATTTTCTTTAAAACAGCTTAGCAAGAGATTATGAGCCTTAAATAGTTTATGAAATGTTAAGAAAAAAAAATCACAAATGAATTAGGACCACATTTTGAAAGGAGTGGGAGTTCAATGGTAATCTTACTATGAGACTGTCTAATCTAAGTGCACGAACACTTTGAAGAATCTGGTCATAAGTGACCTGGTTACAGAAATCACATTTTAAAATAGGCATTCAGAATTCTCTTCTTCTGAATTTTCATAAAAAGGTATACACTACATCGTAAGGTGTTTTTGATATCCATAAATCTGAGAGGAAATAATTACAAAACTTTATAATAATAATTTAAAAAAATGCTCCTGTGGTTTTACTCTGGGGACTACAACCAAACACAGAACTGTGCTCAGCTTTTATAGCATACACAAATTCTTGTTGCCCTTATGAGAGGTATGGCAGCCAACTGCCCACTGTGGTGAGCAAGCTCCTGGAGCAAGCTCTAGCCTGCATCTCCACTGGAACCTCCAGTGTTTCTCCCCATTCCTCTTTCCTTTCAGTGTACCCACAGAAAAAGACTGGGAGTAGTACCCATAGCAGGACCACACATAAAGAAAATCTGCCTATATGAACAAGAATAATGGTCCAAATTGCCCCTCAATGCAACTTTGGTCTTGCACGCTTGTTTTAAGTGAGGAACAGCTTCACTGAGACTCTGTGGGACTGCTTGTAAAAGTGCAGCAAGTGCTCAGCTCTCCACAGACTCAACCAGAGGAATTCACTCTAGTGCGGAAGGCCAATGGGCCATTAGTCATGTTTTAAAGACTTAAATGGGACATAAATGATGCATAAGTTTTTACACAGGCTATATACACATATATAAATTTCAATATAATGCTATTTGAAGTATTTATAGAAGTGCTTAGCATTCAGTTGCAAGTAAAAAGGGGTATCTGTGCTTCATCCTACATCTGAAAGGGATATTTAGGACCTTTACTGACATTTTCCCCCAGGCCCTTCCCACGGTACCTTCCACACAGAGATGGGGAAGGTTAATTAGTGACTGTTTGTAAAGGACTTTTTGAAGATGAAAAGCTTTCTCTCATTTTTTTTTTTTAATGCTAAAGATGCTTATGATTATGAAGGTGGGTCTTCTCACAGTTTCTTTGTTTTGCATGGTGCACTGAAGTGGTTTACTGAGAGCCCACTTTGCTGCCAGATTCCCAGTGGCGAGTTCAGCGACTCCGCTTTGCGAGCGTGCTTGGTGCTTTTTGTTATGGTAATGTTATGTTAATGTTAATGTCTCTCCCACTCTCCCACGGATTTACACTGCCAAAGACATCTGCTGGGGCAGGAGGAGCCTGGGTTCCTACACCCAGCCAGGCAACACCAGCAAACACCACTGCGGGCCAGGTGGAAAAGCCTCCTCACTTGTAACGTTCAAGTCCTTTGGAGTCTCCTTCACCACAGAATTAAGGCAACTTTCACATTCAGAAAGATCAGTTAATGCTATTTTTCCAGCAATCTTGATGGGCCTTATTTATTAAGTTACTAACCACTGTAGCACTTGGTACCTAACTTGATGCCTAACAAACAGCAGTAGGTTTATAAAACAGGTTATATTTGCAGAAGCACATTTGGGGGCATCTGCAGTTGTGTTCATAGCTAAGACATGAAGTTGCATTGAGAAGACACTCAGAGCAGCCTTTGGACTTCATTTTAGCCATTGCTGGCTCCTTGGGTGCTTGTTGCTTCATTTGTTCACCTTTTCCCAAGGATGAAACAAATTTTCCCTGTAAAAAGGCTCTAGAGCACTGTAATGACAGAACATATCATTTTAGCAAAGAGCAGTGTTACTAATAAACTTTGTACTAAGAGGAACCAACATGCACTTTCTAAAGGACAACCACCCCACAAAATGGAAAAAAAAAATTCCCAGGGAAAAAAAAAAAAAGATAAATTCACATCTGAGAAGCCTCTTTAGCCTAACCAGTGTTAAAATATTTATTGTGGAGTAATACCGGAGAGACAACATTTATACCACATAAATAATTCTCTCTATTTTCCTTGAAATTATGTTATAAATTATCACTACTTGTTAATCTTGCACTGATTTCTCACCATATGTGGGGGAGCCTTTGCTTTCTATATATTTATGTTTCCCATTATGTGTTTTGAAGCAGAAATCATAGCCAACATGACAGAGGAAAAGCCATAACTTTGTTAAACTGATATAAAGCACCAGTGGCTCTAGGGATGTAAAAATTGCTTTACATTCACTGGAAAGCTTAAAGAGCCTGGTGATAGGGAATAGCTCTAAGTGAACGGGAGTGAACTGCTCTGCTTGGTCTCATTAATATTAAAATATTGGTTGCGTTATGACACACCGAAGGTCCATATAGCAAAACATCCTCCCTCTTGGAGTGGTGAAAAGTAGGTGCTCAGGAAAAGTGTGTGAGAAAGAGGGCATAGAGCCTCTTGGGGTAATTTGGTTTGCAGTGAATTAATTTGCTCATTTCCTGATAGCCTGTGGGTAATTTCTTGATGCTGATTTGTGTGAGAAAGCACAAATTAAGATTTTGGTTATGAAAGCACTTGAAAAGAGATGATTAAAGAACAGCAATCTTTCACTCCCCACAAAGTTTCCTGAGCAGGGCATTTTAAACGATAACCCCAAACCTCAGTAACCCAGTGCTCAGGATGAAATGGTGGCTGTAAACCAGTTTAATTCTCTTTTGAGCTAATGTATTACCTATGTAAGCATCTGATTCACTTTCGAAATAGAAAATTGCATCCTACAAGAACATATATACATGCCCATGCCCTGTCTGCTAGATGAGGCAACAATATATCCAGGATCTCTGCAAGTCATGCTTGGTAGAGGGGTCTTTTCCATGCCACATCTAACAAACAGATGTTAAGGCCTGGGGTATCTATGAACCATCCTTCAATAGGGCTGCAGGTAGTTTTGTGCACTCCGTGTTATGCAGTGCGGATTCTGAGCTAATGCTGGTGTAATTAAATGAGCCATGAAGAAATGCCACAGATCTGGTGCCATCATGGAGGTCTCTGTGCCATTGCCTCAGGGAATCCAAATGTGCCACCTCCAGCCTCCAGCCACCAATTTCCCATTGATCCAAACGAACACGGTGGAAAGGCCCAAGGGCAGCCCAGCTAGCAGCATGCGAATGGCTGGATAATGATTTTAACCTTGCCCATGACCAGCTCCCTGGGAGATGTGGCCTTCTGGTCTGAAGCAGCTTTATTGAAGGGACCATTTAGAAAAGCCAATGCCAGTAGTACACTAACAAGGATGCTTAGAAAGATGCACTTGGGATCAGTGCAACCTCCGAGAGCTGTTACCTTATCAGGTTTTATTTAATCACGTGTTGATCACTGTTTCTCACAGAAACTGGCTCCCTGCCTTTTTGTGCAGATCTCGGATCCCCTTGGAATTATGCTCATCTTCAAAGAGGTGCCCAGGAGTGCCGTGTCTCTGCCTGCACCACAGCGGAGCAGTGCCCCATCCATGGGGCACCCATCGCTGCTTTCTGGGCAGCGATCTCGAGCTTTTGCCCTTTCCAGAGTACTGCCCAAATATACGTGGAGCGCGCGATACCTGACTCGGGCAGAGAGCAGTCTGGCTTCCAGGAGGCTGCAGCTGCTCGGGCCCTTACGGTGATATTTATGACTCGGGAAGATGTGTCTTGCACACCTCTGTTGCCCTGTAGAAATGCAGAAGCAAGCTAAGGGTCCAAAGAATTTAAACACACGGGCATTTCATTACTTTTGTCTATCTAAACAAGTGCTGTGTGATGTGACCCTGTGTCACATGCTCTAGGTGTCCCTGCTTGCGCAGGAAGGTTTCCCTAGATATTCTCCAGAGGTCCCTTCCGACTTCAATTGTTCTGTGATTCCGTGTGCGTGTGAGATGGGCATTGCGTTTGCTGGCTTAGCACCCAAACTGAGAAAAATTCACTTGTCTGTTTACAAGTCACTTCCAGCATTCTTATTGACAGCAAAGCACAAAATGTCCAGATTTCATAATCAAATCTCCATTGCATTCTGAACCGATAAATGTCTGAAATAGTTTTGTCTTAGAAAACCCCAGAGCCCAATATACTATCTGTTTGCAGGCGTTATTTGCACTAGGCATGACTATGACTTTTCTATAAACTTCCATTCATTAGAAGCAGCCTGTATTTTTTTCTGCAACAGGTTGAATCTGTGCTGGAGCTTTCTGATATGAAAAAGAAGAGAAGAAGGCCCAGATTACTTTTTAAAATAGAACAAAGCCTCTTCCCATCAGTGGTTTAAAAATCACAAACCAAAAATGTAGCTGGATCTCTGGACTGACTCAGCCTGTCTGCATTATTATAGGTCTTTTTACAGTATTGCCTGCACAGTATGAGGACTTGCAAGGACTTTGCTTGCAAGGTATAAAGAAAACAAGTACCTGAGTATTGGGGAAAGGTTGTAATTCACACCCACTTGCCCAGGAGCTTCTGAGGGCAGGAAGATGTCACATTTGTTGCTGTTGTGGGTGATCACCAAAGGGTACAGTGCTGTCCTGCTGCCGTGTCACATGTCAGCTCTCTCGCATGTGCAGTCGCGTTGCAAACCCACTGGAGCTAAACCCCAAAGAGGAAGATTAGTTTTTCCATTGGATCAGTGAATCGACCTGTCTCTGCAGCAGCCTGTACTTAGGCTGGATTAAATGTAGCGTGAACCCATCCTCCAAGCAGACGGGAAGACAAATGGGCTGTGCAAACGGGCTTTTTCTGCTCTGCTTGCTGGGAGAGCGTGGGGGGAATCTGATTGTGATGGGACAAGATCGTATCCCATTTTTTTATGCCAATATAAATACATCACCTGTTTTAAAACCACGTGTCCTCTGTGCCGAGTTTCTTTTCCAAGAGAGGGCACTCTCGGCTTTCCTTGCACTCCGCTCCACAGCGAGGGTAATGGCAAGGGCAGGATGTTCGAGGCGCCTAACGCAGCGCGCCTGCTCCTCGCACGGCTCGGGCTGCATCACTGCAAGCAGCACATGTGCATGAAATGCTCCTGCGCTCGGTGGTTTAATACCGCTCCAGTGGCTGTATGGAAACGGATAAGCCAGCGGTGACCCTTACTAGTTTGGCTATTTAAAAGAGAGACAGTGTGAATTCTGTCTGTGGGAAAAGTGTTACTGTTTCCGACTGCATCAGTGTTGCCCTATCTGAGAGCAGCGGTTTTCACTAAAGTCTAAGGTAATTCATAAATCTGTGAGCCCCCCAAAAAATAAAAAAAATCACAGTATAAACCAACCTATATGGCTACCCGATAAGGAATACAAACATTCACTGTTTTATTTCTGTGCTGGTTTGGTTTCATAGTGCTGTAACTCACGCAAAGCAGCAGTCTCTGGGGGTAACACATCCAAAGATAATGGTTGACTTTAAGGTTTTAAAGGGAAAGGTTTTCTATACTCAGAGGGTTAGCACTAAACTTGACCCAGGTGGTGCTCAAGATCGGGAAAGCCCAATTCCTTGCAAAAGATCTAACAAACCTCCTGAGCTGCAGCCTCAGCTCCTCTCCCGGCCAAATACCCCTTTAGCTCTTCTTCTCGCGAGCCCCTAACGAGGACACCCTGCCTGCCTGGCCACATCCCCCCAACGAGGACACCCTGCCTGCCCGGCCACATCCCCCCGAGGCAAAAGGTGGGTTTAGTCAGAGGCTTTGATTTACAGGCCTTCAATGGGCATTTCGGCCTGTCCTAGGTGGGTGGTCAGGCCACGCTCAGAGGCCTCCTCAGAATGTGTAGTTTTTCTTATTGGTCACCTCGAAATTTTTTACACAATCTTATTATCTATTCAGACCAGTTGCCACTTGTCTCCCTCTGAGTTCAGAAGTACTAACGGGCAAGGCCAAGGCTCACTTAGGGCTGTTGAGGGCAATGATGGAAGTTTGGGAAGGAATCTAACATTCCTCTGCTCTATTTATAATCTTCTCTCTCTCTCTCAACCTATCAATCCTGCCCAAGAAGACAGGGGCAGGGGGAAGTGGGGGGATTAAATTGCAGTTGTGCTTCTTTGGGGCTCTCATCCTTTGTGTCACTTCCTCTGTTTCAGTTGTTTTAGGCTGGCAACACTGAGTTCAGTGGCATTCCTGTATGCTCAGTCTCCTCACAAACACACGTATTTCTAAACCTGTATTACTCCTTATTTTAAGTTCCTCTTCTCCAGTGCTCTACCTGGTTTATCCCCACCAGTGTCTCCACCTCTATGAGGCAACTATAGGGATACTGCTGTTTTCCTACTCATGAAAAACATAGAATAGCAATTTTCTGTCTCACAAAGATGACTTCAGAAGCTTCAAGCTGTTTTGTGATCTTCAAAGAGGACATGTATGGAACTACATCATATTGCAATTTCAAGTTTATGGTATTAACTGATATGTAGTCTCCACAAGCCAACTGGTGATCACCAAGGCGGGAAAAAAACTTGCCCCAAACCAGTTGAGCTTTTTTTAATTACTTTTATTAAAATAAAAATATCATGCATTAATACGCATTAGACATTTCTGAGAACCAGTAATATGAAGATTAAGACTATGCCATGTCTGCATAAAATAAGTTGAGCTGGTAAAGCATGCACCTACGTATGGGAAGGGACTGGATGGAAAGATGAAAATGAGAAAGGTGCTGTAGTGGCTTTTTTTCTGTGTACAAAGTTCATCTATAAAGACAAAAAAAATTAATTTACTAATCATGATACCAGAGAATTATCCAGACCAAATGTGTACTGACAGTTCCAGCTCCTTTCTCTCTACTGTGTCATTACCCCAAAGTATTTTGCTTCTAGAGAATAGAGAGAGAGAGGGGGGGGGGGGGGTCTTCCTTTCCTCCCAAACACTTCACAGGAATCTCCACTGCAGCTGGGACCCTGTAATTCCTTTCATCTTTGTCTGCGTGAATCCCACCAGTTAGGTTATTAAACAGCAATACTCATGGCCCACTTGGGCTTCACTTGACCGGCTTTGCTGGAAGCATTTCTCTTTCTTGCGAGCATAGTACAACACATCTCCCATACATCTTTCCTACATAGCATTGAAGTTGGAAGTTCACAGCTTTCCTATGTATTCCCTTGTGCTCCTTTGCGTTTAGTGGTACAATCTGAGTTTTGCATGAGTGTGACTGTGGTGCAGATCTTGCCATTTTGCCTTTCCTTGCCAAGGAAGGACAACACGCAGTTACATAATTCACAAATGACCAGAGAAGAGCCTAGGAACCCAAATGTCACACGGGCCTGAGGGATGGCATTGACTGTACTTCCTTGGTCTCATAAAACTGAAGCAAGAACCTGCCATGCATGACAGATGAACAGGTTTTATCAGTGCACTGATACACAGCACCTGGGCTTTCGTAGTGCACTTCTGATGGTCCAAATTGTTGGCTGTTTGACAGCTCACACTAAGAAACTCCAGCGTGGTGCATGGAGAGAGATGCAAAGAGTCTGGGAGAGAGAAAAGGGTCCTGCTAGTACCCTCACTAAGCTCTGGATAAATCCCCAAGGTGACAACTTTTACTAAGACCAATGTCCACGAGTAAAGAACCCTTAACGTGCGTTCTTCTCTGGCTAAGACATCTACAAGCGAGCCACGGTGATTTCTTCCCCCCGCAAATGCAACAGTATATTACAATAAATGTTCTCCAAAAATTAAAAACAATTAAAAAGAATAATATACACCTCATTTTTATCGCTCAATATACAAACAATCTTTGATCAGCAGTATAAACTATTAAAACATACAAAAGTCAAGAGTTTTATTGTACAAATAGTGCTTTCAAAGGTGAGTAACTTTAGAATGCTGCAAGGGTACCGTCTGTATCTATGCATATATTGCTTGACAGTTTATTAAAACCAAGACATTATTCCTTATACTCCGAACGCAGCTTATAGTGGGCAGTGGATCCATAGGATCTCCAATTATTGCGAGGGATTTTCAAAATCACTCAACTTACTTTATGCTCTCAATGAAATCAAATTAAACTTTCTATTAACTTCAAGGGAAGTGATGTTAGGAATACAGGGTTAGGAAGGAACTATCCAGGTATGTGAGCCAAATCTCCTCTCATTGTAAGTAGCTACATTTCATGTATTCCCTTTCTTATAATACCAGGATAACATTGATAGTATTTGAAAATCCACACTCTTCAGTTAAACCATAAGAGACTGGGAGGCTGATTTGGATAAATTCCAGATCGACTGGAAATAACGTACCGTATCAGCTACACAGGAACAAGAGTCCACAAGTCCAACCATGAGGTTCACAGCTATGGTTTTGATTTTTCATTTTGCACCTTATTGGTCAGAAAACACATTGCTTCAAGGAGAGAGCTACAGAGAGACCACAGGGGCTGAGTGGCCTTGTGTCCAGACACCTCCACCCCTGACAAGGCTGAGCAAGTAAGAGGATGAGGTGGAACATGAAGGCCTCAACCTTGGCTGACCGCGTTGGAAGTAAGAAGTAACACAGGTTTTGCCAGCTAAGTCCCCCATTCTTTTCTTTTTCCTTTTTTCCCCTCCAGAAAATCAAGGATTTCCTTGACTGCCGGTTGAGGTACAGCCCAAAATCTCTGCATTTCTCCCCCTGCTGCGCTCCGTTCCCACGTAAGAGAATGACGGACTCATAAGCGGCACCTCTGAGCGACCTGAATCAATCACAGGTTTCGGGCCCCAAGGCCCCCTATGGAAACACACAGTGTGGAGAGCGGGCAGAGCACACGGCAGGAGGCAAAGCCATCGTGAAAGGGTCATCACTGCAGCTCCTCCACATAATTCAAGTAATCCGTAACCAGAAGCGTTACCATCTTGAAGTCTCGCTGCCTGCCTCCGCAATTCCTCAGTTAAGAAGCACTTATCTAATCACGTGTCATCTTCACAGCTTTTTATTTTTTTCCTGAGGCTGAGCCCAAATAGAATGCTTTTTTTTTTTTTTTTTCCTCCTAACCATGTCCTTGTTTTGAGTGTTTCATGACTAGGGAATGAATCAAAAGTAAAGGCTCCAGACGTAGCCCTGAAGAAATACCAGGTCCTGATTTTTGGTCTTGTATTCAAAGCAGGAGGCCTCATCTTCATGTCAAGCTCTCCTGGCTTAATGGTGCTCTGGGCTGATCCCAAAGAAGAATCTATAGATCTGTAGCTTTTTCCTGTGAAGGGATGTTGTGGAAGTCATGATGAATACTGTATTGCTTTAAAACAAGAAAATAAGACATTACATCTTTGGTCCTAATGCAGTCCATTTAAAAAGCTACTTGAAGGTGTCATTTTTTTTATGTACACATTTTTTTTCTAATAATTTATTATTTTTTTAAAGGCTCCTTAAAAAGTTCTGTGTCAGAACTGACAAACCAAACTTACAAAAGCGTAGCTAGAAAATGATATTCTGATACAAAAATTCGGATTAGTGGTGATAAAACGTTACAAAGCTGAGTTATACCTCGAGTTTGAAATTCCATTGTGCTACCTTTTTCATCAGGAGGAAGGTTACACTCGCACAGGGGAAAAGGAAACCGGAGTGACCACAACTGCCCCTTGCGAGAGGCAGCAGCGGTGCCATGGGAGGATGTTGAAGTCAAGCTGAAAAATGAGCCTTGTCAGGAAATGCAAAGGTTCTCGCTGACACCCTGGAGCACCCCCGGACACACCGAGGACCCCAGGCTAAACCGTCCTGGTCCTCCTGGCCAGCTCGAGCCCTCCCCAGGGACCTCGTCCCGTTGCCACCTGCCAGCTGGAAGCAAGAGCTGATGGATCTGCCCTGCGACGTAGCAAATCTCCCAAGCCAACTGCCTCTAGGGCAAAGCCAAACAACCTAGGACCCAAATGGAGTAAAGCACCCAGACTACGGAAAACCATCACGGTAGCATGAAGCCTGTTGCTTATTTCCAAGTTCTTGGCAGTTATGGAAAGTCTCTGAGCCTGCAGAGACAACAGTTCCCCGGTAGCTGCTGCTCCGATAACTAAGAGATACTAAACACTCTAACTTACAGGCTGCACCGTTTTGTCTTCCATGAGCAACACACAGTAAAAATGAAAGTTTTAATTGCCCTGAAGATTTAGCTTCTCAAAGTGCTGTGGCCTGCTACCTTTCCCTGTTTCGCTGTAGTTTTAAAAATCAGCATTTTACACCCCTAGCTCCTGTGAGACAACTGCGGAGCTGCCAAGCTGTATCTGGATGATGGTTTATGAGAGATTTCAAGTTGCAGTGTGCTTGTATTGCTCATCTTCGTGGAAACCCATGATTCCTGCCCCACTCAAACAGCTGGAAGTCCACGCAGCAACATGAGCTGCAGTGGGAAAAACAGATCATTTCAGCTGCCTGTGATTGATTTTTGCCATCAGAGGTAGCAATGTGGCACTTTGCTAATGGCTCTTAGCAGCAGCCAGCAGAGCCCCCAGGCCTGAGGCAAGGGTCCTGCCCCTGCGCAGCCCCTGCGCTCCCAGCGCCACATCCCTGCCGAGGTGCCAGGTCGCAAAATGCAGCTTGGAGGGTGCATATGCATGGGAATTGTATTCACGTGTTGCTAATCCCACAAATCTGGAGTCGTCCTGCACCTTTGTAAGGAGAGCCTGCAGTTTCTGCATCCTCTCTCCCGTATTTCTCGGCACAATACTTCCAAAGGATGGATTGGAATGATTGCAGCAGGATGACTTTTCTGCTTACAATTCTAATTCAGGTTCTAATAAACAGTTGTTACTGAATCTCTCATAAATTATTGTAAAAAGGCAAGCACATTACTCTGTATTAGATGGTTTTCATGCTACATAATGCTGGGGACACATACTTTTACTCCCTAAGGCTTTTTTGTTTGTTTTAGATAACAGATTCAACTAATAAAAAATTTAAATAAATTATTTTGCATAACAGTGGTTTCATAGGAAAACATTTCACGCTATAATTTTCCACTGCATTTCCCGGCAATGTAACAGATTTAGCAAACCAATAAATTTTCCATGATTCCCAGTGAAGTACTTTTGGAGCTTATAAATACCCTTTTCTGGGGCACAAGGCTGCAACGGGGACGTGGTCACCGCGATGGACACAGATGGACCAGGCAGGACAACCCTGGGGTTCTGCCCCAAGACACGGTGCCAGCCCAGGCCGCCCTGTGGCTGATGCACCGGCGCGCACGCCGTAAATGCATTAGACACTGCAGTACTTTTAAAGGGGTCATTTCACACGATCGTTCTTTTCCATCAATCCTCAATAAATCTCTGAAAGCCAAGGCTTTGCTAAGGAGCTCGGTCCTGGACTCCGCACGCAATATGTGAACGGATGAGCACACTGCAATACTCAAAGCACCAACGTGCAGCTCAGAATTGACCATTTCCTGCCCCTCAAAAAATGCTACGTCTCCCCGCTACCCCGTGACTTACACGTGATCTATCTACACGAAGGCAGCCCTGTGCTTCACTAGAGGATGATGACATTTTCCAGCATCCCCTGTTTTTCTTCTTTCCACTAATTCATCCTCCCATTACTTCCCACATTGCCAGGATAAGAGGGATGGGCACAACCAGGCAAACAGCCCCGGCTCCTGTCCTACAACAACCCAGCAATTGGCAGCAACTGTCTGGAGGCCAGAAAAGCGTAAGGCAGATGTGCCCCTTTTCTGTGCCAAACGTACGCAGAAAAACGATTCCTGCCCTGAGCCGCTCTAGGAAGGGAAATGAAGCTGCCTGGGTAAAGCTACCTGTGTTTCTTGCTCTATCATGTTTAATTTAGTGTAGTTCTTTCAGACTGTCTGTCTCGCGAGTGCTCCAATTTGCCACCGTTTGCATTTCCTTGACATTTAATTAAAAGTCTGTTAAATGTTATTTGACACTTCATTTTTCAGTAATGGCAACATGTTCTAACACTTTTGTTAATGAAAAAGGCATTTTGACAACTCTACAGCTGCAGAATGGATCAGAAAAAAAATGTCTTGCGCTTGACCATCAGAAAACAGACGAGTGAACACTTTATAAACATTTATAAAGGGCTTGGAGCTGAGTTCCTCTTGTCAGTTTTTCGCACTAGTGGTCAGAAGGTGATGTGTCTTGCCATTCGGTCCTTGTGCTAGTTTTCCCCAGAGAAATCCACCTCTTTCTTCTGTGAACAGAATCTCCCACACATCTCCCAGATGCACTTTTCCTGTTCATGCCAGGAAGTGGTATAAGGAGATAATTTGTTTTTAAAAAATTGATTGTTTGGAACAGCTATTTATATTCCAAGACTTTTGAGAAACTCTTCTCAAGAGTATTTAGTACAATCTTCTTTTTTCCCTTGTTGATGATCTGAGCACCACATAACAGACCAGCAGACAAGCATCTGATCTTGTAAAAGACCCAAAAACTCTCTTAAAAACATTTATAAAAATATGCACTGTAGAAAGGAATTTGACTGTGCAATGTGTACATCTCCCAGGTTCATCCCAGAATGGCCTCTTACACTGCTACCACTTGAAAATGAAAGGAATGCATCTGCTCTTTATTCTGCACGGGAAGATCCCACTGTCTTCCAACATGCATCCGAGTGCGGCATATTACATGGAAAGGGAAAATTCCATTATTACATGGAAAGGGGCAAGAAAACCCCTAACTCATATTGTCAAATGTGCTTTGCAATTTCAGCCCGCGTGCTGGAAGGGAAAGATGTGCTGGCTGATGCACTGCAGTTGCCATTCGCTCTGTGCAGAGTCTGTTCCTGCAGCAGCCAGGTGCTTCACCAAGAGCCTGGCTTGCCTCGCTGCAAGAAGTAATTCTCTATGGTCATGCTGAGGCTTCAATGTATTCACTTTTTGGTGCTGCTACCCTTAAATACTCGGGGTTTTCTGCTGCAGGAACTTTCAAAAGACCATTAGGTTTGCTTTCCTTCGGCAAGAAGTCCTGCTGATAGTCAGGATTGTCCAGGTTTATTTGGTGATTGCCGGCCTGGATCCAATACGGAGAGCTCTCGAAGACTGTCGTGCCCAGAGGAGACTGGTTGGTGTTGAGATACTCGGGGTTGTCCACGGCTGTGCTGTGGGAATTCTGGTAGCCCGAGTCCGTGGAGTTTCCTGAGACAGAGCAGTTGTTGTAGATCGGATTCTGGACCACTGCCACAGATGGTTTCTTGGGCATCAACTGGTTTACATACTCTGGAATTACAAACAAAAAGAGAGAATGAAAATGAAGACACAAAAATAGTGTGGCTTCCTGCATGATTGGATGTGTAGCTTCAACCAGGCACTTCTCACCACAGCTTCCCACTAAGCTTCCTAGCTTGGTACCAGGATTCAGAGAGCACCAAATGCAATGACTGACATCTCATGGCACCAAGTGCAGTGCTCTGAATTAAATTTGCAGGAATTAAGTTTGCGAAGCAGCACAAACATGACTTTGACCGTCAGAGAGCTAGAGAGCTACTGCTGATTTTAGCAACATGCAGGGGGCTAAGTCCCATGTACTGCTCTGAAACTTCACCCCGGGTCTCCTTCTCTTTGCAGCTCCATGGGTTTGGTTTTGTACAGACCCAAGTGCACAACGCAGCAGCAGGTTCCTCAGAGACCCCTGCCCTGGGTGCTGGCTGCCTGCTCTGTAAGTCCACATCAAACTGCAAATTTCCCTCTGTGTATCAAAGTCTGAAAGCAATGAAACAAGCTGAACTCTTTGCACTGCAGAAATGAAAGCAGTTTTTAAAGGAGTTTTCTGAAGTGCAGAAATAGTAGAACACTTTAAATACACACACACATATGCAAAATCCCTAGCCGGATGGCACATACAGCAAACATGAACAATCTCACAGGTGAAGTAACTGAACTGAGAGGTGGTCAGAAGCAGGCAGAAAAAAAATGCAAAAAAAAAGGAAATGTGCATGCATTTTCCAAAAATGCATCTATTCTCCTGCTTTCTGAGGAAAAAGAAAAGAAAAGAAAAAAAAGGTAGGAAGCATTAAGGTTGCTTGCTCGCTTGCTACTGAAAGGGAAGGAAAATGGTTATATTCAAGTAAGAATCCTCAGATAACCACACAGCTCACCAATGAATGGCCCTTAGGATGGAGAAACAGGAGAGGTGCTCACCTGGAGCAGGCAGGAAGCCATCGTCTATGCTGTCTTCCAAGAAAGCACCCGTCGGGTCTGAGCTATACCTCTGGGCAAAGCTGTCTTCCCTCACCGGGTGTCCCTGCTAGGTTGGAAGCACAGGTTCACAAAATTAGCTTCAAAGGGGGTGCTTTGTAGAAGCTGAGCCACAAAAACGACTCAACAAAAGGGAAGGTGAGGTGCTTTGGAAGGAAAAGGACCTCCTTCTTTCAGAAGTCATCACACACTTACCCCATTTCTATCAATACAGGTCGTGGCAGAATTGTTGCTGGTAGCACTCTTAAAAAGAGAGACAGAGAAAAGACATGAGAAACAGTTTGTTCAAAAACTGCTCGACCTGCATTCATAGATGGAAAATTTCATACCAATGAACTCAGAAGTGGAGTCCGGGATGTTGAGGGGCTACTGAAAAATCCCTGGTGTGGAACGAGATATTCATCTGCATCCACTATATCTTCCATATCTTCCTCTTCCATCAGGGTGCGATAAAACTTGGAATCTGTAGGGCTGGGCAAGTGCATCCTTTCATCTCCCTGTCAGACAAGCCATCATCAGAGAGGACTCTCAGACATCTTTCAATTAAATCCCATCCAGTAAATCTAGCCTTACGCTATCAACACGAGCTAAAAATTAAATATGAAAATATATTTCCTCAACTCACTCGTGTTACTGGCTGTGAGCTTTATGAAATAGCTCTGTCACTATTTCACAGAGCACAGTTCTGTTCTGTTTCCCCTTACTATCAAAGCCAGAGATGTTCAAGATCTGTTCCACAATTGCTGGTATCTTCCTAATTTGTTTCTCTTTCCACATCAAGTTTCAGCAAACATAATAGGAAAAAATCCTTCACTGGCAGTGAGATAAACAGACTTATCTTGCTAATTCTCTGATTTCTTTATGCCATTTTTATTCTGGATCTTTTAGTTTTAAAGAAATGCCAGTATAATAAAGATTTCATTGCAGCCCACAGAAATGCTATAGACAGAAAAAAACAAATCTGCTTGAACTGTGATGAGAACGGGCATATTTGATGCATACTGTGAGCCCATAATACTGTATATTCTGGTATTTTGACCAGTATATTTTTAAATGGATTTGGGCATCATCTTAAGCGCCCATCGGACACCTGCCCACCCCTGAGCTGGGTACCTGTATAACAAGGTAGCGGGGAGGGTCGCGGGCCATTTTGGAGAACTCTGCTATCAGTTCGCGAAACTTGGGACGGCTGTCGGCATCGATCATCCAGCCTGGAGGAGGGAAAGCAGGGCACACACACAGTTAATCTGGCCAGCAAACACAGAGCTTAAGAAAGAAAGAACGAAAGAAAGAACTGGGTCTAGTGTGAAACAGAGAGAGCAGCTGACTGCCTAAGTGGCCACCACACCAGTGAATTCACACCAGCCACCTGCTAGCTGGAATTTTAGCATTTAAAACAAATGCCCTGTTGGTCCGTGAGGAAGGTACTTCAACCCCAGCTCCAGGCTGGGGCTGTTCTCTCTCTCTTGAAGACCAACCTCAGCTTGGGCAGGCCCCACTAAACCATAAGGCACCGATCCTGACGGTAACTGGTGGGTGACCAGTCTGGTTCAACCCACATTAAAGCTGCTCTGGAAGAGATTTCGAAGGAGGGAAAATGACCTCATTTCAAGAGGCCTTTGCCGACTGCCTGGAGCATCTGTGCCTGTCTATACTGCTTCACAAAGTCAACAGAAGTCTAGAGCAAAAATTACACTTAAATTTTTTCACTCCTTGTACCAAATGTCTCCTAAATCTCTAAAATAAACTGGGGACATTTGGAGAGATTAAAGCTGTATTTTACTAGCAAATGGACTTTAACAAAAGCAAATCGTACAGCTTACTGTGGATCAATGAGATCCATGGAAGGTTTCTAATACTGATACTGCCGTTTCTACATGTGAGATTACTTAGAAAAGCCTTTCTTGTATCAACTAACAGAGGAGCTGATCTAGAGACTCTTGTATTGAAAATTAAAAATAATAAAGATTAAGGTCAGTGTGCCTGGCAGAACTCATAAGAAATGGTCTATACACAGTAATGGAGGAATGAAGCAATAATATGTTGTCTGAAATCTGCTTTAGATAAGATCCCATCAGTGTAAGTGGCGTTTTGCCACACCAGCGATATGTTCCCCTTGCTAAATTCTTCCTTCTTAAATTCTTACCAATTAAAGAAATTCCTCTTACTTTAAGACAGAGGTAGCACCTACTAGTTCTCAATTCCAAATGTTTAAATAACATTGTTTAAAAACAAACAAACAAACAAAAAATCCAGTAAAACAGTAAAGACTCATAGTGCAGGAATCCTGACCATTCCAGTGTATCCTCCCTGCTTGTACGAACGACCCCTGGCAATCCCTGCACTGTCAAGCCAAGCAGCGCTGCTTCAGCAGGGACGGCAGCCGTGGACATGGGGTGACCAGGGTAGCTCAAGACGTGTGACCAAATCCCTGGGCAGAGGGAAGGATCAGTGCCCAGATTCCCATGCTCCTGCTTTTGAGCCCAGAGGAGGGTTTTTCCAGGCAGTGATGGGGTCTGGATACCCCATCATGGGGCTGCTTGTCCCGATGGGGTAGGTGTTGTCAGCTGGGATGCCCCAGACCTACTGCCCTAGGGCTGGGAGATCACCCTGCATTGGGAACAGGGCATTTTGCTCTGCTAGGAAGGTCTTTAAATGCCATCTAGTGGGCTACGAGCATCCTCGGAGACACCAAGGCGAACAGGCAGCAGGGATGCCTGGCACCCGAAGCCAAATAATCACCCAGCATTGGAGCAGCTGCTAGAGGGGCAAAAGAGGCCGCGCTTTGGGGTGCCGAAGTCCTTCGTTGTGCCCATTAATATTCCTCAACAGCCTCATTCAGAAATAGGTGGCAATATCAGTCAGCAGCGTGAATACTGAAAACCCTGTTGTGACTCAGCTGGCTGAATTAGTGACTACTAGAATGAAATCCCGTACTCCTGACGCAAACACAAATTGCTGGGCCTGACTCCAGTGGCATTGCAGTTTTCACATAATAATGTTTCTACGCGAGCATTAAGAACACAGCATATGTAAGCACAACATAATCAAAGCAACTGTCCTCAATGCACTGCACACAAGATGAGCTGGACTCACATTTGACCATGATCATGTAGACGTCGATGGTACAGATCGGGGGCTGAGGCAAACGCTCGCCTTTCTCCAAGACTGAGGAAATTTCGCTGGCGGGGATCCCTTCGTACGGCTTGGACCCAAACGTCATGAGCTCCCAGACGGTCACACCTGCAAGGTGAATGAGGGAGACAGTGAGGAGATGACTCCAGGAGCTGGTGTGCTTGGCCAGAGCACAGACTGCGACGGAAGATTGGGAGCAAGACCGCGTCCTTCAGAGCAGCAAAGGTTTCTCAAGAGACATTGAACTGCTAGGGTTGCAGAAAAAGCATTTGCTACCCTTCCTGTAGAGAGAGACAGATGAATAAAACAGGAAGAAATCATCATGGCATATTAAAGATTTTAAAATCTCAACTAATATCTTAGAGTTGAATATCCAACAAATTTCCAGCCTCACAGAAGGGAAATATGGGATGCCAACTGGCATCCTAGGAAGTGGTTTAGAAATGGAAGTCGTTTTCTTGTTTAAAACACTCTCTCTGGAGATAGCAGCAGCAGTTCTTGCAAGTTTTCTAAACTAACTGTCTCCATGTCTTTTACTGACACACTATGTCTTCTGCAGTGTAGCTGTTGTGACTCTGGTAGCTCAGGATACAAAGCAGGATTTGGGATGCCAAGAAACATAAATGAATTATCATCAGGACCAAAAGCTGCATTTTGTCTTAAAAGACATGGGACTTCACCATGTTCACAGGACATTTTCCAGGTATATAAGACTGAAAGTGATGGAGTAAGTTGCTCTGAAAAGTTTCTTTCTTGCAACTCTTTTTTTTGAGATTGACTCATGAACTATATCAAGTGTAAAAGTCATTCTCTAAGGAGGTTATTGGTTTTTCTTTCCTTTTCATGGTCTCCTCTCAGGCATACTGGGATTGCTCTCAACCTGCTGATTCCCTGGTACTGAAGCATCAGCAGGTTAACAATTTTTGGTTAAAGCACTAACCACTGCAACGAAATCAGTCTGTGTCCTCACCTGAAGTGGTGCTGCTGAAGAAAGAGTTACACTGACTGTCAGCATCAGCCACTGCTTTTAAATCTTCCCTCTGGTTACAGTGCTTTATCGTCAGTCCAGTTATCTCTATTTCACACTAAAGAGTGTCACCAGAGCCTCAGCAAACACAGCATAATCTCCTACCTACACCTCCTTTCAGGAAAGGGCTTCAGGTGTCAAAGTATATTCTGCAAATCACTTTACACCTCAGTAGCATTCAATTTCATGGGAATTTTACTTTGTTAAATAGGTGGTTTTGGCCCGTTATTACTGTTTAATCTCTCAATCTCCAAGCAATAGGGAGAAAAAAAGAGATTAAGACTAACAAATCCTGCAAATTTTCAAATCCACTCACAAAAATTATGTTGTTAGACTCACCGTAACTCCAGACATCACTTTGATGAGTATAGATCCGGTGTAAAATTGACTCCAAAGCCATCCATTTAATAGGAACCTAAGAAGATATATAAATAAACCATAAAACTCTTACCCAAAATTTATTAGCAGTATTTACCACCAGGTGGTGTTTAAAGCAATAGTTTGGTTGCAGAAGGAAAAAAAAAAAGAAAGACCATAAAAAAACAACACAAGTATCTGAGAGAAAGAGCAGGCAACTTTCTAAGCCCTTTATTATTGTTTTCATTTCCTATGCTGAACCTGGGAACTTGTGCAATATTCATCTTATTAAAAATATCCCTAATACATTAGTTTTGCAATATTTTTAACAGTTAAGTAACTTTTTTTTTTAATTTTTTTTTTTTAAAATGTCCTCCTATCATAACAAGACACATCCACAATCCCAGGCTGTATGACGAAGGCTCATTTGGGCTCATATGGTTTCCATTTATGGTCTCTGCAATATTCGCAAGCAGCTTCTCTTTAATTTCTCAGCAGGACGCATTCCCTCCATCAGCACGTAGTACAACACGAAGGCGTGCTGAACCAAGTCTGACAGGTCTTTCTTCTGCTATAAATATGCAGCATTCCCTTTCTCTTCACAAACAGCACAACGTTATTGGTGTTGGCTACACTTGGCGAATTCAAACAAGCTCTATTTTATTTTATTTTTTTTTAATAATCTTGGTTTTTCCCAGACATTCTGGGTGGGAATTTCAAAAGCACTCATCGCTCCGCTACCTCTGCTCCCACTGCAGTCCCACTGGCCCGACACGGCTCCGGCTGAAATCAGAGGACTCCCACAGGCTTCAAAGGCAGCAAGCTGCGCCGGCAGCTGAGCCCTTTGAAACCCCCTCTGTAACTTTCTTGCTTTTGAAGCACAGCCTCACGCAGACACGCGAACACCTACGTCCCAAGACGTGCTGGTTCGTCGGCGCCTCTTACCTTGCCTCCCTCCGCATGATACTCCTTCTCATCAGCACCGAGCAGCTTGGCCAGCCCAAAGTCGGTGATTTTCACGTGCTGAGGAGTTTTCACGAGGACGTTCCTGGCGGCGAGGTCGCGGTGCACCAGGCGACGCTCTTCCAAGTAGTTCATTCCCTGCAATAGGACAGAGCTGGGGTCGGCATCTCGCTTGTTCACGTGCACGTGCAGGGCTGGGACACACGGACGAGTTACCAAACTTGGGCTGCTCGGGGCTAACTGCACACGCGCTGCCATAAACACGTGGCAGCCTGCGCCTCACTCAAAAAATACAAAATAAATAAACTCCCCAGGTTAGCTGTTTCAAACGATGCTCTGCTTAGTGCAGGGTGAGGACTCACACATGGAGAAGGTTGTATTGCCCCTGTAGGAACTTTTTTGCGGGCCCATATTTTGCGGGAGTATTTTGGCGTTAGTGGCCTGGCAGAAGAGTACGAGAAAAGGGAATTAACCATCCCCACCAGAGGTGGATCCCGCTGATCCCACACTTCATTACAGTGCCCGCTGACTTCTAGCTGTCACAAACCAGGTAGCCCACTGCGGAGGTGATAAAAGGGAAGAAAACTTGCTTTTATGGCAGAGCTCAGAGCTGCATCTGTTTTCAAGTTCTGCTGGAAAAGGCAAGTTCTACCAGTTCCTCTGCTCTGATCAGGCTCTGTTTGCCATCGCATACGTGCTCTTTTGATACAGCTGATGCTGCTGCAGGAGGAACACAACTTTCCTCCAGAGCACCCAGCGGAGCTCCCGGACAGATAAAATGGTTAATTGTGCTCGTTGGACTTTCAAGGCATGAACCCAACATCTGCACTTCTGACCATGGAGATTATTTTTCTTTCCCTCAACTCCACTCTATTTCACGTATGAAATCAAAAGGCTCCCTAAGTTTCCTGAAAGGTCCTTTCTAAAAACCACAATTATTCCCAGCTGATAGGTTTCTGCTGGCGGTGGTTTATTTGTTTGTACGTTTCTGAAGGCAAGAGTTAGCAAAAAAGCACTGCTAGCCTACAAATGTAACAACAAGACGATCCTATTAGCCTGATGACAGAGCACTGGGGGGAATAGAGCTCTTCCAGCTCCCACCCCCTTCCCGAGCCCACGGTGAGCCTGGACCACCATCAGATCCTCCCTGTTCCAGAGCAGAGCTTCACCCGTGCCCTGAGCTGCGGATGTTGCCAAAACAAACCTCCCAAACAAACTGGCACATGAGCATGCACATAATTATATAAATATATCTTTAATGAGCTGAGCTTTGGAAACAAAAAATTCCTGAGCTGCTGACAGAAAACGGACTATGTTTAAAAAAAAAAAAAAAGGCACTTAATTTAGCTCCGATAGAACAAAAAATTTCCTGCTGAACATGCAGAGCTGCAGAGGCTTGTTAAGACTCAAAGCTGCTGAAAGGCAGAGTATCAGTTTCACATTAAGATATTTAAGCCTCTGATAGCTAAAACACTTGCGCACATGCATAACTGTACACGGAAGACACTGAGCTGCCCATGTACAAAGTTCAGTAGATCTATAATTGCGTGCAGGCCTGGGATTAAAAGCATTTCTGATTATTAAGTGTGAGGCTAATGCGTTCAAAGAGTTCCCTGACAGCGTTTCTGCACGTGCAACGTATATGCTCTCTGCTATAACACCCTGACGTGACTCTGCGCCCCAGTGAAAGATGATGTTTATAAATGGTACAAAGAAAAATTATTTCAAAGCCGTGAAAACAGAAACAAAAAATAAGTTTCTCCAGGAACTTGCCTCCTGCTGGGCAGTTACCAGACACAATATATTTGCCACAATTCCCCTTCCCACTGTCAAAAAGTAGAGTTTTAAAGAGTGAAAGTTAAAAAAAAAAAATCAGGGGCCCCGACTTCATCACGGGGCAGCACCGGAGGCACCGGTGGGAAAAAGCCGGGTGCTTTGTGCACGAGCGCTCCGAGGGGCCTCCCGTGCAGAGCACCACAAAGGCGCCCGGCCAAGGTCGAGCAGCCCCGGGGAGGCCGGGGCCGCTACGGGCGAACGTCGCACGGACGGGGGAGAAATCAAAGGGAAGGCAACAATTGTGAATGGCGACACGTGGGGCCAGCGCACGGCAACGGCGCTGCCCCAAGGTTGGATTTCGCCGCTTCAATAACTCACTGCGGCCCTGGCGAGCTTGGTGCACTCGGCCTCGAGGGAGCGGTAGGGCTGTAAGTGCGCGGTTGACTTACAGACCAGCAGCACAGAAACGAGTAGCACTGAGGACCCAGGCTTTGTTGGTATTGCATCTCATACAGTAAAACTTATGCAGTCTACAGCTGTTTTTTTGTCCCATTTTTCCATGTTTCCAAGTGTCCGGAGACTTTTCAAACACAGAATATTCCTGCTATTGCAACTGTAGCTCTACCTCCTTTGCTACTCTCTCCTTTGACTCTTTGCTGAGTTCAATGCAGAGCAGGCAACCAGTGCCAGGTGTGATAATGACTCTTTTATTTGGCATTATGGCCATTACAATTAGCTTATTGCGCCAGTTCAGTGCATATAAATTCCAGAACAGCCCCAGGGTGCCCAAACGTCATTCAGTCCCAACCAGCCTGCAGAACCGAGCTGGTATTTATCACTGAGCAGTTTCAAGCCCCAAGCCTCAGAGATTTCAGCCTGAAAAACTGGGGCCATTACTGTCAGAAACAAAACAGGAATTTGACAGTATTTACAGTACAGTATTTGACAGTATCACTATTTGTTCTGGGGCACAGTCCGAAGAAATTCACTGATGGAAGTTGCATTTTGGTATCAAATTGCCAAATTCTATTCCTTTCTCTGCCACAGATTCATTTATTTCAATTTATTTCTGAACGTTTGGTTTGGACATAGACCTGCCAGCGAGAATACTCTGTGTAGGAACATTCTGAAGAGTTCAGGTTTTTCATAGTTGCTTGAAAATGGTTAAGAAAATAGTTTTTTAAAAAGTTACAATTTCCTGCCACCTATAAAATATCTAGGAACCACAGGGACTGGGGAAATACGAACACCTGCACAGACAGGTAGCTAAATAAACACACTCCTTGTCACAGGCTGCTTTGGGGTTTCTGGAGAGCCAGGTGGCCAACCTACCTTAGCGATCTGCACACACCAGTTGAGGAGGTACTGGGAGCCAATGTTGTCCTTGTGCTCGCGGATGTAGTCGAGGAGGCAGCCGTACGGCATGAGCTGCGTGATGAGCTGCACGGTGGAGGTGAGGCAGATGCCCAGCAAGCGGCAGACGTGGGGATTGTCAACACTGGCCATCACGTACGCCTCCTGAGGAGAAAGGAAGGACCAAAGAAAGCAACATGAAACACTAAGCTGAGCAATGCAAACATCTGGAGTCAGTGTAAAATAAGCTTAGCACTTAACAGGTTGCTAAAATACCATATGCAAACAACGTGCCCCAGATCACATGTGAAAGTGCCATTTCTTATTCAATGGACAAAGGTTTTTCCACTCGGTGGAAGGTCCAGGCTTTGAACATGGAGCAGTGCTTCAGAAGGCGGTGGAAGGGTTTGTCTCCCACTTATGGTACACCAAGACAATGTTTGACATGAACTTCTGAAGCAAAAAAAAACCTGAGAGACCTAAACGAAATTGCTAAATCTAACACTAGCGGAAGCTGATGGCAGTTCAACATTTTGAATGTGTAATTACATGGGCAACAAAGTTAGGAACATTTTCTATCTTTTCCTTTCTGAAGCTTCTGTCAAGGTTAGTACTGTCCCAAAGGTCAAAAGTTGGCAGTTAGGATGAGACTGACAGAAGAAGCAAGCAAGCTCAACGAAGCCACATTTCTTAAAATCCAGTCCAAACAGTTAAGAATCAGTTCACCCTTTAGGTATCTGAATATTCATCTTACTTTAACAAATACTGATGTCTCTAATAGGAGAAGCTGTTTTACAGCCATATAGCAAGGTAAATGAGATCGAAAAAAAGTATTTATAAGTTTCTTAAAAGAAGGGAGCTCATGTTTCATAAACTCTTAAGTTAACAGGAATTTGGCATTTGCACTTCATCAAGATCTCAGGAACACCTTTAAAGCCTAGGTTCATCCTAGGTGCCTTAAGGCATCTATCAAAGGTACCCAAGGTACCTTTCCATGCTCTTTCTGCAGTTAAGAGGAGACAGAAACCCCTCCAGAGGTTGGTGTAGTATCTTCCAGGCACAGCAAATGCACCTTTTAACAGGGTGCTACCGTGAAAAAAAAGCCCCGACACTTAAGGATTTTTGCATGCAAAAACTACTTACAGAATTAATTTTGACGTCTATATTTATACTGATATCCACTATTGAGTGCCAACTTAAAAGAATGGGGAGAAAAATCAGATTTGAAGTTCTTTAACTTTGTGCCTGATTTACAGTATTTCACTTCTAGTCATCTTCTAAAGCCACTTGATTGAAAATAAACACAATGGGAAATAAATGGGATTTTTTTTCCCCATGCAGTGAGCTTTTAGGCAAGCATTTTAGCTCAGCATCTGGAATGACACCAACTAATCATCCCTTGACAATTCAGCATTAGGCTGGTAGCCCAAAGAAACGTAAAACAAAGTCAAGACACTACTGTGACAGGGGAAGGGAGCAGATCTGCGCTTTTTAAGAGCTTAAGAAATAAAATACCATTGCACTTTACTCATCCTCTAAAAAGCTTTCCACAGATGTCACATAGCTGTGCAGCTGGTAAGAACTATCATTAAATAAAGTCATTAATGACGTTCAAGAAATAAACATCCCGGATTCTTAAGCAACACTTTCTGCCTTTGGTATTGCTGTTTTGACATGCCAGCCCAAGCAAAACGTGATGTAATACTAAGACACAGGGCTGCATCTTCAGAGGTGTTAACTCTGCCTTCAGCTTCTTTGCTTTAGAGCCTGCAGGATGACAGAAGCTTCTGGGCAGCCGGGTTGAAGAACGTCTCCAGCAGGACCGTGTAAGAACTCATCTGCCTCCTGCATCGTACAACAGCTAATTGGAAAGCAATCCTCTGTCAAGGACAGCACTCATTCTGTAGGTTAGTTTGAGAAAAGATAAAACAAGAATGCAATGTGTAATAAACTAGGTAGATATCTCTGGCAGTTTTTTTTAGAGTTTCTTTTGAGCCTACTCAATGACGTTCTGTTGCGAGCAGAGATCAAAACACGCTCATCTCCACAGTGGCTGCAAAGCCGGGCAATCGCACTGATGAGCAGCCTCTGCTCCTTGCACTGCTTCCTGTTGGGATTCAGACTAATCTTGTATTAATTTTGGCCGAGGGGAGGATCTGCAGCCTGGGAGCTGCTGGGATCTGCAGCGCGGGAGCCCCTGGCCATGTGCTGCACAGCCCGCGCGGCCGCGGTGGGTCCCTCCGCGCAGCCGAGACGCTGAAAACAGCCTTTGTTCTGCCTGTTTATCTTGGAGATCTCGGCGGTACGCTCCGACCTGCTCCAAGTATGCCTGGTATTCAGCAACAATCTTCTGCATTAGCCCTACCCTAATGAAGGCAGAGAGAGCCCGCCTGGATTACATGGGCTGAGCTGCTTGACTCGCTCTATAGCTCGCGTGCCTCTCTAAGACAAATGGTCTTAGCTGCACAGCAGTATTGCTGAGGTTTCAGCAAGCTTGAGGAGTTGGTAGCGGAGTAAAACCTTTTTTGAAAAGAGATTTCAGTGGTCTCCCCCTCCAGCTTCCTTCCCTCTTTCTGCAGGTTTCCTTTTCCTTTGAAATACAAAATGAATTTCACCAAGCGAGTCATCTAACAAAAGAACAAACTGAAAATAGCAAGAGCTTTTCTTAAGACTCCTAATTCCACAGAAGGAAAAAAAAAGTGGAGATATATGATACAAGAAGTATTTTGATATCCCTGCAGAGCACATATGTAGACTCCACGCATCTCCTGCTGTGCCTTGGGAATATCCTGATCTGCTGAAGGCAGAATGCAATGCTATAGACCTAATTAATTAACCTTATTGAATAGTGCTTCAATATACATGAATGTATTACAGCTAAGTCCAAAGCATCCTTTATGAAGCCTGTGCTACTCTTCTTACCACTGTTTACAACAGCTTCGGCTACCTTGTTCCTTTGCTGTTTGCATAAAGCTAGAAAACGAGGGATATTGAACCTCGAGGCCCTGGATGTGTGTACACGTATTCAGGGAAAACTTGGACCAGGTTGGGAAGCAAAACGTCTACATGTTCTTCCAGAGAAAGAATACTTGGGTAGAATTTGTGAGCGTGCAGCTGGCTCCTAACTAAGCAATCTGTGAACAAGCACTCAACTGACACGTTCGTGTGGGAAGAGCAAGAACCACCACGGAAGAGGTGACCTCCCTCGCACACCCTCCATGGCCTTGGGATGTCCTTGTGCTGACCAGAGTGACCCAGGAGGCCCCAGCAGCACTCATGCAAGCAGCATGTCTCATGTCGCTAAGGACTGAATCAGAGCGCAGGAGCACAGGAAGCTCCACTGAAGCTATTCTGAGCACCTGAGTGCCCAGCTCCACACCCTCGACAATTTACTTTCCTCACAGATAAACATACATGCTCAATGGTCTGTGTTAAGATGGACAAGATGTAATGGCAGAATTCAGATTTTTAGATGTTCCTGACTGTTCTCCAAGACCAAGAAGCTTTGCATTCGGGATTCTGTCTTCTCTGTTTGAAATCTACACATTTTTGAACCCTTGTGGAGGACATGAGCATGCATATACACAGGCACGAGCACATGCCCCTACACTGGTCAGGCACTGCCGTATGTACACAGCAGGCTGGGCTCAGCCATGACCCCGGCCCAAACCCTAAAGCAACAGGATGATTAGCAACAGTTAAGCTGATCCCAGAAGTCAACAGAGAAAAACTGGGAGTTCATTCCCATCCTGCAGTCTCCCATGGCCACGTAGAGCAATGGACCCACTGTCCAGCATGCTGCCTAGGGCCATGGCTGCAGGCAGCTCCTGGGAGGTGTCGTGGGGTGCTAACACAACCCAGCTCTTCTAGAGAACTGCTGATCTCTGTCCTCATGAAAGAAAACAAGGAATAGCATCCTGTAGCTTCTTCACTCCTTTCGAGGAGATTAAGAGGTATATCCACGGAAGAAAATAAAAATTCCTGCATCTCTCTCATCCAGCCATATAATTTCTCATTATTCATGGCAGAGAAACCAGATAGCATGGGTTTCTTTTGATTTTATAACGAACGTAGTGCTATGTAACCAAGCAATTAGCTTAAGACAATCGGCAATGTTGGGATTGGAAAAACAGGTATTGTTGCTATTGTTTCCATTTGTACTGCCATAATGGCAATGGACACCATAGCATAAGGACTGAAACATTAGAATAAAGCAAACAAGCTTTGCTGAAAAAGTACAATTCTGACCTATCCTTAGGTGCCAGTTCCTGCTTGTCGAGCAAAAAGTTCAGTTTTTGGGCTGTGAACAGGGAGTTCACTGAAGAGAGAAATACAATTCACAGTCAATCGTGCAACGGCTGCAAAGCAACACAATACTTCTGCATGGGGAATTTGGTTTGGGGTGCTAAGTATTTCTTCCCACACTAAGTCCTGAAATCTGTCCCGCTTCTTGAAAGGAAAATTCAGAGACTGCTGACAAACTCGGCAAAAAGAACCCAGAAACTTACATCAAGTATCTCCTTGTTGGCTTTGGGCGATGTGGCCTCTCTCAACTCTTTAATAGCAACAGGAATTTTAACCTTCTCTCCTTCTGGGATCCAAAGTCCCTATGAAAAGAAGTACAAAGAGTTACTCAGGTTCATATCCAGCATGTTAATTCTCACAATTACATCTGCATTTTACATTTTCTTAGTAGAACTAAATATTCTGAGCAATGGAAAGGTAAAGCAGACAATAAAAATACAGCAAATACTATATAACACCATATATATATATATATATTTAAGATCCACATTCATCACCTTACCTGTATAAATAGCCCAAAAGAGGTGCGAAAAGCAGCCTCTACAGATGGAAACCTAACTAATGCTAAGCATCGTGGCAGCTGCATGAGCAAAACCTGGCCATTTCCACTTTATAAACTGCAAGATGAAAAGCATTGGGATTTTCTCATAGGAAACGAGATGGCAATGATCCTGTACAAACTCTCCAGCCCTAAATATATCCAGTGACAGGTATGTTTATATCCATCTGCTTTGGTTCTCGGGTAGGAGGCAGAGGAAGCGCATGGTGCTGTGAGGAGGCTCTGCTGAAGTACCTAGGAGGGTAGCTGCAGGTTTTCAGAAGTCAGTGGGATTTGTGCCCATGCTGTTCTTAGCTGCATTTGGAAACCTGATGCAAAATGCAGAGCTTTGTAATCAAAGGCAAGAACCTACAGTTGATATTTTGGTTAAAAAAAAGAAAGCCTGGAAATGGAAGTTGAACAGGAGAAGTAGAGAAAGATGGGTCCTGCTGAAGGATAAAAGGATAAAACAGGATAAATGAAAAGGATAAACAAACAAGGAAAAAAAAACAGTAGAACTACACAAATGAAAGTGTATAAGACTCTTTGCTACACTTCTGAGTTGGTTGGTTTGACTGAGGAAGAGTGACTGACGACTACAGAAACAAGACCCAAAGCCAGAGAGAAAAAATGCTTAGCACTGAGCTAACCATAGTGCATTTTCTTTCCTCATTTTCACAACAGGGTATATTTGGCAGCAACAGTTTTTAAACAGAGATCTTTGTCCCATGCTCAGCAGTATGGCTCTGGTAATACCTTATGTAAAGCTTCTCATTTTATCACCGTTTACTGATTCATACATCAAATAATGATAATTTAGTAGTCCTCCTACCAGTTCAACATATGCATACTGCAAAAGCTAACAAAAAACCATACAACAGTGCTCTCAGCAACCAGCTCATGCTTTGCTTGAGTGGATTCTGCATGTAGGAGCAAGGAGTGGGGAAAGGAAACCCAGTGATCTTACCTTATAAACAGTGCCAAAAGCTCCAGAGCCTAAAACTTTGACCTTCTTAAATTCAGTTTCCTTTAAAATTCTCAGATGAGCCTGGTTCGGTGCCTCCCCGCTGGGTGTCAGAGGTTCGACAAGCTGGTGGAGACGGGGCAGAACGAGACGTTAGAAGTGCAGGAAGAAAGCAAGCAAGGAGCTCCCTTGGTTGGAATAATGCACAGTTCATCCTAATTGCAGTTTATGTGAGGGCAGCTCCACTCCCGACATACAACAATAAATATCTGGAGCGGCTCCAAATTTCACTCCATGGCGTTACTGCAGACGTAAAATCAATCACAAGCCAGCTCTGAGGTCCCACTCCTCCCCATTTGTACAATGCAGAAAGAAATCTGGCAAGGCCACCGGCATTTTGAAGGAAAATGAAGGACTGCTACTGCTCAAATAAGACTTAAACTTCAAAGCCTGAACACACAGGCCACAAAGAACAGTGTAATTACCACAGATCCTAAATAAGATTAATTTTTTGAACTTGCGAATAAATTACAAAAATGTTTTAAATAATATGCAGGAATCACCTCCAACCTTTCAGGTTTGCTCTTGTCTAACTAGATGAAATTCCCATGGTACCAGAGATGGCTCTCCCAGACCAAAGGGATCACAAACAGCAGTTTAAACTCTCAGCAGAGTCCTTCATCAATACAGAAGGCAGTATTAAAACTTACTGGTGATGTTCTTAAAATTTGGCCTAAGCTTTATTGAAATATTTTACTTACTGCAAACAGCACTAATGCTCTTCAAATACAGATGCTAAAGGCATTTTTTATATTTATCCTCGTGATTTTACCCTGTGATTTTCTTCTCCCTTTCCTTTGAGTAAGACCGTACTAGGCTAGATACAATCTGATCTTAAGTGTGCCAGTGACCGTTCTGTCGTGACGAGATATCCTCATTTTGATGAGTACAAAGGGTACAATATGAGCTGAGTGCAAACTGAACTCTGCTCTTATAACTACAGGCTATGGTATAATATAGTTAGGGGAAAAGTACTGAAGAGCAAGGCAACTGGAAGGCTTTTACCACTTGACTCTGCAAAGCAGTTGAGCACAGAAGGAAGCAGGATCGAGCACGGCTTTTAGCAGAACGCTAAGCACAATTTGCTATATACTGATTCATACATCAAATAATGATAATTTAGTAGCTTCAGCTTCAGGTAAAGCTGAACTGCAAAAAGAGAAGGGGGCTCATTTTAAACGAATGAGTTTGATCCAGGATAATGAATTTCACCATTTCATGTGAGGCACCCAGAGGCTGCCTGTGACATATATGAAACCTGTACCATGCAGAAAATGAGAAGCAGTGTGGCTACCTCCAACAGGGCCAACCATTCACTTTGCAGTGGCCTAAAGGAAGGAGAGTGCTACATTCTGGACAGTGATGCATGGGAGGAAGGACAGATTTTAATTAAACTTTCAGGTTAGCTCTGCTTCGACTGCCCCTACTGTATTAATGAAAAAGACTCCTACCACCATGGCTCAGCCCCAGCTTCAACAAGTAATAGGTCTACAGATGAAGACAGAGTGGCAGGAGAGAACTAAAAGCAAGATTGCATTTGAATTTGATGGCTTTGTAACCTTATGGGGGTGCTTAAAAAAAGGAAAATCATCCCCCATTCCTTTCATTACTCTCCTTTCTTTTTTTTTATCAGAATCAGGTGCAAAATGGAGTACCATTTTCAAAAGTGCCTGAAGTACTTCTCATCCTAAAGGCTTGTCTGGAGTGAGAAACGATTCAATACTGGCGATATATAGTACAAAGCAGCAAATACAATATATCTCATCCTCAAGGCTTATTTTTTTTTCCCTGAGTAGACAATCTCAGTGATGTTCATTGGGATTTAGCCTTCCCAATCCCTTAAAGCTTTTGAAGATTATATACATGGAGATCAGACTCCAGATTAAGTGAGAAGGTGTTACGTGCTACAACTGCCTCTTTTTCTGACCAGCCCGGCAAACCCAGCTCAGCCGACCTGAGGACACAGTGAGCTACAAAGCGGCTCCGTGGAGCCTTCGTTTGCTGGTGCAAGGAGGCCAAAAAGCATCGCCCTGAATAAGGCAGCCGGTTCTGAGGGGCCATGCGGGGTGTTTCGGGCGCGCCGCAGCACTCACCTCCCTCTCCTGGAGCAGCCGGCGCAGCGTCCGCTTCCGCACGATGTGGCGCCGGCGCACGTAGAGGCCGATGCCCAAGCCGACCACGACAAGGCACAGGAGGCCTCCGACCACGCCGGCCGCGATGGAGGGGATTTTGGAGCTGCGAGGCAGAAGAGGGCGCAGGCGGGGAGAAGAAAGGTGTTGAGGTGTAAGAACACAAAAAAGAAAACCTATGAAAGTTGACTGAAGCATCGCATGTTGATCAAACACAGGATCTAGGCATCCAATTAAGCCTACCTGCAAATTAAACCTGATTGTGTATCTATATTTTCAAGTTCTTTATCCAAAGGAACGGGTATTTTTTAGTGTTTGGTTTATTCTATTTGTTATTTCTTATAAAAGGTAATATCTTCTGTCTCTCAGGACTGCACTAATATGAGTCCACCCTGACCTGTGCCGTGCTTGGCACTGCAGATTTCTCCTCCTCAGCTTAGCCACCTCATCCTTCCCCTGCATTATTGCTTCTGCAGTCTTGCACGTGTCATTTCTGTGCCATTTGCTTTGCTGGGCTTGCACTTTTGTCCTGTATCTGTTAAGTTCCCTTTAATAATCAAGGCACTTTTGTTTCTTTTTAAAATTGCTCCTGTGGCCATGTGGCAGGAGCTGAGCATTGCAGAGAAGAGCCCGCTAATATATCAAGCTAAGCAATAAAAGTTGACATTGAAATCTCCTTGCACCTTCATCCTCATTTTAGGATTTTTCTTCTGGCACTCAGCATTGATTTTTGGAGCATAATTTGCCTCTACATGTCTTCACTCTTCCCTGAAACTCAAAACTGGAGCTGATCCTCATAGCAGAGACTTCCCACTCTGCAAAGGGACTTTTTCTCCCCTGTCTGACCAAGCCGCTGGGTGCACCAGCATCAAATCGATGCTGCCTCTATCCACCTGCCCTGCAGAGCATTGGATACGAGCAGTGCATGGAAAGAAAGCTGACACCAAGAAGGCAGCAGCCATCAGCAAGGCCGACATCTCATCATTATGGAGGGGATCTGATGCGTGCATGGGTCATGATGTACTGCAGATAACCGCCTCTCTTCTCCTAGTAGAAGGTGTCTGAGGTCAGATAATGTGTGAATATGTTGCAGGGACAGACTGCTGCCTGCTTGTTCATTACTGCCTGGTTCACTTCAAATATAAGTGGCAATAAAAAAGCTTTTTCCCAACGTTGCCCTTTGGTCCCCATCACAACTTTTTATAAGCTATTAATCTCTTACAAGATATTAATATTAAAAGTTACTTTTTAAGGGCATGTTTATGCTGATTTTGTCTTGCTGCAGCCTGACTTGGTGTACAAACTCATGCTATTGCACAAATTGCTGCCCCCTAGTCAGAGAAGCTGTGGAGTTCATTTGTTGCATGGTCTTGAGCAAGTCATGAAGGTCAAGTAATGCAGTGTGAAGAGTGAATGTACATCTGTGCAGAGGAAGGGCTGGAGACAGATAGATCACAGGGCTAGAAGAGACCCTCTGGGTCTGTGAGCTTAGTCTCCTGCATTGCAGGTAACTGTACTAATCCTAAACATCTCTCAACTCTGCCTCTAGCCGATTGTCCTTTCTTTTTACCACTTCTTTTGTTCTCCAGTGACAGATCCCAGGTCTTACTTTCACCTCCCTTCATGATAAATGATTCAGAGTAACTTTTGGAGTCTTTCACCATTAGGAACATTTCTCAATTCTTTCGTCATTTGTATAGGTCTGAGCCTGCACTAATCCGTCACTTCCCTATGCAGATTCGAAGCCTTAACTTTAGGCCTAGCACAGAAAAGCAAACACACATTCTTTCCAATGCTGCTGTTAACTCCAGAAAAGATGAAATACTCACCCATTTGGACAGCCTTCAAGACCTGGCCCTTTGCACCTGTAAAAACAAATGAATATTATATACACATGAGCTCTGGCACACACTCTCCCATCACTCCTGCTAAAGAGCGCTATTGATGAAAAGTTTGTGTTTTAGAGCAGCCTGAGTATTAACATAGTTCTTCATAATGATCATGTATGCTATAAAATACCAATAGCCTTGCTCTGGAAGATTTTATCTAGAGACAGAGTTATGTGGCACACTCAGTAAAGAAAAAAAAAAGTATTTTAAAACAATTTTCTGCAGTGTGGTTGAATGGAGAGAAGGCACAGAGGGGCTGTGGGGCAGCCAGTCTTGCTCTGTGCCTGCACTTGTGTTGGCACAGGCGCTCGGGGCTGTTTGCAGCTGAAGACAAAAGCACCACCTCCTTGAAAGGAATTCCCTATCCAGGGGTAAGGGGCTGCAAGGAAACGCATCACTGTCTGTCTTGGCTCAAAGATTTCGATTCCTAGATTTCACATTGCAACAGAAAACTTCAGCAGCAGACACATGCTTCTGCCAGAAAACAGGATTTGATAGCCCTCCCTTTGGCTATAAGTTTTTGATATGTCCCCCTGATATACTGAATTCAGAACCTGAGAGCTTGTATTACTGGTATTTGACTGAATCACGCCATGGCCTTCATGCTACAATATGAGACTGATCCAGTGAGCCAGGAAGACTTCTAGCCAAGTCATTCAGCCTCCATCCCACCATCCCATGCCCTCCATCCATTTTGGCAGCCTGATGCAGAAAGCAGTGCAGATTGAAATACACTGGATGTGTGCATTTGCTGTTGGAAGTGGCAGGAGAGGCGCCGTGCACACCCCATGCACTGCTGGGCTGCGAGATGTAAGCTCCTCGTGGGAATTGTGGTCTCTGCAATGCCTACGGAGGAAGGAGAGCACTACGGGAGGAATGACAGCACCCCTGAAAGGCAGGGCAGAGCAAAGTCCACTTTGTGGTAACCGCTGCCTGCTCTGACTTAAAGAATTGATGCCTCATCCCCCAGCAGCCCCAGAGAAGGTCAAGCAGGGACTAAGGAGCAAGCCCATGCCAGGAAACGTGTTCCCCATTCCCTCTCGCCAACAGCAGGAACCAGAAACATGTCAAAATGGCAGGTGGAGCTGCAGATTTTATCCCACAACTTGAACGAGGTCTGGGGGAGGAAGAGGGGAAGCTACTACTCATTTTAATTGTTTCTTTTTTGCTTGTTTGTTTTCCTTACTCTGATCTTCCCTCATGTATTTGCCTTGTTTCTGTGCCAACAGAGCGCTCCGAGACCCAGCATCTGGAAGGTCCTGTGAGTTCACTGGGCTCCCATGCAAGAATGTGCATCCTGGGGTCCTCAGCGCGCTGGAAGCGTCGTGCACAGCGGTTCCTGCATCCCGGGCGCCCAGCTCTGTTGGGATTTTCTTTCTGCCTACAGCTTGTTTTGTTTGCTCAGTTGAGTAACTGAGCACAAAGAGCCTGCACATGTACAGCAGAACAAGGCTGCTCACGGTCACAAGAGGCGCATTTAACTTCACAACAGGCCTTTCTCTTTGGGCATTTAATGGAGAATTCGTCTAGGACCCAAGACCTCACCTTAACACACCTCTATACGAACTTCTACATGCTAATGCAGCAAAACATATGTAGCTTCTTCCAATTAAGATGCAACTTTGAAGGCCTCGCAGGAACGCAGAATGTGATTGTGGTCCTTTTAATGACCTCTTTTCCAAAAATTTTGGTCTGTCATGCTACTTAATGATAGCAAACCCTCTGTGTGCTTCCTAACAGCAAAACCTTTGTCCCAGGGTAGTATGTAAGGTCTGAGGAATACCCAACTGGCTACTTTCCTAGGTTAGAAAGTGGAAGCTGAAGAAGAGGCATGGATTTCCATCAGTGTTCTTTTTTTTTTTTTTTAATTTTCTCCTGCACAAATCCATCATAATAAACTCTAGCAGGACAAAGTTAAAAGGTGTTTGGGAAGAAAATGATAGATCATCTGATGCTTCTCAAATCCCATGTGATTTTCTGATTCATTTCACAAGTCAAAGAAGAACCAAAGTCTATGACAAATATCCATCTGAGACTAAATATAACCGTCGTCTTAACGTGGAATTTTAGGATGACACCCAACATAAGTAATCCAGGTTTTATCGAATATAAACAATTGCCTTTTCTGTTCCTGAATTGTTTTTCCTCTTCTGCTTACAGAAACTAAAATGAGAAATGTGACCTTGTATTATAAACAGCCTCAAGATCTTATGGATATATTAGATGGAATCTGATAGAAGTTGCAGTCTCTAAAATATTTCTCTATCATCCCTTTACTGGAAAATTAGCACTGTGTATAGTCCCTGAAACTACTGCATCCTGAACTCAGTATTTCATCCGTCTGTGTAAACATTACTTGTCTCCGTGTAGACATAGCTATTTATTTCGGAAATCCATCAAGATTTTAACAACTTTCTCCTCAACCCGCAGTTCCTAATTTGATGTAATACAAGCCGGGTGCTATGATTTATGGCCTTTCGGAGGGAAATCAGACTATAAAAGCCTAAGTTCTTCAGAGTCATAAAAGAAATGGAAAACCATCGGGCTCCTTCAAGCCTTACGAGAACTTTCCTCTGCCCTCTCTTTCTCATTAACCTTCAAAATGTGATGAAGGCATCGAGTGGGTGAAATGACACCACAGACTTCCCTCTCTGACTCCCTTGCCTTCTTTCCACCCATTCTAAAATCCTGTTGCATTTAATGTGAAAAATAGCAAGCACGGCAAGGCATGTAGGGTTCACAGGGACTCTGGAGGCAGGATGTGTCAGTCAGGGCTATTAACTACTGTTGTGCTGTCTCTCTTTCTTGCTATTCTGCCCCACTGGCTACGACTGAATTTAATTCTCCTGCTCTGGGAAAACAACATGGGAAAATGAAACCACTGAGCACAGCACAGATTAATCAGGCTACTGTGTTTCATTAGATGCTGGAGGAATAAACTGGGTAATTCCAGGGCTTCTGGGACCTCTCTCTCAAATGGAATGTATTCTCTCAGCTGTAGTAGAGACAGAGTAAAAGGAAGAAATCCCAAGTTACAAGGGAAATGGGAGAGAAGGAGTCATTTGGGCTCAAGAGGAGACAGCTTCCTCCCTTCTGCTTTCTAATGAAAGCCGAACAAACTGCAGCTTGGGGACTCAGCAAAGAACATCAGACTAGATGAAGTTCTTAACGGCAATATGAAGAAAGCAATGCACTACAAGTAAGCACTGAAGTGAAAAAGCAAAATCTGTGACAAAGTTTGGTTGGGAAGGAAAGTCCTTCCTACTTGCAGCTTCTTCAGGTAAGTAACAAAGGGTCAGAAGTCAGCAAACTTAATCACACTGATAGGTTTTGTGGGCTCCAGTCATGAAATTGGATGGGAACAGCAGTAACAAAATTGTTTCGTGTGGTGCATAGATTGCTGAGACTGCAGAATTTAAGAGCGCAAAAACTTTGCAAGACTGATGACTCCTACCCACTGCTGCTAGAACTGATTGCGTTCCCGAGGCACAGCAAGGAGAGAGCATGAGAAGCAGCTAATGGGCAGCTCTGACCTATGCTCTTCATGGGGAAAACACTTCCCAGGATTCCCATACTAGGATGCTGCTACTGCCTACTCATCAGTGCCCTTGCCCTCAAATGTCCCTAAATAAAAACTGCAATGCGACCTTCCTCCAGCTTTCCTGACCTGCTGCAGGGCACAGCCTCTTGCTTTTGCCACACTTTGGCAGGGCCAGCCAGCATGTTCGCAATATAAACAAACGACGACATATCTACTCCAATCCTTTCACATCAGAGATGAAATAGATAGCATTTGTTATGCAGCAGCATCAAACACTCTGAGCCATGTATGCTCAGCAACCTCAATATCCAGTAATCTCTCCTTGCCCTACACCCATCCCACCCGCCTTGGGACACCCCCACCACTGCCAGGCAAGCGGGAACTGACTTTTGTGAGGGGCTTGGAACAATTTGCAGCTCTGCTCGGAGGCCTTGCGCGCTGCGAGCTCGCAGTCGCACTCACGTCTGGCTAATTGCATTCTCCAAGCCTGTACTCATCTGAGCCGAGCGTTTGATCTCGCTGCCACAGCCACGCAGCCAAGAGCCTCGTTCAGATGTGGTTACCGATTACACCGCTCAAATCAGCAGCCGCATTTTCACGCGGCCGGTTATGGGAAGGGTATTTGGCTCACTGTGGCCAGTTGGTATCAGTGGGGACCAACCATCGCAGTCACGGAGGTCATTAGTAAAGATCAAAGTTATTAAGAGCCCTTTTCAGCTGAGATCAGCCGTTATCAGAAGCGTGTCGGGAAGCATTGATAAGCCCTCAGTGAGGAAACACAGGGAAGTCACTGCAGACCACAGGGGAGAGGCCTGTGAGGGAAAAGACATCCAAGAAGGGACTTTTGCTCTAAGAGCATCCAACAAGCAGGTCCCAAACCCCACACCTCTTGCAGCACATCCTGTGTCCATTGCAGGGAGGAAGCCAGGAGAGGCCACAGCTGCAACTTTGGCACTTACTGCCATGTAGGTGAAATGCAGTTAAATGCTCAGTTCATTACGGGCAGTGGTTTCACCAGGCCCCCAAATAAAGACATAGGCTTATGGATTGCTGTGATTCCGAGTGATTAAATTAATACCTAGGGCAGGTAAGGCTTTAAACTCAAACCAGGTGCTCGCATATGGAAAGAGAGTAGAAAATCCCTGTGTGTGCCCCAGGCAACCCGCTGGGACTTCCCTCCTGGAACATGCCAGCTGGGGAGGAAAACGGGAGCTGGCATCCACCCCTCTCCGTGCCTTTCGAGGACGAGGGGACATGCAGCCCATGGCGGGACCCCATGGAGCTCAACCTCCGCCAGAGGTCACTGCCCTCCCTCCCCAGTCCCGGGCTGAGCACCCAGCCAGGCGGAGGGAAAGGAGCCGCGCATCACGGTGGGAGAGGTTTGTAGAATTCCACAAAGTTTCTCTTATAAATAAACAAACGAGCCTGTTTTAAGTCCCCTAAAACATTTTTTTTTTCATTTTTTTTCCTCTTTGCCTTCTGTGTAAAGAAGAAGTGCCACTGAACTTTTCCTATTTACGAAGTCGGTCATATGTTGCTTACATTACCTGCATGGTCCTGACCTCCTTCGCTTCCTGCTGGGTTTTGTTGGTGGTGTTTTGAAAGGGAGCTGTCAGGAAGGGAAAGAGCTCGAGAGGAGCAATAACCTATTCCTTCCTTCTTTTCTTTTTCCCTTCCTCTCCTGTGTTACTAGGCAAGTGCATCCTACTCACCCGCGGGTACAGTTGGGATGGCAGAGCTGGCAGACGTTGTTTCCGTCCGCGTATTTCCAGACGAGGGTGTCGTTCTCCCCCAGCACCCCCGCGGGGCAGGTTTTCACGCAGTGAGGGCCATCTATGAAGTGGGCACATTTCATGCAGTTGTCTGGGCCCTGCAAAGAAACCAAGAAAAAAATGCTTCTTTCTAGTACCCATACAGTGGCCTACTCGAGAAGAAATTCAGGTGACAAATCTAAATGTATGTGATATTCAGCTGAGGCTTTCTATTCAGACCACAGTGCTAAGAATGCCCTAAGTATTTTAGCAGGGAAAATAGCAAATCTGGGTCAAATTCTACTAAAGAAAAACAAACAGGCCAAATCCAGTGCTGGTTTTGCGGGGCTACAGTGAGAGATGCTATGTGAAGATTATTTTAATTACTGTGAAGTCTAAGGGCCCCAACAACAGAGGAATTACTAGGTACTGGGCAAACATGGAATGAGAAGATGGTCAGTGCCCACGGGAGTTTATAATACTGATAGCAGCCCTGAGGCCATGGTGTCTGAGCAAGAGGGGAGGATGGAAATACTTCACATTACTGAGCAGTGACTCTGCAGAGTGATGGGCAAGGGTCAAACACGCAGCGGCTGCAGGAGAGGGCAGGGGGTGTTTAAAGATTTTGGCTAACAGCACAGGGGGGAGAAGAGAACAGGAAATTTGATTTCAATTACCAAAAAATGCTCCCTCAGACTGAGGATACATTTGCACTGAAGTGCATTTGCCTTCTGTCATGTAAAGATAAAGGACCAAGTTCAAATTTAGATGTAAAATAGTATGGCTCCTTTCCAGATATTCATGAGTTTCAGAATGAAGACATGAATTCAATCTAACACATATTCAAATTAAATTATTTTTCACATTTGCCAATCTAGACACTTCATAAAAGAGCATTTTAAAAATGGAAAGGGGACAAAACTGAAGACGACTCAGGGCTGCTGGCAAGAATAGAGTGTACAAGGCTTTTGAGGGAGGAGCTTTTACATGAATTTGGAAAATGTAAACCATTTCAAAAAAAAAAAACATTCTTTTAATTTTGATTGCTTTTTTTTTTTGAGCATAACTTACATTTGCAGTTACGATAAGTATTTACTTTAACCTATTAGAAGAGGGAACGTGCTTTAATTAAAAACTGCTTCCTGGCTGTTTTCCAGTCAACACCTGTTTTTGATCACAACTTTGTCCCGCATTTTTCAAAGGAGAAAAGCTACTGTATTGATCCACTGGTTTTAAGGGTTATTCTCCTTCTGAGTGAGGAAGTTCAACTTGCTCAGTTAATTTGGTTGTTTGGTAACTGCTCATTCCTAAAATGGTCACCAAATTTCTTTATGCTCACCTATGCATAATCCTTAAACTTTGCTCTAAAAAGCTGCCACCAGCAAAGGTCCTGCAATGCCTGCAGCTGAGAGGCAACATGGACTATGTGTATGACAGATAACATAAAGCAGAAATTATCTTGAAGACCCCTCTCCCATTTCTCTCCACTGGCCCTGCTCCCTGGTCTTGCCCTCTAAGTCTCCCAAGTCAGGCCACTCTTAGGCTTGTTTTAAAGGACCTCCCACGATTTCTCAGCATGGGGAGGGAAAGTTACGGGCTAATTCGCCCACGTGCAGAGGTTTGTTAAGACGCATCAGCTCTTACGGGTCCAGTGCAGGTGGCATTGTAGATGGTGGAGTTTTGCACCAGGCACTCAGGGTGACATGGGAGGCACTTCGAGTCCCTTTCAAACTCCCGGGGCTCCCTGGAAAGTAAAAAAACAGAAACTATTGAAAGAAAGAAAAACAACCTGGCAAGATGCTAATGAGCGAGCGATAAGCGTTGGTGGTCCCTGGCGTCTCTCCCATCCCTGTTTTGACTTGCTCAGTGCAACTACATGGGGACGGCTGTGATAAGAGGGGAGGTGACGCTGGGGGAAGGTCCTGGAGGGCAGTAGCACATAAGCAGAGTGACAGGGCAGCCACCCTATGGGACATTTGGTGATGGGGCAACACGTGGCACTCCAGACTGGACACCACAAACCAGTTGACTTTCGGCTTAAGCCAACAACGGAGACTGTCCTCAAAGATCTCCGAAGGCAAGCGACGCAAGGAGACCAGCAGAAACAGTCTGAGGGATTCGGAGGCTCCAAACAATAACGAGGAAAGTTAAACAGAAAGGCGCTCTTAATTAGATTCATGTCCCCCCCAACCCCAAACATACAATGAATCATTAAAATATGAAAGTTGGGAACAGATGGTTTCAATAGCAATAAAGCTGTTCCACTTCAAGTGATAGTGTTATTAATTAAACTAAATCTACTCATCATTTGACACACAAAAAAATGCCCAGATCTGCCCTTCAGGTCATAACAACTGCCGCAGGGGAATTTGCTTACAAAAAAAGACAGCTGCTGAACTGCAAGTTGCCAGACAAATACAAACATCATGGGCAGCAGCACACTGTCAAGTACTTTCATAAGAGCAATGATTTTTAATGGTCCAACTCCGAAAGATTTTGTAACAAAACAAATGTTTGCACCCACAAATCTGTGGATGGGAAAAGCTTTTGGGTCTGATGCGCACTGCTGAAAATCAGCATCCTTTTCTGTGGTAGCCAAGTTTCTGTGCTAGCCTTTCCTTCCTTGCCTACAGCACCTGTTGAGCTGATGGAAAAGGACCTCCATGGAGCTGATGGAGAGGCATCAAGATGTTTTGCTTATCCTGAGTGAAGCCAAAGCAATAATTTTGCCTGAAATCCCTGCTCCAGGTGCTCTTCACATTAAGGTTCATTTTCCCCGACTGCAGCTTTGCAAACTGCAAAGCCCTGCCCGGGACTTTTGCCAGGAGCTGCCTGAGGTTTCAGCGGGAGCCCCTCCGGGGCGGACTCTGACCTCTGCAGACACGGGCTGCAGCTCCGCAAACGGCTCGCGCGCAATTTGGGGCGCACGGATGAGTCCCTCTGCAGAGAGGGCACCTCTCAAAGTGGGGAACAAAGATCCTGGTGATTGCAACGAGCTTGTGTTCGTGCCCAGCGGTCTTGGCATGACAGGCAGAGCTCAGATTTTTAGAGTGGTCGCTGGTTGAAGCTCCATGCAATGAGAGTGCCTGTTACTTTGCAACAGCTCTTGAAATCAAAACTGAAACACCACCACCAAACGCCCCAGACAACTTACCCTTGCAGGATATTGCACTCTTTCACACACTCCTTCTGGCGGCCAAAATACTTGCAGGAGAAGCAGTGGAAGGGCCCGGGGCCCCAGCAGCCTATATCCGAGCACAGGGGGTCACAAACATGCTGAGCAGCAGCTAAGAGAGAAGATTTTAATAAGGGAAATTAGAGATTAAAAAGAAAAAGAACAAAATAAAAAACCCATGACTTCAAAGCAGGAGAGAGAGCAAATACGGTACTGCTGAACTCCATTTTGAGAGCCAATTTTTCCAAATTATTCCAAGGGAGACATTAATGATCCTGACAGTACGGAAGAAGAATAATCATGATTCCCTTAATTTACAAAGCCTGAAATTTAAAGGAGCTTCTGACTTTTCCAAATGAAAAAGAGCTCCTCTGTGACTACTTAACAGCTATCTAATCAGGCTAAATCGGGACCAAAAGAGATCTCTTTCCAAAATATAACAAATTCACATTCAGCAAAGAAAAATAATTAGATTTTGGCCTAGGGATGACTGCAGTCAATAGCAGCATGAGTGCACATCAGCTTCAGCAGACTTTGACATCAGGGGAATGATGAGAAAAACATGAGGCTTAAATTGCTCTTCCATTTTAGCACGAGATTGCAAGTGGGACAGGAGGATAGCATTGACTTACCACACTCATTTTGATTTCTGTTTTGTATTATTTTTGTTTTCTGACTCTGAGTCGCAAACAGACTGCGCCAGCTCATCGTGTCTGCATAGCAGAGGTTCTTGTTCTTCATAATGGCAACATCTCCATCACTGATTTCCTTAAGGGAGCGCAGCCCTAATGACTGTATTTTCAAATTAACAACTGCAAGAGAGTATTGGCCACTGAAACGGACAGAAAGAAAAGATACACAAGAAAAAGGATGATTAAACAGGTTGGCTTTCTCTTGGTTTTCAAAGTGCGTTGCTGTGAACTGATCTTTGCTCAAGCAAGACATTGTTCGCTCACTTAAGACATGGTACATGGCATGCCTGTTACATAACAACTGCAATATTCGTATCTGGTTTTGCTCGGGGATTTCAAGCTAAATCTTGCAGCACGCATGCCTTGTATCAAGTAAATGCTGTATAATGGTAGTTGCAAATTTACTCTGTGCTGGTCCACAAAGCTATCTCCCTGGGAGATACAAGCCAAGCTTGGTTTGGATGCATCGCCTGTGTCTGTGCTACCTGGAAGCTCTGCCCTCCCCTCCTACTTCCCAGCTACCTCCAAAACCAAAGCACTTCGGGTACACAGGGTAACCTGGCTGGCACCCACAAGCTGGACCCCAAAGAGTTGCTCACCCTTGTGCAGACAGCCTGGTCCTGGCAGCAGGCACCTCGCAGCCTCTAAAAGCAGGAGGGAGGTGCAAATTTGAGCCTCTTAAGGCAAATTTGTCACAAAAAGGCTGCTTAACCCCTAGCAGGATTGTTCCAGTTTTGTCCAGCTCTCCTGTGACACCCGAGTTTCGCAGATCTTTGCACCTCAACTTGCTCAGGCAAGGGCAACTTCAAATAGTTGAAGTTGCAAACTTCTTTTGCACTGAGTCTGGCATGTGATTTACTTACTGTTGCTTGGTTCTGCCTCGTATAATCTCCAGATTTTCAAAAGCATAGAGATCAGTAGCATTTTCAGGCCAAGCCTGAATCAACAAAAATCCTGAAATGAGGAAAAGAAGATTAAAAGAAAAAAAAAAAAAGAAAACTTGGTAACTTGGTTAGTACTGAAAGTGGAACCTCTTGCCCCAAACAGCATCTCCTGAGCTGGGAGAAGGCACTCGTACTTTCCGTATGCCTTCCTAAGAATTTCAAAGCGAAGCCTGACATTTTAGGGAGCAGGAAGCTATTTTTAAACGTTGCTTTGTAAACAATTTACTTTTGGCCCACCACGAGGGCTTAGCAGTGCAGAGGACGGTGTGTCAGTGAGCCGCATCCTGCCATGCTGAGCAGCCAGTGCCTACTCCTGTCAGCAGCAATCCCAGACTGGGGGCTCCAGCTTCCCCCGCTTCACGGGAAGCCCTGCTCCATCCCTGCTGTGAGTTGCCTTCGAGGAATGGAAAAATAAAGAAGACAGAAACAGAGCAGACAGCAGATCGGAGGGTATGTGCCAAGACAAGCAGATTTCCCTGCCCCGGCGAGATGTTTCAGGTAGAGGAAAGGAATTTGGGAAATTGCATTCGGCTAGCTGAGGTTCTGAGGTTAGACACTGCTACCTCTAGGGAAGCCAGAGAGATGAAAGAGAGAAAGTAAAGGGAAATGGTGACACGTCTGTGGACCCAGCTCTGATATTCCACTGCCTTCCTACTGGGATGAATGTGTTTGACCGAACACAACTGCTTTTAATTGATGCTTGTGCCAAACCAAAGACGAGCACTCTGCTGAGCACTTCACGCTTTCAGAGCTCGCATTTATTTCAGGGAAGGACTCTCCAGGCTGGAGAGGGTGTCTCCGCGAGGATGAGGCAAGCCGCTGAGCACACTTCCCTAAAGAACTGCTGAAAGGTTGTCCACAAATAGAAACAGTCCTGGGTTTTGTTTCTTTTTTCCTTTTCTTTTTTTTTTAAGCCAGTGTGGCACGCCTCTGCGCCACCACATACTTCTTGGGTGGCTGAGGATCTCTTCTGCTTTTACTCTCCACTAAGGCTGACGGTTGAGCAGAAGGGATGGTCTGGCAAAACCACACACCTTGGATGAGAGGCCAGGATGAGTTGCGTGGGTGTAAAGCTAGCAAAACTCTACCGACCACCTCTGTGAAAAGCGATCCCTATCCGCTCAGGGACAGAAACTATTTCCTTGCACTTCTCTTCACCAGCTAGAAAATAATTCCTCATCTCCCTTGGTGTTTTTGGCAGTAACATCTCATGCTTAAAACATATTGCTGACCTGATATTTCTTTGACTGTTTTGAAGACATCCAGCTTCTTAGGGTCAAGAGGCAGCGTCTTGGTGAAGGCATCACTGAAATAAACAGGAGGAGGAATTGGAAGAAGGAGTCAGCTTGAACTTCTCTGTATCTTCTCCCTAAGGGGCTTCCTAAGCCCCTCTCCCCTAATGCTGAAAGATCAACATGCAACTCACCCTAGAAATGCAACTGGGAGTATGCTGACGTCCCCGTTGATTTTGGTACAGTTTTTGAAGGAGTCAATGTTTGTGGCATTTATGGAGAGAATCCCCTTAAGCTCACCGATCCCGATGCCATTGCACACTGGTAAAATGGAAGCACAGAAGTCAAGAGGGAGAAGAGTTACACATAATTATATGTGAGGGAATAAACACAAAAAAAGGTATTAGTCCATAAAGTATCCCAATATGCCAAACCTACCACTGTAAGATCAGTTTGATAGATCTCTTGTCTGCTTTTGCATATCCAAAAGCAAATCTATATCCAAAACCAAATGTTAAATGCTACCTGCTAGCCTATTTGCCCAGCATTGACCCTAGCACCTCTGCACACTCTTACACACACACTTCTCTGTCAATTTGCACTATCTGTACAATGAAAATTACATTTTCACTGTAATTCCCACTGAGAAGATCTAGGAAAGACAAACTAAGGAGAAGGCTAATATGCAAGACTTATGTCTACAGCTAGCACAGTTTATCTAGCTCACTTGCAGAGTATGTCAGCCTGAGAGCATGCTCTAGAGCCACTGATTCCCTTGTCTTGGACCTCCAAATTATCCATGGATACTTGTCTTGACTTTCAAATTATCAACAGATATTTATACTGAATTTGGTCTTTGAGATCTAAATTGAGGTGAGAATTCCCTGCACCTTCTCTAAAAAATGACCTTCTGACTCAAAGTATTTTATTCGGTGCTTTTCATACCTTTGCTGCACAGCCCATCACATTTCTTACACTTCCGAACACCATTTTCTTCCACTTCGTAAGTATCAGTATTACACGAGCGAACGCAGGAGCCATGGTCTGTCACCACATAGTTGTCTGGAAAAAACAAAGACAACAAGGGCATTGAGATATCAGGGGGATGCAATGGAGGCTGCGCCAACTTAAAACGCTAGAAGACAGAAGAAAGGCTTTTGAACTTTTGGCATACTTGGGCAAAGCACAAGCATTAATTATTAATTCCCCTGACATCCTTTGAAGGTAGATAGACATACACCATTATCACTATTTTAGAGAGAGGGGAACTGTCCAAAGAGCAAAGCAACGGTGTCAAGGACAGACCGGGCAGCGGTACCATAATCCAGGTCAATTGTCGGCACTTTCTGATTCCCGATCGTTATTTGCTCTTCCAGGCCAAAGGCCTATGAAAGACACAGTGAACCTCGGAACAGGGCACCAAGTCTGTCTGCTGAACCCTCTCCCACATGTAAGTCCTGGTGTTTAAAAGCATATGGACATGGAATCGCATAAAGACAAAGCAGGCATCTTGAGCAGGGAGATGAGACAGTTCCCTTACCCACCTCCCTCAAACCCGCCACCTTCCCACCGTGTCTGCAAGCCAAAACGAACTTACGAGGACATTCCCTCACGCACGTGGCTCCAAAACTGTATTTTCCATCGGGGTTGACATCCATCTGGTAAGTGGTGGGATTATACAGGACTAATGGGGGACATGTGTCCTTGCAGGTGGCATCATCCCGAAACTTGCGACATGCCTGTCGTTGAACAATACATGTCCATTAAGCTATTCTTAAACTATTTTTATTGACTGCAAGCTAAAAATACTCTTATTTGGCTGTTTTGTTTCATACTTAGCTCTAATGGAAACCATGAGCACTAGCAGGGTTGTTCCCTTGTGCTTGGGAGGTAGAAAGTTGCATCAGGTTGGGCAATCTGGTTTGATATTTGAGAAAAAGAGTGAACATGAGGTTTTCTTGATCTGAACAAGAAACCTTGGCACTCCGGAGGAGAGCTGCTGGGATTCACATGGGAACAGGGTTGAATCTGCATGCCTCAGACAGAAGAATTTTCCCTACAAGCAGTAACCAGATCAAGACAAATGGTAGTTTTCTTGGCCAGCCGCTTTTTAATAACATAAATCAAATCAAGTTCTTTCCTGCCGATTACTGACATTTGTGGCTGGTATTAAACTAAAACCATTATATTTGGCTGCAGGTAATGAACAATTTAGTAGGTATTTATGAAGGACATGTTGGTTCTTCCAACCTAATTCTGCATTAAATTAATAATTGTTCTGTTTCTCCCTTTATTCTCTCTCATCCAGAAAGCCAGGGAAGAATAAACTGCATTATTTTTCCTGCGAGTCAGTAAGAACATTCTGGCCGTGCAGTTTATAAGGAATACAGCCAGGAATGGAGACAGCAACACCAAAACATCAATCCCACTGTTTCTGTGGCAATTACTTGCATGTCACTTAATTCAGAATGAAGTACAGTGTAAAGGAGGAGAAGAGTTATAAACACATTGTGTGCTAAAATCCTCAAAATCAATCCATTCTTTTTCCTGAAAAAAAAAAAAGTGGCGAAGTACTGAGCCGTGACAGCAGCGGAGGATATGGGGAGCTGTGCACGTAGGGAAGCTGACCCACAGTAAACTCTTAGCTGCTCCACAGGAACTTCCCATGTGCACACTCGGAGCATTCTTAGCTTTCAAAGGCACTAATGCCTATTTGATATGTGTTAGGAATGTCCACCTGGAGAACTAGCAAAGATCAGCTAAAAGTGCTGTGCAATTTGGCCCTCTTCCCTCCTGTGGACCCCACATTCGTGTGGGGATCTCCTGATTGCTCCCATTGCAACACAGGGCTCTCTTGGTCAGCATCCCTTGAAGACTCCCTCAGGTAAAAGAAGGCTACAGGGCATCCAGCTGGCCATCTGCCTTGTTGGGCCATGGCTTTAGGCAAGCTGCTGCAGCCTCATTACCAGACAGTCGCTCTCCCGAGGTCCCGTACAGCCGGCAGCACACTGGTTGTGGCAGCAGTCACTGGGCACCTTTCCCCTGCACCGCCCGGAGCACTGCTGGGCACAGATGACTTTTGTTACTGAAAAACAAGGGGGGGAAAAAAAACAGGAGTTAGAGCACTTCTACACTGTGTTTGCTACAAGGAGATCAGCACTACAGAGAAATGCTTGCTACATGACCTGTGCTAGAGGTTCTCCATGGGATGGTGGGTTGTGTCCCCCGGGGCAAGGTGAAATCAGGGGAAGGTGAAGCCAAACGCGCGCAACTGAGACCTCTCCTAGGGCTGTCCGAGGTCAGTTAACCACCTGGGGACTAAAGCTCCAATCCTGCCAGGTAAAAGCACTCGGGTCCCTGAGAGCAACTGCCTGTTGTTCAGCAAGAGCAGTCGAGAGCCTGTGGCAATAAGGACTAAACCCAGAAAAACTCCACGGAGTGGCTGCACTTTACAGCTGGGCAGTACAGCAGGATGTCGCTCCATTTTATTGAGAGAATCTGCTATTATTGGTGCTAGCTTGGGGAAAAACAACTTGACAGGAGGACTGCCAGGGCTCTGGACTATAATGGGAAATAGTACGTAGTTGGTGTGCTCCCTTCAGTATACTGAGATTATTTCTGAGATTTTTCAGAGAGAAGGGACCCCCTTAGCAAACTAATTTCATATGCCTAGAATATTATTTTTATTTAGGCTTCGATTCCTTGGCCACATTTTATCTTCGTTACTCAACTCCCATGGGGTTTGCACCAATGCAATTCCAAGGAAAAACTGGCCCCTCCTCATTTTTTTTTTTTTTGCAGGAGAGCAAAAACTGCCCGCAAGATGTGGTTAGAATGGAAATGATCCGAACTTGAATACCAAAGCAGAGAAAACAATAATCAGAAGAATCAAAAAAAAAAGGCAGAAATTAATGGCTAGCATGTGTTTGCACCACAGGCCAAGGTCAGACCGTGTGTTCCCGACAGAAAAATGACTGTCCCACAAGCTCTGACAATCAGTGCCTAAATGCTCAGTTGGAGGAACTGGATTGCTCATTGGCTGCATTGCAGCACCCCGAGCACTTTGAGGTGCCTTGGGATAGCTGTTATCAGCCCCCCAAGTTGGGCACAAACGAGTTACAATATCAAGAACTCCTGCAAGTCAGAGCAGATGGTTGTTAATTTAGAGAAAATGTAACCTGCTTAAAAATAATAATAGAAAAAGGTGCTCTTAAAATAGTGCTCTTAAAACTCAAAAAAACACACACTTCCTATCTTTTTCCATTACATACGTTTGTATCCAAGCTGTATTGTTTCATTTTTCTTGTAGGCCTGTAAGCAAGATACTGTATTTTCAAGGAAACAGATTATCTCCACAATATGCATTAGCTTCTCTGATAACAACTCCTCCGTTGAACCAGAAACAAGGGAATAAAAGGCACATTGTTCTACATGAACAGCATTTTGATACCATTTTTTTTCATAAGCATCAGCATGGGAGTAAAACAGCTCATCACTTTGATAGCAACTGACTAAAGCTTCCTGCTGGAAACATATATCACGGAAAATGTTTATATTTCATACAGAATATCCCACGTTCTTTCAAGGAGAAAGAGATACATATCACATCGAACTTTCCCACATATGGAAATGTGGGATACATTTGCAGTTGGCCGAATCCTTAAATGTTTTAAGAGGAGAGCCAGCACTGGCAAACGGTTTTGTTTTAGACACTCCAAATAATCCTCCTGAAGTCAGGGAAAGTTTGTAAATGCTGAAGGGCCTGAGCACGGGACGGAGACCCGGAGCTCCGCAGCCCACGGGACAGCTGTGCCGGGTCAGCCGTGGGGACCGGCCGAGGAAGGGCTGGGATGCGGAACCACCGTCCACCCCTCTGCAGAGCTGACGGGGACAAACCAAATCTTGGAGTAAAGGAAGATGGAGAGGAGATGCATTCTTTTTTTTCCTTAAGATCTGGAAACTGTATAAAACTCATAGGCTTAAATAATAATTCACAGGGGAAAAGCCTGAGAGAGGGTCTTGCTTTCATTTGTGCAAGCCTGGATCTGCAGTCTCGCACCTGAGCTTTGCAGAGTTATCCTCACACAAAACCGGTAGGAAATGCAAAACAGAAGCAATGTGTTTTCCCACTTACGCTAAAAAAAAAAAAAGATCAAAAAAATGTGAGAGGGTGTTCTCCTCAACCTTTCCTTAGGGAGAAATAAAACCCTGCAAAACCAAAAGCGTTTCTGAACGCTCCCTCAGTATCAGGCGAGCATCCTAAATGCAAAATTTCATTGTAAAGTACATACTACAAAGCTGAACAACCTCCTAATCCCAAATGGCTCTCTTTACAAAGATGAAAATGGCTATTCATTTTCTGAAAGCCTTCAAATGGTCTTCCAAGTACAGCAAGGTCCTGCCATGCAGTGTTATTAGCCATACGACAGTGACAGTTCATGGTTATAATAGAAACCTACCGGGACTCCAAAAAGAGGAATTAAACCCAACAAAACCTGAACTACGTTGTTATTTCTATTACCAATCAAAACTATGGCTAAATAGCCTGCAGGGGCTCTCTGCTGGAAACAGCAGCAACTCAAATGCTACTGCATCACCTCTCTACACAGTAAAACAACTTTAAAGCACACACGTTCTCAAGCTCAGCGCGGGGAAGGTCGCAGGGGGCAGCAATCACACACTTTCCAACCACTTTTGCTTTTGAGTTGGCTTACGTGTCTGGCAGTTCTCTTCACCGGGGCCCCAGCAGTACTTCTCTGTGCAGTTCGGATGGCACTTGGGACCTGAAACATGAGAATGTTGTTGTTATAAAACGTTTCTCCTTGAAGCCCTGGACTACCGCGTCATCACCTACATGACAGCTGTCAGAAAGAAAGCAAGCCCTGAGCTGCCAGTTTCAGCGAAATAGCGAAGGAAGCACCTGTATGCTGGTGCTCAGAAGTTTGGAGAAAAGAAACGGGACTAGTGGGCAGCTGGCAGTTATCCTGACGACTGGGCAACGTGACTGGTCTGCTTCACTCCTGCCCTCAGCCCCAAATCCTGCTCATGTCGTGCGATCAATGGAAACCCAGCAGGATAAGCGCCTGACATGACCTTTAAAGATGAGCACGGGTTTCCCATCACTGATCAGTCCTTTCCCATCCCTCTCTCTTTCCTCTTCCCTCTCGTGAGCGCTTGATGACTTTCTTTTCCTCTTTTTGTTTCTCAGTGACAAGTAAAGCCTCAAGTAAAGCCTCATTTTAGATTAACAGGATCATTATAAAGGCACAAATGGATGTCTAAACAGATTAATCTCTAATTCACTACACTTAAGAAGCATTTCCTCTTCAGAGTGATTCCTCCTGCTAATCACACGTGATTCTCCCTCCCCCGCACCACCCTTCAAATAGCTGAATAAATGCCAATACTTGTCCAACAGTTGACTGATTCGGTATGGGACCAAACAACTCTCTGCTTTTTAAGTTTGAAAGTTAAAGGTTAACATTTCTATGGTGTTTTTAGAGTCAGACTCCTCTGCTGAGCTGTATCGCTTGCAAGCCCTTGATTACACTACAGCTTCACAGAATCTATGTCAAGACAGAAGTTGACTATTAGCTCTCGGGCAATTACGCAACTGGAAGGAGATAAAGAAAATGCGCTTTCCGTCCATTTACAGCGCCAGAAGTGAAACATGCAGAAATGAAAATAAACTCTCCTTTCCGTGAAGTGACTGGGGATTTTAAAAGGGACTAGCGGTAATAGCTTGAGCCTGCTCTAAGCACAGACATATGTTCCATAAACTTTTAAATACACGCTCATCTCCCTGGTGATCTAAAGCATCATATTTATCTGACGGCGATGATTATTCTCGTAAGGCTTGTCTAGGCAGCCCGAAATACAGGAGTTTCACAGCCCTCGCAGGCAGCAACTTGGGCCTTAGCACAACAGGGAGCATAAGCACCATGGGACATCCACGAAGGTATCTGTAGTGATTTTCTAACCCAGAGCCTTATCCTGTAAGTAGATACTTACTGGAAAACAATTAGGTACACATTTTTCTGAGTTGTGTCGCTATCCTGGGAGAAACATGAGGGACTTTCTGAAACCAAGGAAAGCTTTCTCAAGAATTTGGCTGAACTATGAGTAAGGACCTAACGGTCATGAAAAATTACATCTTCTGTCAGTGATGAAGAAAGAAAATGATATCCCTTACAGCAAGGACATCCCTTGACGCCCCTGTATGCAAGAGTTGGTAGGCTTGGAACCCACATACAAATACCCACATACAAAGCACATAGCATTCTGATAAATTCACACTTACAAGAGGACAGGTTCCTCGCAAAATCAAGCACCGTAGGAGGATTTTTGCTTGTGTCAATGATGTCATTCCACTGGACAGTATCCATGTTGCATAATTTTGGGTTGTTGCTGATTTTAACTCCTCCATTGAGAATTTCTGGGGTGGAAGGAAAAGAAAATAATAAGCAAACTGGGCAAGTCTTTTCTCTCATTTACAGAAAGCGAAATAAAGCACTAGACTCGGACAAATCAGTTCTGGAGAACTGCCTGCTGTAGGATGCCACTAAATCTCTGTTTTTGTCTGGCACCACCTCCGGAGGCCATTGCCTTGAGCAGAGATGGCAGAAGGGACCTTGTGTGCACCGGCTTCAGCTCCCCCACCTGTTTCCTAGAGCAAACACTGCAGGTGAAATGGGGTGGCAGTAGACTGGACATAAAAACGCTTTTGCTTCCTCTGCTACAGGTGTTGTGACCTCTGGCACAGGCTTATGTGGGCACACATGGGCACAGATGGCTTGTATGGCTACAGCTCATCAGCCAGAGACCCTGTGAGACGCTGGCTCTGCACACAGTGGCAACTCCCACTGCATTTAACAGAAAACACCAAAGCATAAGCACTGGGATAAAATAATGAAAAATAACGTATTATGGTAGATATTTCCAAGAATGCTGACAGACTCTTTGCCATGTTGGGACACTCAAATAAATCCCACGGCCCAGCTGATGCCTAGGATTTTCTGGACCTATTTCCAATGGAAAATTAGGAACTTTATTCACCTTACAAGGAAGTCTAGGTAGCAGGAAAACAATTAGCCAGATCTCCGCTTTTAAAGCAGGATTTTTGGGAGAAGATCTTCCCCAGGATCTTGCTACCCATAATCTAACAGCTGAAGTTTACCTCCACCTCTCTCACCTGATAGCTGTCTCATTGGCAGTTCACGGAGTCCTTGGGTTTTATTCATGTGGTAGTTGGATAAAACTGCCAGAGCAAAAGAGTTGTCATAAAGCACATTGCCTCGGATGATCTGAAGATTTTCTAGGGGAATTACATCCACCATGTTAAGTGCGATGAGCACGTAGCCCGCAACCTCCTGTATGGACTGCAGAAACAACAGAAGAAACGAGATGCTTAACTTCCACAAGCCAGTCCTATCTCCTCTTTACGTAGTTGTCTTCCAGCCCTGCTACCTAGTTGAGGCTCATGCACTCTCTCTTCTATGTACAAATACCAAATCTACCAAATCTACTGATCCCAAAAGAGGAGGAGATCAGGTAACTGCATCTCACTTAAGTAATAAACAGAAGAAAAGTGAGACTTTGCTCTTGGATATGGATGAACTCAATCTGTGTTTGCCTAGTACTGTGTAATGTATGCATTTTGGCTTGCTACAAAAGCTACTGTAGGTGAAAACTCTCAAACTACCACTTAGGATATTCTTCCATACTCTGTAAACTAACAGTGATTTTTCAGAAGATCTGCTGTGTTCCTGTGGACATGAGTTTCTTGGTAAAGTTATGTTTGGAAAGAGTAATGGCAATTTCATAACATTTATAATCCATAAACTGCACTCCTCTCCTGATGTTCTTCTTTGCTACAACAATGAAATGCCTTTTTCCCCCTCTCTTTATTCCCTGAGGAGGAAAGGTCATATTATGAGATTACTCCTCCAGAATTAGAAGACTGGCCTGTTTATTCACATCTGCTGTACAAGAGCTCTTAACCCCAGACACACACTTATCATGCGAAAAATGCTTCCTCCTCTCCAGCTTCTTTAAAGTCCTGTAATCTGACATGAGGCACACCAAAAAGACTGCATTTAAAAGGGTGCTCTGTTAAACCTGTCAGACAGTAAGAGACGAGTTGCAGTTTGGAGGGGAAGGGCCTCTGAGTTTCAAAATCTGCCATCAGCGGGTGGCCACCCAGTTCATGATTTGCTCTGACCAACATTGTGACAAAGCCTTTTGAGGAGGGGGGCTATGGGATACACAGCTAATTTGCAAAAAGGAAGAAGCACGCCTGCATTGCAGCCAACACATTTCTTAAAGAACATGATATATTATTTTCAAGTCCTGCATATCCTGGAGCTGACAGGTATACTGAAATTGTGATCTGTGGTTTCTCAAACCTAAAATATCTAACTGTGCTTTTGTAAATCATGTCTGCTTGCCACAGAATTTTATACACACATTTTACACACAAATACTTCTTTGTATTCAAAAATGAATTCCTTTAGCAGGTGAACTGCCCCAAACCGCTAACCTTCAGGAAAGAGAGGTCACGATTGTGCTCCACGTATGTGATCTCTAGGTTGCTCAGTACCACCTCGCAGTTGTTATACATCCTCTGCAGGCTGGTGAAATGGTCCTCCACGTGCCCCAGCTGTGTCAGCTTGTTATTTGTCCCTTGACAAACTGTGGGGAAGAGAAGAGAGCTTCATGAAGGAAAGCATGAGTATGTACAGACTCAACACTTCTCCATCCATCTTCATTAGCACCACCCCAAGTGTAGCATCAGCACAGGCTGCTGCAAGAAACAGCACTGTCTCTAGGTTGCATTTCCCCAATGGCAACAGAGTAGAGAGCACAGAAATAGCTGGAATAACCCTCCTTCGCTCTTTGAATCTTTCGACTGAAAAAGAAAAAAGAAAAGACAAAGCTCCCACCTGTAAGGAGCACTGGGTTTGCTATACACCCACATAACTCAAGCCCTGAGGAGAGGGCAGGGACAGGGTGCCATCAAACGCGATTCCAAGCAGCACTCTGCTCAGCAAGGAGATGGCTGTGGATGTTACGGATTTCCCTGAGGAGCCTTTTGTGAAAATTCAGCATTCTCAGATCTACAGGGAAGCCCAGTGGGTGGAGGAGGGAGAGGAGAAGGGTTTTTCTGCTGCCAGTCCCTGAAGACTCCAGGCCTGGGAGTGGAGAGCAGAATGAACCTCCAGGGTTCTTGGATCTCCTGCTGCTCTGTCATATGGTGGTAGAGTAGACTTGAGGGAATTCCTCAGCTTTAGCATACAAATCCTCCTAAGCCTGTTTTGCTTCATGGAGCACCATGAAGACTACAAACATTTACAGTGGCAAGGTGGAAAAATTAGCCCCACCTGAACCTCTATTACTGTTTTGTCAAAACTAATTTTCAAAAATTACCACCACATTTGACTGACACAGAAGAACAGGAGCCAAATCACCTTAATGCCCCCACTCCTAAACTCCAGAAACATGTACTCATCCAGTAACTCCCTGGGTGGCTATTCCTGTATGTGCTAGGCTGATGCAGAGGAAAGGGGAATGACATGGAAGACAACACAAAGACTTCACAGGCCCAGCACCTTCCAGGTGGAAAGCTTCAGCCCTGCTTGGAGATCTGCCTTTCAGCGGGAGCAGGAGGAGACCTTTATCACATCACGGCTGTAAAGAAACCCAAGCCTGACCTCCTGCCTTTCCCCAGGACACTGAAAGAACTGCATTCTTGTGGCTTAGAGGAAAAGGCAATCAAAATGATCATGCTTCTCCCATTTTGCACAGCCAGAGTTTCTAGAGGCCCCGGTCACAAACCAGAGCACCATGGCATGGGGTGCTACAAATCTGGTAACACAGACTCTTGACAAGATATGGAAACAGCTCTCAGAGCTAGCAGGGTATGAAGATACCCATCGGAGATGTACCAAACAATAAGTGTTTTTAAGGAGAAAAAATAACTTAACAAGCAGTGATGAAAATGCCCTCATCAATCACCAAAGCCCTTTACTGAACATGTGTTATTTCTCAGTAACAGTCATCATCACTAAGGAGCTGCACGGGTATCAAATGAAAGACTCCTCATCCATACTTAAAACGGGCTCTTCACTCACATTCCACAGTGATTTCTTAGTACAAGTCAACAGGAACATTATGGCATTTGGGATCAGAGCAGCAACTGCTAGGAAATGGGTAAGTCTAACCGCCTAAGCTGCTTGTTACTACACAAGGACCAAGTGTAGAAAATTACCCTTTTCATATTTGCCTTGAGTTTTTGTAAAGGATGAGAAATTCCTAAGCAGGATTTTCCCATCCAGTTTCAAGCTTAACTGTTCCAATATGTTCACATTTCAAAAACGAGCGTCTGAGCGCTCCTGCTTCAAGCCGGAGGACTGGGAATGCGGACGGTGGGCACAGCTACTCACGCATCTCTCTGGCCGCTGCCGTGAACCACAGCACAGAGCCAGCCCGAGCCTCGCATAATGAAGACAACAAATAAATAAGTGGACAGAGGGTATTTTTAGCTCTGCTTCTGAGCAGCTATCAAGATCCAGACAAGGCCACCCAGTTCCCCCCAAGACACACGCTTTTGTTCGCTCAGAGAGAGAGTGTTAAATCCTCATTTACTGCAAACAGTTCTAAGCAGATTAGAAACCAACCTTTTCACAGCATTATTTACTGGAGGAGAACCTGGGTCCGAACCAGCATATGCTGAAGGAAAAAACAAAAAGTCAAACAAAAAAACCTAAGCTCTGAGTCACTGAACCCAGGCAGAGGTGTTGAATAATTTCCCAAATAAAATGTTTGGGAAGAAAAGACAATGGTTTGGCTGCATGTGATGATTAATACCATTCCAGCAATTTCTTTGCTTACACAAACTATGTTCTGAAAAGATAAATGCTATAATTACTTGCATATAATGCTATAGAATGAAAGCTGTTCTGGCTACAGGGGAAAGAAAAAACCTGCTCTGTAATCAATTCTTTAAAATTAAGCAACGCAGACTGTGATTCCACATGTTTCAGGTAATAATGGCAGATAATTTTGTCTGGCTTACATAAAGCTGCATCTGCGCTGGCCACGTAGGCACTGAAAATAATAGCAACCCAGTGTGGTTGTTGCCTCCTTCCACAGAGATTTAAGTGGGACGCGAGCAACACAAGTGGGTGGACGGGATATCCCATATTCATTCATTATAGAATTTTGTTTCCATGTTTAGCACGTACAGCTCTATCCGGTTTTAACAGTCAGTGATGTGTATGGATACTTCCACGGTACATATATATATATACGTATATGTAAGCAACTTGCTTCTTTACGTAGCTCACATGCAGATGTAGAAATGCCTCATGTAAGGAGTATAGGAATATATAACAGTATTATAGTATTATAAGAGTAAGGAAATTGGAGAAGTTTTCATATCAAAAATCAGGGTCAGAACGTCCCCAAGCATCAGAGAAGCCAAGATCCTGATCTGAACTTCGGAGGATGGGCTAATCTCAAAAAGAGTCCAGCTTTGCTCTTCTCTGTTATGTTCACATATCAAAAATGCAACCAGCCTGGAAAGTTCTGGCACAGGGATGTCTTCCCAGGAAGAAGTCGTCTGCAGCAGCACTTGGACGAGGCTGCAGCCTGGGAGCCCGGCGCTCTCCTAACCCAACCGGGGTGACTCGCCAGCCCCGGCCACTGTCATGGGACACGGACATGACTCCAGCGCTGTTGGACCGAGCATTTATTTCTGCGCGACGCCGTTTTTTCGTGGGTTTGTTGCATTTTCTGCATGCCAAAGTGACATGTTCTTTAATTAGCCACAGTGTTTCCGCAACAAATGGCCTAAAAATACAAATACTGCTGAAATGAGGCAGAGCATCAAGTGCTCTACAGGACAGCAGTGGTGAAACAGCCAAAACAAGTGGCACACTCTACTGATGCACACACTTCTTCTTCAAGATGTAACCAAATTTTAGTGCTTACAAAATATATTGGATTGACTGTCCTGGATACTAAAATTCTCTCTCTGTCCATTAGCAAAATGCCCGTTCCCCTGCCCTGCCTTAAGTTTGGCTTTAAAGGACCATTTCTCACTGATGCAACCAGGATTTTTCCCTCCTCAACCTCTGAAGACCGTCAGTAAGGGTGCCAACTTCTGCTCATCCTACCACTGCACAAACAGCAGGAGCTAAACCAAAGCTTTTCTTAACTTATTTTTTCCACATGTGACGTTAGGGATCCAGAAAAGCAGCCATCTAATGCTAACTGACTCTGGAAATATATTGCCTCAAATCCATTAAAGCTCAGATTAAAAAAAAATGGTCCCTGCAGTAACTGCACTGATAGAAGTGAAATTGGTTTTTATTTTTATTTTTTTCCCCACAAAACCTACAATCGCTGAAGCACCAATCCTATTGTGCATATTTATTCCAGACCTGAAAAAAACCCCATGAGAATGCTTTGAAACCAAGTTCCCATCAATCTCCATCAGTGGTTTCTGCCCACATTTTGCATGATGTGTTACCCTCCCTGCAGCTCTGACATATGCAGCAAAATAACTCAACAAGGCAATTTCTGAATTTCACTGGCCCATTTCCATGCCTGATATATCACCTATAACACTACCCTACCTGAAATAATAAATCCATATAATTTTCCCACGTGTTTTCCAGACATCATTGAAAATAATACAAAACCTGCAGAAAACAGACTACTGTCTTATCCTGAGAGGATATTTGTGTTTTCCAGTCTCTTCACTCATTTGCAGCAATTACGTTTTTGATTCTTTCCAGTGTTTCAGGGGAGAACTGTACCTTCCCAGGCAATTGCACCAGACACAGCTGCCTTGCAAGGCTGGGAGAAAGACCAGTCCTTTGTGTCCTAAACATGGGGCTGTCAAATTCATCTTAACCACGACATGGGGAAAAAAAAATCAATTGGACTGGAAACATTTGGTAAGAAATACTGCACAACATGGGTATGCATAGGCAATCCCACATACATTTTGTGTTATACTAACAACTGAAGTGTACATGTCCCTTCCTCTGCAGGCACACAGATGCCCTTTCTATTTTTGAAAAGTGTATTTATTTGTAATTCGCCTGCTGGTTACCATTAGCATGAAGTTCCCAAAATGGTTAGTGAGCCCAATAGCCTTTGGGCTCACAACTATTTGCACTTCCAAAATGGCCTCTTTTTCAAGTGAGACCCGTGACCTAAAAATTAAACGTTTTAGTGATGCTACATATGCTTAAATGCATACACGCGTGGGGCAAGCCTACCACTCACCAGCTAATAAATGGCCTTCAGATTCAAAATTAGAGCCATGCTTGAAGTACTATGTGTATATGTGGATAGGGAGGGAAGAAAGGTGCTCAATTACACTGTTCTTTGAGTGACACCCAGGCACCGCGCTTTGGGGACCTAAATTCGGCACAATTTGGAGGAGCAAGGCCAGCCCACGCTGCAGCTCACAAGGGAGCAGTGGAAAAGCTCGCAGCAAAGTCCGACCAGTTTCTATTTAAATTCACTGAGGGGGTGGAAGAGGGATAAATGCAAGCGGCTAATGCCAGACTAAACAAGAGGGATTCCCCATTTCCTCCCTCCTTTGCTGCCTCCACATGCAGCCTCAGCGCAGTCCGGAGCGCATCTCCCTCCCCAGCTCAGGTTCCTGCAGCCTTCAGTGCCTCTCCTGTCAAACCCTGCATTTAAAACCCCCCTCCCCCAACTCAAACATCACTTTAAAAACCCAGTCCTTGCATTATTCGGACACAAAAATGCGGTTAAGCTATAAGGGACGGGTCCTATATATCCAATACTGTTTATCCGACCTCAAAGCATTCCCGTACAACTGCCAGACAGCTCCACTTAACCTCTCCCTACAGTAGGAGAAACCAAAGCAGTGCAGTTAGTGCTGTCCAGTGATGAAAATGGAATGCAAGATGACTAGGACGCACTGGAGCACACAGGCATCTCTCATGCTAACACAGCTCCTGATGGACAGGGCCATACAGTGTTTTGTGTACAGAAAACAAGACATGAAATGCGACGGGTTTGAAAAAGAAAGTAGTGAAGCCTCGTCGCCCTGTGACTGTTTAAATAGAAACACCTCACACAATTTTTCAACACTGGAGAGATTTGTAACTGTGCCATTTCTGTAATACTGTGTTTTGAGTGTATTCTACATAGGGAGTAAGAATTTCAAAGTAAAGTCCACACAATATGAAAAGTAAAAAACAACCTATCTGCTATCCTTTGGCTCTGGAAGTGACAAAAAGGAAAGGAAAAGCTAGAAAACAAGTTAAGAGGACAAACAGTGCTCAGCCACTGGCAGATGTTTTCCCTTGAGGAGAGTGGTTGCAAATGCACACAACACCTCCAAAGAACAATTGCAGCTTAATGACAACAACATTTGGGCACTCAAGAGCACTGCCACAGAAGGCAATCCTTTTTGTACATATTCAAATACTATAATTTAAAACAGCACGAAAAATAGCCCAGTGCGGCTGCTGCAAATCCCTGCTCAAACCACGCGGTTTCTGGACTACAGCAGCTACTGGGATGCATTCGGATTACCAGACACACTGGGAAAAAACAATGACACAGCTCTTAAGAGCACTCAGATGGGAGCTGCAATTGCCAAAGTGACCCAAAGCTAATGCCACAGCAGAGAGAACGAATATGCCTTTAGGAAAACTTTCCCACAAGTTTTCTTATTTTTATTTATTTGAAAAAAATAATTTCTTCAGCTAAATAAAATTTTGAATGTTACTTTCTGCCTCCCAAAGGCAATCCATGCAGCTGGTTCTGCTCAGCCTGCGCCAGTCGGAATCAGAGACCTGCCCTCCCGTGGCAAAAGCCATGTCCTGAATTGCAGGCAGTTTGGCACTCAGAGCTTGGTTACTGCCGAGTGTCTTGACCGGAACGAATATATGACTATATTAAAACAAAAGAAAACAAAACACTTGCTCCTGAATGAAGACCTCTCCAACGTCTGACCATTTCTGACATTAAGGGATTCAGACAGATTAATTCCCTAGATTTTAGGGGTTTTTTAATATCATTAAGCAATATTTTTGTTTTTCTTCTCTGTTGCCATCATTTAACTCGGCATGAATATTCATTAATCCTGCTGATTAAGGCCAGATAGGGATGTGCTGGATTCAGTCTCTCCACTGGCTGCAATAAAACTAGTGGTGGGATGAAATTCTCCCCTCGCTGACGTTGGTATGAATTTGGAGCCACTCTACAATGTCACTGCAGTCTAGCGCAGGCCCCGTGCTTTGCCCTTTGAATGCCTCACGATGCCATTTTAGGAGGGACATGGCACAAAACAAGCTCTTCTGTGAATGTCAGCAGAATTTCAAAGAAGCAGAGGTGGTCACCATACCGTTTTCTATGGCTGGGGATGTGCCCCCAGAGAGGAACGGCTGGATGCAGATTCCCCTTCTGTTCCTGCACCATGTTTGTTGGAACGGAGGTTCCTCACAGGAGAGGACTCAACACATCATTTGAAGACAACATGGACCCCAAAGTGCCTCCAGTGCAGTTTTTCTGTGCAATCCTGGTGGTGCCCGGTGACAAGCCTGGCCTTGCACTTCCCTCGAGCCCGGGTCGCGTCACGGGATGAGTTCGTGTTGGAGCTTGCTGTAGCAAGGCCAGCCTGAGGCTCCTCGCGTACAGGAGAGCAACCAAACGTGCAAGAAGAGCGAGGCAACGTGCACGTGGCGGGCCGCAAAACGCAGCTCTTCAAGTCAGGACACGCCAGACGTAGCTCCCACACCCCTACAGAGCGGCAACTCCGAGCGCTAGGAAGAGCAAGGAAACCTTGGGAGCCGCCAGGAAGGCAGCCAGGGAAGTGTGGGGAGATGGCATGGAAGTGTTTGCACCCCCTGCGCCAGGTCCTTCAAGGCCAAGCCTCACCTCTGTGGCACAAATCAGCTATGTCTCTGGGCAGCGAGCTCTATGCCACGTGAAAGCTATGGGCTAACTGCAGCAAATTCGACTTGTACTCTGCCTGTTGGGCCATGCGGGGCAGAAGAGGCCCTAGCGGCACAACCGCCGCTGACATGTCCTCTACAGTGACATGACCAGAAATGCTGGCGTCTTGCGCCAAGGCCACTGGGCAGGAGGGGGCTGACGTGGCTCCGGGAAGCAGCACAGGCCTTGGCAACAACATCACTTCCTTGCAGTTTTCTGGGCTACTGCAAGGGTTGTACGAACCTGCAGGAAACACGGCTGCAAGTCTCTGAGACACCTCCAAAACCAGCCCTAACTCACGGAGTCCCATATGTATGGCAGGGCTGGGGCGTTTCAAGAGCTACACCTGGATATTTGGGCAAATAAGCGGATGATAACAAATACATACAAATACACAGGGTGAGCTTGCACCCTATGATCTAAGCCAGGAGCGTCTTGGTATTGTTTGTTCTGGCAACAGCTACGCGGCAGCAAGATTTTACAACACAGCAAAAAGACACTACGGACGTGTGCCCATGAAAATGTGAGGCCGGCTTCTAATTACATCAGCTCTGGATTGTCTGGAATAGTTACAAAATGAGTTAAACTTTGAGAAATGAGATTTACAAGCATTAAACTACAGCACGAACATTTTACCATGTGGGACTTCTTAAGACGCTGCAACTGCATATTTCCATTTGCGCTTTCCGATGAAAAGAAATTGCATGTTTCTCTTTGCTGTATTAAATAAAGTCTTATGTTTAAGCAAGCTATGGTGTTCACATATGTATTTCTAAAGATTCACAAATCCTCTGAGGCTTAAATTCTACATAAGCAGGCACACACACATATGCAGAAAGAGTAAGAGAAACCCCTTGTAGCTGAATCCAAGTTTGCTATTACAAATTCAATCCATTCTCATTTTTAACCAAAAAACATATATGTGTGTGTGTATATACAGCTCGCTCAGGCTACAAGACTGGCATCTCTGGAGACTATAAAATATCTGGAAGACATATGAAAACATGAGAGCAACCACAAAAACTGTTCCATGCCTTCAAAACTAAGCATGCCCACCTCCACGATAACCACCTGTGCTTCCATGGATAATTTTGTCCAGTGCCTGCAGAAGTCATGGCAAGCGCTACCATCAACCACAACAGCCTGGGTCAAGCCTCAGGGCTCCTTTAGCTGCTGCATTGCGTAACACTCCCTCCAAAGTTGGACTACAGCAACTCAGTTTGTAATTGCAATCCCATATGGATTCAAGGTGGAGACCTACGGAAGGAAGGAGTTGTGCCCCCAAAGCCACTGAGAGACATCCCGTCCTTTAGGAATGAAACCAGACTTACTGAACAAGGCTAACTACCCCCTCCAAAAAAAAAAAAAAAAAAAAAAATCAGACAGAACTAAGATAAAGACTGTTTGCTGCTATAGACAATAAAGGTGGTGTTAGGTTATCTCTACTAATGCAGCAAACAGCCCCTGCCCTCTAACTAAAGAGAACAAGCAAAAGTAAACTCTTAAAAACATGTTGTATCCAACTACTCGGTCGTGGGAATGAATATTAGGGCTCACACTTCCATTAGGGCTTCCAGCAGCAATTTAGATAGTTGCGCATACTGACAAGTGAACAGGTTAACACAGGCTGCTGAGGTTGAAAAGCCCCCAATAATGTTCAAGTTAAAGAGGAATGGCTGAAGAGCATGTTAAACGTAAATGAGCTCTGGATTGCCTTCTGAATGAAAGTCGATGGAGAGACTGCTCCTGAAATCAATGGGATCTGAATCCAGCTCTTATTTCACTTAATTTAACTGTGTGAAACTCAATAACTGAAGTAAACAGACTTATTACCATTTTTTTTTCCTGGAAGGAAAAGAACTACAATTACTTTTTGAAAGTATAGCTAAAAAAGCCTTAAAGTGATTTAACAGCACCTGGGTAAGTTTTGAAGATAGAGACCAATTTATCTTCAAAAGTCTGGTAAGAAAAAGTATCAAATTTAGTTGCTGGCACTACAAATGCTGCATGTTGCAGCAAGTGCAGCACTTTGAGAGCTGGCCTTATTTAGCAAAATGGAATCTCAGCCCCACTTACTGCCAGATTTTAGTGCTATGCAGAAATGTAAACATGTTTGAACATTTTCAAATGTACTTGACATGTACAATATGGTACCTGAACACAGTGTTCAAGATGGGAAAACCTTCTCTCTCAGGCTTGTGATCCACACCATTAACCTCCACTGTGCAACTACAGCCAGCCTTCCTCATGCTCTTCACCCTCTATTAATACAGAAAATGCCCGATCCCCTACACGGGGCAGGCTGCACTCCAGAAACACAAGGTTATGTTTGCTCCATCTCTGAAAATGCGTTCCAAGTTGCACTTTCCTCATGCAGATCTGCACCGGTCACAGAAAATGCAACGAGGGAGTTAATTTTCTGCTGTGGCTGGTTACAGAGAAGGGCACAGGTGCCGGTCTCGTTTCTCCCTGGCCTTGCCAAAGTAACCCCTTCCACTTCCCTGCACAGCTTTGCCTCCATCTGTGTAAAAGCACCACTTCTGCTTGGGTGTGAGGCATTTGGAGGCCCACATACTCAACGGGCTCCACAAAACCCCGTCAAACCACTGCTACTACAGCAGACTTTTAAGGCCCTGTTACTTCATCCATTGTTTTTGGAAAGAGTAATAAAAAAAAGCATATTAAAAAACAGGCATGTGAAATTGTTTTCTTTTCTAATAAGCATGAAAGTACAGATCTGCCAAAGCAGTTTATCCTGTACTGGTCTTTTAGGTCGGATTAATAATTCAAATACACTCACAACTTGTGGCTCCTTAGAAGTGAGTGCTCCGGTTTAAAGTCATGATGAAAATGAATGCAGTTGTTAAATTTGTTTCCGAAACTACATGGTCCCCGTACTTGGGGAAATGCTCCAGGTTTTGCATTCCTCACCTCAGCAATGTGCGAAGCAGACAAAGCTCCAGCCCCCCAAAAAAACCCAACTACAGACAAATGTTAGAAAAATTCAAAAGACAACATGCAGATAAAAATTAAAAAACAAACAGACCACTTTAGCACACTCTATTCCTTATAGAAAGGCAGCTCAGAAAGAGCCGCACCATCAGCTCTGTGACGAGTGGATGAATGTCCTCTCTTATTTAGAGGGTCGCACAAGTGGCAGCACCAACTGTAACATGTTATCTGCCCAAGTCTGTGCTTATCTTTGCCAAAGATGTCTTGAAAGGGGAAAAGAAAAAAAAAAAACTTTTCACTAGTTCAGCAACATTCATGTAGAGACATGAAAGCTTTACTGTAAAAACGATCTAATTCATTGCTGCTCCTGACTGCTGCTCCACTCCTGCAAGTTTTGATGTGGAAAGATTGCATCCAAGCTTTCAAATGGCTACAGTTTTTTTTTTTTTTTCCTTTTTCCTTTTTTCCTTTTCAACCTGCTCGATTTTGATTTTTAGTCCTTCCTCCACTCTCTCCCTAGAACAGATTTTATTTATTTATTTATTTATTTATTTTTTAATATCTTGTGGCACGCCCGAAACTCGCAGCCGGTGCCCGAGTCTCGGTCATTGGGCACCGCTGCCCTTGCCTGCAGGCGAGAGGGAGATGAGCACGTGTTGGGCTTCCTCATCCTCCCCTCCAGAGCAGCCTCGCAGCGATCCCACGACCACCTCAACCTGCCTTTGGCTGTGCCGGCCCCAAGAGTTTCCCCAGCCGCCAAGGCAGTGGGCTCTGGAGCAGGACACCGGGGCACAGGCTCTCCCAGCACACTGCGGAGCTGCTCCCTGCCTTACGTAACTCCCGGATAAGCCTTATTCAAGCCAGAGCCACCTTATCTTGGAAAAATGATACCTAGCAGCGCGTTTTTACAGCTGCAGGTCTGCTGGGCTGCCTTTCGTGCCTTGGTCAGCCTCCCCTCGGCAATTCTGCTGCCGTGGAAGGACGGGAGCCGCCCTCAGGGCTGCAGATCGAGGGGCCTCACGATGAAGCGGGGTCGGTTCCTCACGGGAGAAGAGCCCAGCGCTGCCTCTTAACAGACCTCAACCTTACGCCCGCAAGCGAGGAGGCTGCTGCTCTCTGCGGCACCGAGGCAGAGCTCCTACACATGAGAAAGAGCCTCCTGTGGGCCCCAAAGACCTCGATTTCGCCCCAGGGCTCCCCTGACAGTACGTGGAAGCAGAGAGATAAGCGGCAGGTCAGGAGACGCTGCGGAGGGCATCTCCCCTCGGGAGCCCTGCTCCAGCATGAGCTCCGCCACCACCAAACCCCAATCTCCTTCGGGGTCGTGATGGGCCTCCGGGTCGTTCCCGATCTGCGCGAGGCAAATCACATCTCTGCTTGCTAGGCATTAACGTTAGCTCCTCCCAACGGTCTCCCTACAGTGGCAAAACACCAGAAGGAAACGTTGAGCTCACCAAAATCAATAGGAATTGCGTCACCTCGCTACATACAGACTTTTCCTCACAGTTTTCTCACCGTGGTTCCTACTCCGTAAGTGTTTCTCAGGAGAGTCTGCTTTTCATTTGCCCTTCTCCTCACCTCCAGCGAACTTGAAAACAAACACAGATCCTGAGCAAACCAAACTATTTCTCCCCTAGGCTGGGAAAAATGTGCTCTGTTGTGCCGAATGTGGTACAGCATGGCACTGCATGGCCATGGGGTAGAAGTAAAACAAAACTACCCTCTTTCCAAAGCTAGAAATAAAAAGATTTTCCAAAGGCAGAAAAGGAACTGGGCTCACAAGTTGGAAGCTGAACATCAGAACTGGTGTTTGAAAATCCCCTTCCAGAAGAGATCAGCAGTATTCATGCAAGGACATCAACTGTGCTCCCGAAATGCACATTTCCAAACCTGCTACGCCTCCACAAAAGGAGTTTGAAATAATGAGAGTGTAAAGTTGATCTAAAACACCAATATTAGGGTTTTGATATCCCTGCTGTATTAGGGTGTTTCAACAGTCCCACCTGAAAATTAACTTATTTGCAATAGGCTATGATATCTTGAAGCGATCTCCTAATTTTTAAGCAGAATGCAACAGAGCCTTAAATATTATGGCAAAAGAGAAAAAGGGGAAGAAAAAAAAAAAAGGGCTTAGACTCGACAGAAAGCAGCTGCTGGTAGATGCATTATATCCTTACTCAGCTTACAAGTTCCCCAAACGGTCTGATACAGGAGTTGTGATGGCCCACAGGAAAGTCTAGCTTATGATCTGAAATATGTTATACAGCTATGGGATGTCTCCACTGTCACCAGGTTTGTTTTTACAAGGGCTGCTTCTGATAGAAGCATTTTGTATTTTAGCTCCTGAGTTTCATAACAAAAATTATTGAGGACTTTGAGAGCTTTGCCAAAATGAGTTTCCACTGAGAGTCTCAAAACAGTCCAAGGAAAATTTCTGCAATACTCTGTTGAACACTCCTGATAAATGGCAATCTAGTTTATCCTTGAGAGAAGTAGGTCTGTCAATGTGTAGCTATTCCAGATAAAATGCTGCTAATACAACACAGGGAAGCAAATGCAGTTCCAGTAATAAGCCCAGAGTCATTTGCAGGGCGTTGCTTTCTCCTGCATACGTTGAAGCTGAGCAGATGTCCTGCAGAGGAACAGAGTCCGGGCACATGCACTTCGCATGAGGCGATCAAAGTGCCCCCAGAAGCCAGGACACAACAAAATAGCATCTTTCTGCACTCTAAAGGGGACCTCAGGAGAAAGTCATCTTATCTAGAAATGGTGGGATGCACATTAATAGCAAGCATATTCACCTGCTCCTAATAACATCTGTCCCAGAGAATTGCTTGCTTTTTTTCCCCCATTTATTTGCATTTACCTCTAAATGTAGTTTCCATCAAGCTCACTCTAAGACCCAGACTTGGATGCACGTACGCATGGTCCTCAGCACACAGCTGGAAGGCCACCCCTCAGCTGAAGGCCCTTTACCATAGACATTCGGTGAGAGCCAGCACGTTTCCAAAGGCGGTGAGCAAGCAGGCACTTCTCCCTCTCAGAGCACTGGAAAACTCATTTCTCCCCACGCACTAGCAGCAGGATGTTTTGAGAACTCTGCGCTTTTCTTTACCAACGTGTTATTATCCAATTCGTCCTTTGAAGGGCTTCCTCACCCACTTACCACACACACGCTAGTGACTTTTAACCTGTGCTCTGCATTTCCCTGGGAGTCCCCAGGCTATTCCCATGCCCAGGAAAGGTAAATAGGGAAGTAGGCTCACATTCCTGAGACCAAGCTCGGTGTCCCCTCGTGCTGAGAAACACCCTAGGAGCTTGCTTATTGGAAAAGGCTGGAAACCACCGGTATGCTGAGCACCGCTCTGAATGCGCTATGGGCGCTTTTAAAGCAGTTCCTTCTCCCCTGCAGTTTACACAAACACACACAAATAAATAATTAAAAACAGGGATGGATAAAGCTCATGGTGTACTTATGTGGCAGACTGAACTGGGGATTCTCAGGGCTGGACCGCAAGCTTAAAGTCTCATTTCACAGACCAAGAGTGCATGCATGCCCAATTAAGATTAAAAATAAAATGCTGAATGGAGGGAATGAGCAAATTAGTTAGCAACAAGTCAGCTCAGCTCCGTGTAGGTGTCACGGCTGCAGCTCCCACCACGGCACCCTGACAGCCCCGCTCCCTCCACGGTACCTCCACTCCCCTGGAATTTGGACGCTGGAGAGAACGCATGTTTTATTGTCAGAAAATCATTGCTAAGCACTCTATCTTTGCCAGACAGTAATAAATGCTGCTTATCACATCTTAATACCTCTCTTGTTCAGGAAACGCATGCTGGAACAGACTGGAGAGGCAAGGTGACTCTCGGGCTTGCAACAGTGGCAGTCAGCAATAGGTTAGGAGGATATTTACATCCTGTTGAGCTGATCTGCCCTAAATAATATGGACCTCAAATGTGGCCGGTAGCTTCAAAATGCAAGGGCTTGACTTTACAGCTTGTTGGGAGACACTATATATATATATATTTGTTTATAAATATACATTCTTTTCTCTTAGGGAAGAGAAAGGGTGAAACTTAAGCTGTGTGGCCTGGGTATGTAACGTATATAGCCAGGCATGGGAAGCTTTGCCCAAAGACATCTTCTACCAAGTGGATTTGTACCAGGCCCTTGCCTTAGGGTAGACAAGGCTGTATAAATCACCACAGGCTGATTTCCGAGTTCTCCCTGGTCAGCTGTATAGGGATATTGCCTCCTGCTTCCCTCCATTCCCAATGCGCAGATGCCCGAAGCGCACATATACTCCCGGTTGCGCCTGTGAATTTACAAGAGTCCCCCCACAGAGTCGCTGTCGTTTCTGCCTCCCTCACACTCAGGGAACGCGTGTCATCAGGTTTAATTTATACAGAGCAATTAAAGTTACAGATCAGATGCATAAACACTGCTCTAATCGTATAATGAAAATCCGGATGCTGTAGACACAACGTGCTAATAAGTGCTTTGGAACCGTTTCAGAAGTAAGAACAGAGACTCAATATATTTTATAGCTATACATTATACTAACACATAGAAGGCTGCAAGTGAAAACCAGTGCTGGCTCCGTTTCCACAGAAATTTATCATCACCTAAACCAAACTCTGTAGTTATTTGCTTCCTACGACACGAAGAGCTTCCTTCCTTTCCTAATGATTACTTCACAAAAAGGGTGGGGAGGGAAATTGTGGTTCCTTTTTCTATGCTCCTCGAGGAAAAATGCCTGAGTTAGAAAGTGCAATAATTATTTATTAGCACTCATACGTTGCAGCATAACCATAAATAACCATTGTTAACATATGTACCGTTACTTAACAAGGTACTTTATGGCACTGGATCGTGATTCAAGACAAAGTGTGAATTTTTCTGACAGTGTTTTTCCTGGGGGATTCTGCTCCAATCTCAATCAGGAGAAAAGAAAGGGGAGATTTTTTTTTTTCAATAAAAGCACAAGATAGCCTTAGTTCTGTAATGGATAGACGCTTACTGAACACATCCTATAAATTATGACAGACCAGTAAAGAAAGTTTAATAGCCTGAAATCTCTTGTTCAAGAGAGCCAAAATGTCCAAAGAGAGCTTACAACATAAAGAGTAAGATATGACTTTTACAGAGAACATGTGCTTTCTGAGAGGTTCAGTGCCCTCTAATTGCAGCGGACTTCTAGATTTTGCCATCTTACAAATACTCTTAAGGACCCTGAAGCATTTTCGAAAGCGATTCACTCACAAAGGATTTTTAAAATCGATCCTTCCTCTACCTGTGTTATATTAGTACCTGGTGCCTTGGTAAATGTGTTTGCTAACTGGACACGAACAGCTGAAGTATTTCTGTACACATGTGCAACCTCTGTCCATCGCCTCATGTGCATACTGCTCAGGCTCAATTTCTGCCATTCAGTGGCATAAATCCTATGTCAGTCCACAAACTTACTGCTCTTATTGACTAGATGCTTCTGAATCACCCAAGCTGGGGGGAAAAAGAAACCAGATGCACAGCAGCCTTTGAAGGACCAAGCTACATTAGCTGGTGCTGGACTCCCTGCGGTTAACAGAGAGAGATAAGTAGCATCAGAGTAAATAAAGTAAACCCCAAGAACTACTGTGCTCCCTGCATAGGATACTGAAGACTTTTCTTTTGATAGGAAGTGAAAGATTTCAGCAACAACAAGCCATAAAACATATGCCATTACAAACACCTGGGATATGCCAGGTGAGATCTTACCAATGCGCTACACTACTGGGTCTATCTCTGCTGGGGCCTTCTTGTATAGCACATCCTCATGCTTTCACACTAACAAGGGCTCCTCTGATTTGTCCTACATGAGCAGACCAAGTACATCACTTTGTGCTCTGCACAATTTTGTCTACCTTGCTTTTCACTTCTTAATGAAGACCTCCAATTCTACCTAAATGCCACCCAGGTCACCTGCCTTCTCAGGATCTCTTAGCTCTCTGCAACCAATTATTGCTGGGGCAAACGTATGTCCTATCTCAAGGACCTTAGTGAAAATATGTAATATCCCCAATATGTAAGTCCCAAAAAGGCTCCATAAGGATACCCAAGAGAAAGCTGTCTCCAAATCTTTTCCAGTACAATTTGTTGTGCCTTCTTTAGTCAACTTTTTATCCAAATTCAAGCTTTTCTACAAACTTCACCTTCTGCAAGGTAGACAATAACTTCCACTTTGTCACTATTTTATGTGGATTTCTCAAGTTCAGGTAAATAATTATCTCCCCAAAATACACATATCTCTTACAAGATATTGTGTCAGGATTATTCTTTGGTAACACAAATAGCAAATAGTTAAATAGCGTTGACTATTTTCCGGGTACTTTATTTAGTTTTTTTCCTCTCCTTCAAAATACTTTCTGAAGCTTTCTATAGTCTCAAAACCAGAATAATGGTTCCAAAGCTATGCTGCTTTTTCATTCCTTGAAAATATGGGGATCTCGTTTTATTCTGGAGAACTGTGCTTGATATATTAAATTCCTTGCTTTTTTAATAAAGTATTTATTAACCTTACAGAAATACATAATAGGAGTTTAATGTAAAGCACGTCCCAAGTGTGCAGTGATTAGGAAGTGAGGGAGAGACTGATACTTTTCCAGCAGTGAGGAATTATGTTTGTGAAATTCCATTAATAATTATTAATTAGTAACTACAAAATTAAGAAATTTACTTTTATCTTCCTGCAGGCTTGGCCTCCTAACACTGCACATTTAAGCATCTCCAGTATCACACACCACATTTCACGGTGGCAAAATTAAAACTGACACAATGCAGCGCAGGGCTAAGCTCTGATTCACTTCCTCCTTAATCACAGCGACTTTCTGATGTTCACGCCCTGTGCAGAGAAATAAGGAAGGTGGGTCCTTTAAATCCAATTTAATTTTGAAAAGACAAATATGATTAGAACAAAAAAAAACCCAGACAGTCATATCTGTCTCACCGTGGCTCCGTGAGCTGTACCTGATAAACTGGCTTTGTGCAATACCTTGAAAAATACTCAGTCCTGCCTTCCATACACCTTGTTGCTAAAGCACTGTTTACTTACCCGCCACTGTTTGGCTACCTATTAAACACAATTAGTTGACAGATTGTTTTCCAAACAAGCCAAATATTTACCAGAAGAAACAAAACTTATTCAGCAAGCCAAAGGCAAATATTGTCTCCTGCAAGAGCAGGTAGGTCAGGGGCAGTAATCAGGCTCTGCTTCCACACACAGTAATTTGTTAATTTTTTTCTGGTTACAAATTAAAGGTAGATAAACGGAAGATGAGAAGCAATGTTTTCAGCCTCGTACTGACTTTCTGCAAGTTTTATTTGCCCAACAGTAGGCAACCCATTTATTACATACACTCCCTATTTACACATCTCCAGGAGGAAAAAACCTGTGTTCAAGGCCGGTCGATGGAAACATTTCAAAATTCACTCTGATGCTGCCGACAGCTTTGATTACCTTTTTTCCAACATGCAGCTTCTGGGCAATAATCAACATTTCCATGGCGTGGGGGACATGAGCCCTACCAACAGCTCCTGCCTCTTGCTGAGTCCTTGCTGCTGGCACCGGAGCTCCCACTCTAGCCCCGTGGGCTTCCATCAGCATCAGGCCAATATCGCTCATGTGCCCTTAACCTTCATCTTTCCCCACGTCGAAAATTGGCAGAAATGAGAGGATGTTAAAAAAATTAAAAAAACTATATATAGTGTTGATTGTGTCAAACAGGCCTGGTTGCAGTCGAAATCAAGCTGCAAGACAGGCTTGGAGAGGCCACCATCCAAGAGGACGGATCAGCAATCCATACATCTTTCTACGAGGTATTTTGGAGGTTTTTTGGGGAAAGAGCTATACTGGGAGCACCGTGTGGATTGAAACCTTTCGCTTTTCCCAGGCCAAGCTCTCCTAATTTGAGGATGTTTGTGAAACTGGGCTGCCAAATCCATGATTTCACAAACTTCTCCGCAGTGATAACATAAACAGCCTGCAGTGATTTATCCATAGGATCCAGCTGTGTTAAAAGGGGAATGCAAAAAAATGTACATTTGAAGACATTCTTTCCCCGAGAGAGGGGAAAGCTCATATACATACATAAAATGAACCACATGCCCCAGAATACCCAGAATCAGCACTTTTCATTTTGTTCTTTCTGAAAATCCCTCTAAAGTCCAGTGAATTAAGAAAAATAATCAGAAGACAGTTTCTGTAATTGAATTAACTCCTCTTATAGCCTAATGAGACGTAACTGTGAGGTCTGCATGACAAAACGTTATAGATGTTCCCTTTAATCTGCTGAGTTTCCAGCCGTCCTTCTACACCAGGAGATGGAGGCTTTTGCAAGTCAGGCCAGATTTTGCTCTCAATTACATCTATGTCAAAACAGAGATGACTCCATTGACTGCGGCAAATTTATTCACCATTTACCTTCTCTGGCACGGACAACATCAAGTTGGGACAGTTCTAAGGTAATCCATTTAATTAAACTCAAATGGATCATACTTGAAAAATGACGAGCAGGAATTATGACATATTATGACACAAAGCTTCATAAATGCCTCTTAGATTTGGCGTGAACGCACATTGCATCAGCAAAGCTACAGCAGAAAGGAGAATAAACTCCCTCTCGTAAGTAAGAGGGATCATCCAGGAGTTTAAATTTTCCAATAAAGAGTTGTCCTTTAAGAGGGCAGTCACCCTGAATTCCTCTCTCGCTTCCCTGATGACTTTTACATGCCGTTTTCTCCACTTCGGTCAAAACAAGCCCCTTGGAAGCTGCAACTTCCCGCACTCCGCAGCGTTACATGAACGATGTTACTGCCCCAGCCCACGGGATGCTCACATGGGGTAGGAAAAAAGAAGGCAGAAAGCTGCATAAAGCCAAGGCCGCCTTTCAGCACCGCCGTTTGGCACCATCCAAGCGACCCTGCGGTCCTGTTATCGGTGCTGTCCCAAACCACCAGCAATATAGAAAAAAAAAGAGACACGAAGTTCACCGAGTATATTTACCCAGCTGTAATTTCAATACCCAACAGCCGAGGGCCATGGTGTGTTAACCCATGGGGCCGGTGCCCTATCGCTTTATTAACGAACTTACATGTGTTTATCTGCTCTAGGTGCTTTATCTCCTCTGGGACCGCAGGCAGCAAATCCCTGCCAATGCCTTGGATTATGAAGCCCGTCCTAGGTGTTAGCAAAGGGCCGATATCCAGGAACCGCAAGTAAAAATGCTCTTGCAAGCACTGCCAAAGAAATGACTAATAAAAATAATAATAATAAATATATGAAAAAGTTCTAAAAGCAACAAGAGGCAAAATACACAAAGAGTAAAATGGCTAAGGTCTAAGTAAAAAAAAATCTACGTTTATATATATAAATATGCTGAATTACGTATGTTGGATTGGGGAGAAGGGGAGTGGACGATGAACAGTGCCTGAATTTCCAAGCAGGAGGCGCAGCCAGCTGTCCTCCAGCAGGCAATAACTCAGGACCGAGCCTGCATGGCTCCCGAGCCATTTTCTGGGGTATAAACAGAAAAATGAAAACCACAAGCAGCAAAACATTACACCCACGAGGAACCTCCAGCCACCCACTCAGCTGACGGGCTTCTCCCTGGCCCTTCACTTGTGTCTGAGTTTTACATTTTGCTGAAGGAGAGGAAAGGAGGGTGACAGCTCCAGGCTGGACCCACGGTGGCCTTTGCTTTCCTCGCAGTGGGGATGCTGCAGGTCCCCATAGATCGGAGTGAGTATCTCGCCCGGCAAGGGCCAGACCAGCGGCGCTCCAGCGATTGCCCAAGCGCCACCAGCACCGCTCGTGTGCCCCTTGCAGGAAGCACCTTGTTTTACGATTAAGAAACTCGGTTGACTTTTTGGTCCACTCAGTGCCAAATTCAGAGGAAGTCTAAGGCTGGCGGTGTAAGTTATGACTTTTCAGGACTCCAAAAGTCATGCTAGATCCATCCGGGCACCGCTGGGGACGGAGACAGGGCGAGGAAGAACGGCACGTCCTGTCCCCCATCCTCTCCTCCCAGTAACCCACGAGCTGGGAGCCCACAGGACATAGAACAGGAAACCAAGGAGAAGAAAATAACTGTGGAAACAGGTCCGTGTTTTTTTACAGGTTTATCATAATACGACCTTGGTGCCCCTAAGGAACAACTCCCAACTATAGCACACGGGTCTTTTGTGCCTACTGGTCAAGGCTGCAAATTGTTAAAAAGGGGGACTCCAGCGTAAGCTGCCATGACCAAGTGTATACCTAAATTTCCCCATGGAGGACCCTGCAGATCCTTTTGTACCTCTCCAGTGCTTTGCCACAGGCAGCAGCAATAACTACTTTGCAAATTATTCCATATGGGCTTGTTTCTTTAATATCCCCTCTTTATTGCAAAAATGAGATGGGGGCGGGGGAGACAAGGGGTACAACCAACCTTGGGGTTATTCATCCAAATTCTACCCTCTTCCCCAGGCTTGCAGAGATAAAATCGCAGGGCAGGACGCAGTGTCCACAGCAAGAGGAACAGCCGACACGGCTGCCGTGCCCGGGAGCGAGCAGACCTCTCCGGGTGATTTGCCATGGGAAACTGCCCTGCTCCAGCCAGGGGCAGCTCCCTCCAGCCCTCGGCAGCGTGTTCCTGCCTGTGGTACCGAAAAGCACTGTGCTACCCCACCACCAGCCTCGCAGCTGGGTTCTGCGGTGCTCAGGCTAACACTAGGCTCGCAGACAAGGAACGGTGCCCCGACTTGCTTGTATTCCCCTACCTGCCTCCTTGCAGGACTCGCAAGCAGGTGAGCGCACAACCACCAGCCCCAGGGGAAATGAAACAGGGAACCTTTGGCTGCGGGGGCAAAGGGAGGTTTTCAGGTCTGCAATGCCCCATCAGGCACCAGATACGTGTTTTGTGCCCCCACTCCAGGACTGCATTAAAAAAACAGGCAATATAGGCATTTTGTAATGTAAAAACTGCATTAGGGATCATGGTAAAGGGCACTGTACAGCATGTTTCAAAGTCCGGTAGATCCACATACACACCTGACAGTATTCCTTTAAATTTTACTTTTTTTTTTTTTTTTTTTTCCCCTGATCATCTGCATACATGGCAAAGGTAACATTCCCAGGAAGACTGAGTCATCTGGGAAAGAGCAGGAGTTCCCAATTACTTTCCCAGTACCTGTCCCTTCTTGCTTGGCAGCTCACTACTTGCAGAGGGAGTGATTATTATTAACCAATTGATACTGTGTGCGCTTTACTCCACCTTCTTTCTGAAAGCCATCTGAGAGCACCACCTTCCTTTCCTCGAAAAGCTGCAGCCCAGCCCTGTGCAAAGACAGGGTTGTGCAAAATTAATCCTCTTTCTTCCTAGGCCCCAGTATGGGCCTGCCCGCTCCCACTTTTTGAAACCAAAATTATGAAACCTGCTCTTGAACCTGGCAGGAGGAAGGTGCGCTCCTACAAAAGTTCATGTCTTCCATAGCCCAGCAGAAGGGCTCGCACACGGATGTGTCAGCAGCAGCCCGCGAACACCCTTGCAGTGACACATAGAGAAAACACCTTCAAAAGGGCAAGCTGTTCACACTGCAATAACACAGCAGCACACACCTCTCATCCGCAGCCAAAATGCAACACGTATGTCCTGGCTACACGGGATGCAAGTCCAAACGGCTGCTGAGCACCACGAAAGCAGGTTAATCCATCGCAGAGGCTGTTCTAGTGGAAGGGATGGCCGGCCGTCTCCATCGCCTCGGTGTTTTACGTCATGGGCAGATGCCTCTTTCTCAGTCTTGTGTGGACTGGACAGCAAGTCAGCATCCCGCCACCACGGGGGTTTTATGCACTGATGCGCTGTTTATTTACAGAGCTTTTAAATATTTTTCTTAGCTCCTAAACAGTCCATCCTGCCTCCTGGCAAGGTTCTGCTGGGGACTTGTTTCAGGGCCTTGGAGATCTGGCTGGTGGGCATGAAGAGCAGAAATGTGACTACCTTGTACTTTCTTTCTCCCTAACAAAAACACTCAGGCTAGATATTCTCAAATAAAAATAGAGTTTGACTGGGGAAGGTCTGAGTAAAACTAGTGGTTATTCCTGTCCCCCTCTGTCCCTCCTGTTTACTAAGAGTGGCAGAATTATACATAAACTAAGCAGTTTACACAACCACCTGAAATAACAGGATTTGCACTGTTTTAACTCTATAGGAGCTCATGACTCACGAGCAACAATAATACACTTCAAATAAAGCCATTCAGCTCCGTTTTTCTTATATTAGCAACCTAGCCCAGCAGGAAGGTCCAAGCTTTTATCCCTCTCTTAATATTCCTTCAATAATTAGCTGCTTATCGTAGTTTTCCCTTTTATTTTGTGCCAGAAGTAAAGCCTTTCCATGAACAACATACCAAAGGAGGGAGCTACTATTTTAAAGTGTCTGTGTTCGCAATATGAACTGCTCTGTGTAAACAATGAGATCTTCTCTTGCCTTGAGTGAACCAGATGTTTAAAAAAGAAAACCGAAAACCACACACACACACACACTGCAAAAAGTTATGTCAGGGAAGAGATTCCCTCATTAAAGTCACGGATGGATTTTTATCAGCAGTGCAACAGGTCGAGCACCCAGCTTTTTGCTTCTTCTGCCTTTCCTGCATTATTTAGGCAGAGAGAAACATAAACCAACTTCTTAATGGACAAAGCATTGAATGGAAGACCCAAGTCCTGTGGCTGTCCACTTCTATGCAAACTCTACGTCCCTCCTGCATGAACATGTTGGACACAGTCGATTATAGTTCCTTAAATCTTGGCTAACGTCCACGCCATCTTCTTAGGCAGCACAAACATACAGAAACCAGGGCTCAAAAGATGCTCACAGGATACCTACACTGCTCTCTGCCCCTGAAGTCCTGTTCAAAGCCCAGCCCTGCATATGAACCCTTCTGTTGAAGCGAAAGCTGCTTCGGCTGCGGCTTGCTCAGACGTGCTAATACAGTGTGGACCAGCCCTACAGGTGCTGTCACGCAGCATGTGCAGTGATAATTTCCAATGCAACACGCTGGACTTTGAGATGACAGCCAGATCATCCTACTGTTTTGCCCTGTTAGAAAGGATGAGGAGAAACCAGCAGGTTATTACAAGGCTGCATTTAATAAGCCAAAAAGATTGGCCCTGGGTGACTTCCAAAGCAGTAAATGTCTAGATGATTTTTTCTGCCTTCTCTCGTGAATCACAGCACAATTTCCCACTAAGGTGATATCAATTTCATTTTCTGGGGCAGACATTCCCGTGCTTTCCTGCTGGCTCCTTTTTCTGCTCATGTAAAATCTCAGAAGTAAACTAATGAGAAAAGAATTCCTCCTCTCCTCTTTCTTAATAAGAAAGATTTATTTTTGTGGGATATGGTGCTGTCCATCTTCACAGAAAGCCAATGTAGAGACAAAGTGTTCATGGTTCAGCTCATGATGAATGTGAATACTAAAATTGGGCTTCAGTACTGAAATAAACATTTGATTTTGTTCTTTGCCTAAGAAAACAAAAGCTGAACACTAGTTATTGTTAAAGAATTAAAATCCTGATAAAATGAATTGAACACAGCCAGATACTGGAAAAGCACATAAGTGTCTCACTGATGAGTTTAAACCTTCTTTAAGTCCTATGTCAAGAGTAGATTTTTTTTCTACTGTTTTCCAACAAGTTGACTGGACGACCCCAAGAAATTCCAATTCCAGATGTGTTTATGCTTCCAGCTTTTCACACTGGCATTCTCAGAGTAGCCCAAATAAAAACCAGAACCCAAATAACAAGATATTTAAACATAAGATACAAATACAGTCTATCTCAAAGAGCGTGGGCTGGAGGATCCCAATTTTTCTTAAACATCAAGTTGTTGGAGGAGTGGTAACACAGCTATGGTTAACCCAGTTAAATGAGACAACCAGAAAGCATGTGGGCTGCTTTAATGTCTACAAAGTCCTCAACTTATTGAGCCAGAGACGTGCCCCAGAGCTCCAGCCTTTGGAAAGGAGTTCACCCCATGGACTTCACCCGTGCGTGGAGGCACATTTCTCAGTGGGCCTTGGGAGGAGGCACTCCTGGACCACAGCCCTTGTTGTCAGCGTCATTATGCAGTAGACCCAATGGCCTGACACAACTAGAAAGATCCCCAACAGCCTGAGAGCTGTTGACAAGGCAATCATTTATTTTTCCAAAGTATTTCCAAGTTGGTGTATGTGATCTTTTATTTGCAAGGAAAAACAGAAGGTGTCTCGACTATTCTTTTCTCTTTCACGTCACTCTATAGTACCCAAAGGATGTTCACGGTGTTTGCTTTCATCCTGTATGTTAGAAGTTCAGTTGAAATCTTTTCTACCTAAACTTAATGAAATACACAGGCTGATAAACATCCTTTCCCTCTTTTCCCCACTCACTATCAAATAACTTTTTGGAAAGCATTGGAAGTGACAATGAATAAACCAGACTTTCCAAGAGGTCTGGTTTCTTAAATTGGACAAGACTTTTATGTTAATATCCTTTATATGAAACCCGGATGGATTAAAAGAAAAAAGGAAAATCATAGGGGAATAGGGGGCGGCCAAAGGGTAAGATGTTGTAGTATGAAGACAGAGTATGGGTCTTGCTTGTGCTCCCCAACTACACTTTGTGTTTGGGGCTACATAAATTAAAAATTACCTATAGTATACTACATTAAATGAGTGCAAACTTTATGCTTCTGGCTACTGCAAGTATATATTTTCCCTTAAAAACACCTAAGCATTCTATTAAAATCCCAGATCAATGAGACTGGCGTTACCCATGAGCACTTATCCTAGAGAATGAAAACTGGCCAGAACGAGACCTGTACCTGATCCTGACCTCAGGCACACAGTGCCAGCCTGGCAGTTGAAGATGTGCTTATCAGCGAAGTGTTGGCAGTTTTCCCCAGAAATCTGTTTTGCCAAAAGTATGCAATCACCTCATGTCTTCATCAACAGTATAATTTCCAAAGAAGGCCAATTGACTTTAGTAACAGAATATTTTCAAAGTCAGCACACAAAAAGCCTTCAGAAGGTCGCTATTCGTACCATGCTTTTCAACGGTTGAACTATCTAGATACCATGATAAATAGGGCCCTACAGAAGCCTCTGCCCATTTGAGACCTGCAATTAAAAGTGCCATCAAGGAGATCAATCTTTCTCTGCCTTGTTCATGCTATTTGCAGACTGGATGTAACTGAGATTATATGCTCATGCTTGCTTGAGTTTGTCATAATTTAGCACCCAGCAAAAGAAAACAAATGTAAGCTCTGTTTCAGTTAAGGCTCTACAGATAGTGGTGTGTGGTTATTTTGACTCTTTCATTGTAATGCATGAACTAAAACATAACACAAGTTATCTCTACAAGGTTAGAATTAACTTGCAGGTATCTCATCAGACACATATTGAAATGTATACACAACAGCTTCATAACTGCACTTTATTTCATACACAGTCAAGACCCCAAAGACTTCAGAAGAGGAAAAGGAGACACTCAATATACGATGAGCAACAAAGTTTCACCCATGTAGATATGCCTGACCATTTTATACAATTTAAGCTAAAAAGAAAAAATGCATTCATAGAATCTAATAAAGGAGCTGGTTGTAAGAAGTACATGTAGTGTGTAGGTTATGAGCTGAAGCTTCAAACTGCTTTCCTGAGCTGCCTTTTTCATAGTGGTTTAGCACAAAACTGATATGCCTATATCTGTTCTTAGAATAGTTACCCAAAGAACAGACAACAAGCAGAAAATAATCTTTAAAGAACATTTGTGAAATCTGCACAAACAGTGCTGACTTTTTTCCATTTTCCATTTAAATAGATCTGCTTGTGCAGCTGGAAACAAGTCTCTTGCACTCTGTTGAAGATATTCATGTTTCACAGCATAACAGTGTAACAACAATAAAATGTTAATTATAAACAAAAACATCCTCCTCTTCTTCGACACTTTACCAGAACAATCAAAAAGCCTGAGTTCTATGAGATAGGTGTCATTCTCATTTTAACAAAAAAGAGATGCATCTAAGGGCAGCTTCAGAGACGCTGAAGGAACACCCTAAAGAAAAACAGGCACTGGCCTGAAAAGAGTAATAACCAACTAGTTTAGGACCAATATCCTTTTCATGCATCTAATCAGATCAGCTTTTACCTTTCTGGGGAGGAAAAAAAAAAAAAAAAGAAAAAAGAAAAGCTATGCAAACAGTAACAAGCCTCTGTACCACCAGAGTCACCAAGCGCAAAACTCACCTGAGACCGGGCAGCCTCACCACTACCACCTCATGATCTACAGATGGAAACTCACATCTACAAACAGGTCTTGATGTGATCAAGATTCAATGTATAGCTAAGGCAAATATACAGGAGAAGCAGCCTGTCGAGATGGATCTTGGGCTATGTGAGGCGAGAGGGTTTTGTGAGGCCTTCAACACGGGAGACCATTCGTACTAAAGGTCCTGCAGGACAGAGCTTTTCTCTAAAAGCAACAGGCTTCTCAGAGGGTTTTGCTTTTTGAGTAGTGTGTTTTCTGGGGCAACATGGTTTTACAAAGAAGTTCGGTGACATCCAGAAGGAGGAAGGTAGGGAGAAAAGCGCCCCTGGGCTGCTCCATGGCTGCCATCGAGCTGATAAACCACACGACCAAATCATAGCCCTTGTCCTTCTCCCAAGACAAGCAACACAACTGTGATTAGCTGTGAGGCCAGGCACTGGCCACAAAAAGGGGGATAAAACGCAGGAGAAGGTCAGTACACACAGTTCCTACCCAGGCATGAGTGAAAACAAGTCCTGGGAAAGCAAGTGATTACCACACTAATGTGCTCAGGTTCAGCAATGGCCACGATAATGTGACTATTGCTCAAAGAAAGAGTTGAAACACTTGCAGTGCTTCAAGCAAAAGGACCAGTATCTTGAGAAATTACAAAGTGACTTTAGTGGGAAAAGTGAAATGCTTGACCTATGCTTAAGTCCTTCTAAAAGCTTCTAGACCAGCTCCTCTGTGTTTGAACTTCACACCATTAAACCTAATACATGTACAGTGGCTTTTCATAAAGCTTGACCTTTAAAAACAAGTCAGTGGTATTAGACAACAAACACTAACAAAATAGTCCGGGTTATGTAGGGATAAATGAGAAAATCCTTTTCCCAAAAGACGGTCAGACACTTCAGGACTAGCAGGGCCAGCCATGTGTGCTTACGTCATGGGTCGCCAGGGTCCCCAACCAAGCAAAGAGTTTATACAATTTCTTTTTTAACAGCAAAGCCACAGACCACATTCTGTGACCTTACAAACCACTGAGATACCTTCAAATCACTGAAGTATTTGGACACGAACAGGTCTCCCTTTAAATAGTGTGCCCATGTTTGGTTTTCAGGTCAGCTCAGGAACGCACTCTTGACGAGCACCTCTGCTGTCAGCTGTGTTGGTTCAGGTTGGGAATTCCTCTGGGATTCCCTTCCCAACCACCCCAAACAGAAACCCCACTCTCATCTTTTTCCTTCCAACCATCAGAAATTAGGCATATCCTGATATCACATTATTTTTACACTTCGTGTAGTGCTGGAGCATGGGGAGACCCAACCAGCATTTATCCATTCCTCCACTTTTTCATTAGGACAGCTCTATATTTTCCACACTTTCGGGGAAGCATAACTTTCTCTTGATGATGAATTTTAAGTTCAGATCTGACACAAAGAAAATTCACAATTTTTTTCCTCTCCTTAGAGATTACTAACTTTATTCTCTGATTATTCAGTCACATAAAATAAGACACGTATAAGCTCCATAACTGCATGTATGTGTTTTAAAGAAGTGATACAGCTGCTCAACAGCCTCAACTTTAACAGTGTCATTACAGCCCGACGAGGCCTGCCAAATTCAAGTGACAGAGGCTGAGGCTGCTTGTGGCAGGAGAAGCTTGAGGAAAAAGCAACACAAACAAAACCTCATCCCTCCGCCCCCTGATTTCCTCCTCCTAAACAGCACCATAGTAAACCAGATGTGCATGTTATTGCCTGCTGGGGGAAAACTCTCAAATTGCAGCTTCTCCTTCCTCCTTGTCACACACATCCAAAAAATGTAGCGACGCAAAGAGAAATCTCACATGCAGTTCTATCGAGGAGGGAAATGCCTGGAAAAATAAAAGGGAGGTTGCACTGAGTGTAAAGACTGCTCGATGTCAAGAGAAGGAGTATGTTTGGGATCCAAAACAGAGCACATCCTCTTATTTTACATTTGATTGCTCTGTCTCCACTCAGCTTCTGGATGGCAGATTTCCTTTCCTTGCTGTTATTCTGCAAATGTAAAAAAAAAGGATAGTAAAGTTTGGCCTTGGGCACTTGCAAGCAAGACATTATGATTAGCCAAGTATTTTTCCAGAAAAATCATGGCTCCTTTGCAGCTTAGCTTTGCAATGATGGAGTGATGAATAGCAGAGAGGCTGGACAAGTGGACTTCAAGGTTGCTTCTCCATCATAGAGAAAAGCTGAGGGTTTAAGGGTAGGATACACCTCGAGTTCACCACAAAACCAAGCTCAACACCTTCCCCCTTCTTTGTTGATAGGGTAAGCTGCAATCCAGCACGGTACCAGGCTCACGAGGCACACATCACAGGAAAAGCCTAAGTGGCACAGGTCTTGTGCGAGCCACACACTGGATTTTACCTCTGGAAATAATGGAGTTACCAGGCAACTCCTGTTATGTTTTGGGGTGGGAGTTGAGCAACCCATCCAAATCCCCATGTACGTCCCTGGTGCAAACACAAAACAAACTCCCACAGTCCATGCACGGCATGGAAATCGGCCTCCTTGCACGAAAACCATCACATCGTGCAGTTCTTCTCAAACGTCCAGTACATCAGAGTGAAAAAGGTAGACCAGGAAAGAGAAAAGCATCCACTGTGCTCTACTAGCTTTTATCAGTCACTGCTCATAAACATGGTCCACGTGACCGTGTCAGAGAACGGAGTAATGGCCACACTGGACAGTTTGCTGAGAAAGTTCAGATGGATTGAAGGTCCCACGAGCCAAAAAAACACCATCACGTCACCCCGCCAAGTCCTCTTCCTCCTCGTTACTTCTTGGGCTGTGCGAAACCCCTGCCAAAGCCATCTCTGAGAACAAGTGTATTCATTAACCTTTATGAAAATGCCTCACCAGACAAACTTAAGTCAGGTGACATTTTATAGTCAGCAAGTGATTTTCCAGGAATGCTTCCGTACGGGTTAGTAATGTATTTGGATAAAATTTCAGTGTTGTTTCTAAGGCTTAGAGCGGGAAGTGTTATTTAATGACGAGGAATGGGAATTGAAGGAGCCTGCCCAGGGAACAGCACCAAGCTCCTGCTCTGCTCCAGAAAGGCACATTTCCACCGAAGGACAACTGAGCCGTTCTGGCATGCATTAGAAAATACGTACGTTTCATTTTTCTAAAATCCCTATTTGATCTTTCCCCTAAAACTTTGGGGCCAAATCCTTTAAATCATTAGGTTTTCAGTCAGAATTGAGACATAGAAAGGCAAGCCAAGACAGAACAAGTCTTCTGGCCGCTTCTCCCCATATTGGTCCCCAAATCCCTCTGCGTCAGCTTCCCACCACCCCCAACTGCCTTCTGTTAGAAAGCTATAAATTTTACTTCTCTGCCTGTAAACTCTCTCCAGACACGAACATCATTCTCTTTCACTGAAGAAATTCTGCTCTTAATTGAATTTAAACCAAGGCACATAATGAATGCCAGAAGATGTAGGTGGAAGGACAGAGCGGTGCTTCTGTGCTGACCCTGAGGACATCTCTCATTTTCCACAGCCTTGCGTCACGGCTACCCATCCTCACGCTTTCACGGGCTGGTTGTGCCACGTCTGGTCACAGGACCCAGCGGGAACTCAGGGCCCTCAGGACCGAGAACGTGTGGAAGTCTTCAAATCTCTTGCAAGTGGGACGGAAACCCACGATAAACCAGATTTGAGTGTGGGATGCCAGCTGGTAACCCTCATCTATGACACAAGTTGAGATAAGTGCGGCTAACATATTTCAGTAGTCCTGCAGTTTTATTAAGCCACAAATAAATAAATAAATAAAAGTGTAAACGAACCCAATCCCCAACAACCCATGCCCACAGCCTGAGGTTTACATTTATCAAGAACATGGGAAGATAGATCGAGGAAGGCATGGCAACCCGAGGATTTGCTGGCTCTCGGGAAGGCAATGAGCTGTCATGTTGCATATCACTGTTTTCTTTACTGAAGAAATAAGCCATGGGAAAACTCTTGAAAAAATACCATGAGAACATTTCAATTCGATTTTTACAAATAGGTACTTATCAAGCTGAACCACTCCTTAATAACAGGATCGTGTTTCCCTCTGCCAAGCACAGTGCTATTTAGAAGCTGAATATACCACAAATAGAAATAATAACCAGAGTGTTTTGTATTAAAAAGCCACAGATTTATTTTTTCAATGTATGGACCATAAATACTGCTAGGGAAGAGAAGCCTAAGCATACACCATCTGGCACACATCTTTTACTGACACACCAAAGTTGTTAGCAGCTTTATTTCAAACATGGATCTAGTCTAATGAGGCCACTCCAGCTTCCAGTGCTGCATTATATTGTCTCGATACAGTCAAAAAACTTCCATTATAATTCAATTTTCTGCATTTTCTTGGGCACTGTTTCACTTTTTAAAATTGGGTCGAATGCATTCTAGGAGCTCAGCTGTTTGAAATCAAGGCAGCTTCAGCGCAGGGAACTTCAGCACAGCAGCAGAACTGCCCAGCAGAACATACTGGACTTCGCTGCTTACAAACACCGAGTCACTTCTGGTGACAACTAGCGCCGGGGGTTAAGCTATGAGTGCGAATCTCCGATCCATCCATCGCTTCCCTCTTTCCTCTGCAGTTGCAGACCATCTCCGTATGCTCCACACTCAGCCCCTACACTAGGAGCTCTCAGTATATTCAGCGTTTTTATTACTGGCTCCTGCAAAAACCTAAGAAGCTATAAACTTGTCATGTTTTAGACGTCAGCGATGACCGTGGCAAGGGTGTTCTGACTAAGTTTCCCTGAATCACCCAGTTATTTATCAGTTGCACAAGAATAAATATTGACTGTTCTTTGCACTGTCCTCTACAAATAGAAACCCACCAAAAAGCTCAAAAGGCTAAAGGAAAATAGGAGTCCCTGAGTAAATATGGAAAAGAGCTTGTTATTTGCTCATGGATTTTCTTGCCATGTTTCAGACTTCCAGTGTATAAAATAATGGCATTTTGGAGAATAACCTTAAATAAAGAGAAGAGAGAATCCGAATAGCTAGGGGTTTCTTTTTATTATTATATGTTTTTAAAAGTAAATTGTCCACAAGGAAAAAAAGCCCAGAGATCACTTTTTCAGTCACTGCAGTTTCCCCTTAGGGAAGACTAATGCGTACCCACCGATTCAGGCAGGGGTTTGAAAGAGTCAAAGACACTTAAGCCCAGAGCTCTGCCCTGGATCCTTGGCTTCCTGCTCTCATCTCTCCTCTGTTTATAAATGGTACAGTTTAAAGTTTTAAATACAATTGCTATGTAGGAGACTCCCACATTTAAAGCCCAACCTCATGTGCCTTCCTTCAGTTCTCCAAGACAGCAGCTTCAGCCACCGAGTCTGCAGGATGCAAAAGAACCATCTGCAAGAAGCAGCTCTTGGTATTTCCATCTGAAAACCCACTCAATAAGGACACTCAGAACCAGAGAGCACTTGAAAATGTGGTGCTTTTGTTTACTCGCCTGCATCTTGCCCAGAACAAGCAAAAGAGCAATGGAGATGCTGGAGACACCAGCCTCCACTTGAAGCCACTCACACAGACCAAACACGAGTGCGAGGCTGAATGCACGTGGTGGTAACCGTGACATGACCTCATGCAGGACTTCTTTTTTACTGGAATAAGAAAGTATATTTATATACATAAATATATATATATATATATATATATGGGGTAGGGGGAAGCGTGACATTTTTTCAATTTTTACATGTTATCTGGTGATTCTTCTATTGACCTTGGTGTGCTTTGAGTGAGAATTTTAGCTTCCCTCTCCCTGGGCACCAGCGTAAGGTCTGAGGAGATCATATACGCTGTTTCCATTCTGCTAACACTGGTCAAACAGAGCAAACCATCTCCCGGCCAGCTGCAACCTACAGCCTGTGCAAGAGGAATCCAGCGGCGGTGGACAGGGACGTCAGGAGAATCCAACAGGGAGGGCAGCCAAGGTTACTGGGATGGGCTGCTGCGCTCAGGGGACACAGGACAGACCCCAAAAGAATAAATTTGACTATTTTTGCTGCTCACAGAGTCACCTGTGCTCAGAAATAACCTTCGGAAGGGAAACACAAAATCTGTGTATCAATTCATTCGGGAGCAACTGGATGCAGTTAAATGGTCTGTGTTATTCTACATGGTGTAACAGCCTCTTAGCACACGAAAGAGGATGTGAAGTTCAGCTGCCAGTGTTAAGTTCAGAAAGAGAGACACCCCAAACTCTCTAACCTTACCAGCAAAAACGCATAGGTCAAAGGCAGTTCAAAGGAAAACCTAAACCAGCTATTTGCTGGGCTGTCAGACCCTATTTGTTCCTCGACTAACAGTGGGAAGCCGATGGAGCCTGTTCCAAGGCTCTTTTCTAGGAAGAGGAGATACTCCCCTTTCTGCATGAACATACCCATGGAAATTTTAGGAGTAAATGGATATAACTTTTCAAAGAAAATAGTACATACATAAATTTAAGATCCTACACAAACTATTATAATTTTTTCATAAAACATGGGCTTGAGCAAAGCATTCCATAAAAAAATCAGACACCAAAAGATTCTTTTAACGCTCCCAAAGAAAACAGGTTCAGTGTTACACCTGATGGGATGCATTTCGGGCACTTCCTGGCCCATCAGATCCCAGAGATGCTGCAGAAGCCTGCCCATTTACTGCTCAAGAGCCTTGGGAGGTGCAATTTCAGCTAGAAAGGGAAAAAATGTTAATCTCATCCCTAGATGGGAAGAGGAAAACCAACCCAAAGGAAAGCTGCGCTTTCTAGGGGAGCGAGATGAGTTTCCCTTCAGCCGGCACGTGCCCCACTCCTTACCCGTCCGTCTCTCCGGCCCTGATGGGAATGTCTGGTTGACAGAGGGCTATTTTCTGGAAGGGGATAACATTACACCATGGCCACCACCCCTGTGCTGAACAACAGCAAAGCCAAGGCAAGAATGCAAACGAACGAGGGGTAACTCAGCACGTTAAATCATCATGAAAGTGCCCAAAACACACTAACCTCGTCACGGTGCGGCTTTGTACTCAGCGGGGCTTGGGGGAAAAGACAGTGCGTTTTTGCAAGGTGCGTGACGCAGGCACGTGGGAGGCAATACAGAGATAATAGCAAGAACACTAAGAAAAGAAAATAGTGCAACTATTTTCTGTGAGCAAGTGACGACAATCTTGCTCACAGCTGAGGGCATCACAGGCACGACACAAAGTTATAAAGCACTTTAAAACATGAGTGTGCAGGTAATTGCCTAGTTCTAGGTGTTGCAATTTGTGGTCTGCTTGCTGCTTCCATATTCAATCAAAGCAGGCAACAGAAACAAGATAACTAACTGATCTCAGCCTTGATTTCTAAATTTAAGTCTGTTCTTTTGTTAACAAAGTGAAAAAAAAAAACCCTCCACATTTAGCCAGTTTGGAGAAGCTTGTAATTGGCAGGTGGATAAGGAAAGAAGCAGGTTGCAAAAGGGAAACAGATGTGTGTTGAACACATTTTTGGGAGCGATTCAGAATGTCTGAATTAGTGTTACAGCTCCCTGTGTGCAAGCTCTTATTTGCCTGACTTTAGAGGCTTTAAACAGTCCCCTGAACATTAGGGACCAAGTTAAGTGGAATATAAGGCGATAAGACTTGCAAACTCTGCTGTCGGACAGCGAGAGTGGCCAGCTCCCCGCAGAACCAAAGAAAGCGGAGAGCACTTATCGCCACCGAGACTTGTGAGCGTCCACGGGTGCCCTTGCTCTGCAGGTTTATCTCCTGTTGACTCAAACCAAGGACAAGATTAGACTCAACACTCACACTGCGGTCAGTCGGCTGGAGTGCGGGAGGCCCGACATTCCTGAATTCCCCGCTCTCGGCCAGCTGCACGGATGCAGCCGCTGGTCCATGGATGCTCAGGTGCTCAGGGAACCGCAGGAGCACATCCACTCCAGCAGCACGGGCTCGGGGCTGGCACGGCACCCAGGCCGCTTTGTAATAAGCCCTTTTTATTTCTATTAAGCAAACATTCGATAATCTAGGGTTTATAGGTGATGAGTTATTTCCACATGAAATTCTTACTGTTTTAAGACCAGGTACTTTTAAAAGCACTGAACAGATGGGCAAAAGTAAACACCCGGCAATGATCTTGCAGCTTTATCAGGTATGAAATAACCCCGAGGGCAAATACTCTCCTGAAGAGCAGCAGCACACATTTTACTCATCCTACCTTGCCAGTGCTGTGCTACGTGTCGTGTCTTCCTTTGGCAGTCTGGTGCACCAAACTGCTCATACTCCAGGCATTTATTAGTTTGGGTTAGGAATTATTGCGTGCTACTCGGCACTACTTAAATTAAAAGCATTACCTCATTTTAAAAATTTAATTATGTTCTTTAAACAGTGGGCCTGAGGACTCATGCTTGGGAGACGGTTGTAGTTTATAACACTTGGACTAAATTAAAACAACATGCAAATTCAGTGTTATTTCATCACTGCATCTGGTTTAGTAAAAATAGTCCAAATCTTTCCTGGATTGGGAAGCCTGTGATGTCCAGAAGACATCCAAAAGTGTAACAATATTCCTGTGTAATAGAAGAATGAATTATGTCCCAAGTGGGCATGCAGTTTGACTGTACCAATATGTTTTCATCAATGACAATTGCCATTTGTACAGAAACAAAAGCTCCAAACGAATAAACGTTATCACCAGATATCATCCCCTGGGACATAGCCTCAGGAATTACGTTTCTCTCTTACATTGTGGAAAGCTATTGAGTATGTGGCATCCCCAGAAACACTGTGGACAGCATGTGCTCTCAAATAGTTTGAAAAGCACATTTAATAAATGACAGGATTTGCATTTGATGCCAGTCTCACCTTATTCTCTTTGTAATGCCAGTCTCACCTTATTCTCTTTGTATACACAGAGGGCTTTATCAAAATCCTAAGGCATGGCTCTGAACACAAGATTCCCTACAATAACCAGATGCATTTAAGAAAAGGGCAGACCAATACAAAGAACAATATAAAGGCAGCTCTGACTGCAGTTGTTCTGGTAGTGGTGCCTCCAATGGGTTTTGCTGCCACAAAGTATACGGAAGGGTAAATCCATGGCCTTATGCTCAATCTAGCTTCCAAAACAGATTCAGCAAAGATTTCACAGCTGTCTAAAGTTTACCTTTCTAAGAAAATTAAAGCTGCCTTAAAGAGATAATATCTCCTGCCATGTGCTCAGCAGCTCGTAGTGTTTTTGGACAGGTGATTGGGTCAGGCTACCTCCAGGAGAGCCACCTCGATGTCCTTGGCACTGAGGACCCCGTAGGGGCAAAGCAGCAGACACATTCTGGCCATGTACCTATCACTGAGCCGCTTGCAGCGCACGTGGGGAAGGAAGGAACCACTTTCTCATCCTTTGATGGCCCCTCCTCTTCTACACAACCCTTTCAAAACATTTTAAGACAGTAGTAATCTAACTGATTTCCTCTACAAATGAAATATTTGACTAGTAGAGCTTTCCTTACTTGCACACTTGACACAAGTTATACATATGCAATAAGGGATAGAGCATATGCGCACTCATGTACTTGCAAAGGTTTGAAAGATGTCCAAGACATCCAGCAACTTAACCCAAACCCACTTTAGAACCATACAACCCAGCATTCAAAGACGATACCTTTTTTTCTCCTGACCATTTGCCATAACATGCATGACTTGCTCATCCTTCCTTTCTCAAAGCACAAAGCTCCTAATAACAACTGGACCCTGTGATTTGTCTCACACATGGAGTTTTTCTAAAGCTTCACCTATGAGTGATTTAGTGCATTACCTACATTACATTTGAAGAGCAAAACCAAAAACCCAAGTTGTTCCAAAAGGATACTAACAAAGTCTTGGAACCACCCACCCATGTTTGTATGCCTGCTCTCCAGAAAATCTGCTTTTTCATTTTGAAGAGGTTGCTACTAATATTCTTCATATTCTCCCATTACTACACCTCAAAGAGATACTCCAACTGTGGTCTCAAAAGGAGATAATAGGGTAAAAAATGAAACATAGGCAAACTTCTAAAGTAGCTTTTCTCTGAATATTTGGGGCTACTTCACAGCCCATTGACATATCTTGAAAAGACTGGAGGAGAGAGAGGAGGGGATTTTTGTGCTAAAAATAACAAACAAAACATCAGTTCCTGCTTGCCACTGTTCAGCTGTCACACTATAACCCTCTGTGCTGCCCTGCAGGATCAGAAAGGTGGGTTACACCCACCACCTTAGCTACAGATACATAGGAATGACATGGAAATCCAAGAGAAAAAAAAAAAACATGGTAAAACTTCTCAGTATTGCCTCGAGCAAAAAAATGGATTAAAAAAAAGATAATTCTGCTGCACATTCCTTTTTTTTTTTCTTAACTACTCTTCTCGTACTCTAGTGCTCTGGAGTGGTTACTACCTGTAACAGAAACACTCCAAAACAAATGCCATGACACCCTGCACTTTATTTAGAAAGCTCAGAGATGCTACCTAGACTTCCCAACAGGTCACTGAAGGAAGAGAAAATAAAACTACCACCCTTTAATATTTGACCTGCCAAGTAGTCCTTTCAGAGGATAATCTAAATACAGCAGTAATGTCAGCATTTAAGAAGATGAGTTGAAATTTTAGCTCTGTAAAGACTGTAATTAGCATATAGAAGCAGACTAGATATTTTCTTTCACATATGTCAGCCATAATGGAAGATTTTTCTAAAGCACCAATAGATGTGATAATCACAGGAGCAGTCCACAATGTATTGCACTTGCTTAACTTTACTGTAAATGTCACATGCCCACAGGTGTTCCACTGCGATATAATTTGCTCTAAAATGTAGTTTTACCTTAACAAAATAATACCTTTGCATTTTATTTTTAAAATAAAAAGGCCCCGCAACTCACTTAGAAATTGCAGTGAAATTTTCTCCATTTCATTTGAGTAGGCACACATTGGTTTGACTCACTGACTGCTTGAAAACTTATTATTCCATTTCCAGGATAGTTCCTAAGAGAAGCCATTATAATGTGAGCGTTTCACGCTGACGAAGCACCATCCTTACATTGAGTGATGATAAAAAATGGAAGATAAAAAAAATCGCTAAACTCAGGTTAGGGATATAAGAACTCCAGCCCTTCCTAAAGGTCAGACGTGTAGAATCCCCTCGTGAAAAAGGAACCTAGAGGCTCTAAGACTTCATACAACTTGCCTTCAAATCTCAGGGCCAAACTTGCTTGCTGTGGTGCAGTTAATAACAGTTAGGAAGGAATCAGGGCTAATGAGACTCAAACTACTCTTGTTTTATTTTCTGCTATGGTAGATCAGCGTACCCTGTGAGCATACCCACCAATAAGTGGATTCCAAAGAGATGCTGGGAAAATAATTGAATGTTTGCCTTTTTTTTCCCCTCCTCTAATTAGTGCAGTGTTTGTGCCTATATTAAGATTCAGCACAGTCAACAAGAGCTATTTTCCCAATATACCATTACCTCTGAGCACCCAAAATACCTGAATGACAACTTATAAGCAAATACAGCACAGCAAGCGACCAAAACACCCCCTGGGCTTTATCATCCACTGTCTAATCTAAATTTATCAAGAAACAGCCAGCATGCTTCAAAGTACAGAAAAAGAGAAAGGATAAGGGGTTCGTCAATGATTAATAAAGGGCCCTTATCTGATTCTCCTATGGAAGATACACAAGTCAAAACGTCCTGGGGTAGCTGTAGCTTCTAGGCAGCCTTTCTACTGCTGAGCGCTTCTTCCATCAGCATCAGCGCTGCTACGTCCAAGCACACACACACGCACAGTGCTTCAGCCCTCTCCCGTACACATAAGCTCCAAAATCCGTCCAAGAAGATAAAAGAGGATGCTTTATTGCTACAACATTTTTTTTTTCTTTTCCTGTTGTCACTGTTGTCTTTGGCAGAGGGGAAAAAGGGTTTCCAGACCAGAATGCGCGTGAGTGTAACGGAAATGACACGCAGGCCGCGGGCGCCAGCCCCCCCGGCGGTCCCGGCGGCGCGGGGGGAGGCTCCAGCGGGCAGTGCGAGTAGTGAAAGCCTAAATAAACTTTGACCATTAGATAACAGGGCCATTATTGCTCTGGAAGACTTCCTGAATGGCCTGGAAAAACACAGACAGTTCTTGTTCCGAGCTCAAGGAAAGGAAAAACAAGGATGAGCACTAAGTATGGAGACAGAAAACGATGCCTTTTTTTTTTTTTTTTTTTCCCTCTCTCCCTT
>JAWLRI010001012.1:1063342-1077933 GCA_034781795.1 Crypturellus tataupa
CCTTTTTTTTTTTTTTTTTTTTTTTCCCTCTCTCCCTTCCTTTTCCCTTTCTCCCCCCTCGCTTCTTTTTTTGCCTTTTAAATGCATTGCACTTGGCCAAGGCTACCCTTCCCCTGCAAAGCCCCATAAGTTCCCGTCGCAGGGTGCAAAGCTGCCCCGTGTGCACGGGCGCCCGGCGCTGCCTGCCAGCTGCTCGCACTGTGCCCAGCTGCAGCGCGCGCTGCCAAAGCCCGGCCAGGACCCCCGCAGCCCCTCTGTGTTTGGGGAGATGGGGAAGAGCAGCAGCGACCGCAGGAGCGCCCCAGGGTGGCAATCTAACCCCAAGGAAAAAAAAAAAAAAAGAATAATAAATAAATAAATAAAAAGGAAGGAAGAATAACAGCTGTTGGAGAAAATACAAAAATTTTTCAACAATACACAAGCAAAAAAAAAAAAAAAAAAAGAAGCATACTATGTATGCTCAGTATTCGTCCCACCAATTTTATATTAAAGTAACTAGCTGGTAAATACAAATATTCTTTGCACTTCCTTGTACCCTCTTTTCTCCCTCCAAGCACACTGTCTGTCTGCATAAGGACACTTCACTCTTTCAGAACTGGGAAAACCTAATTCCTCACTTAATCCAGCAAAGGATCTTCACAGTCATTACCCTTTGCACCTGCGCATATGATACTGCTGCTGCACTAGAGCAGTTAGACTTAGGAGAACCCCTACACCAGCGATGTACAATTACAACTACTGAGGCTCAAACCATCTGCTCCAGAGCATCATCACAGACTAACTCGTGCTTTCTGTATTCACTGCTTGCTTTTAAAGGTGAGCACAGTGAGCAGGACATCATTAAACACCACATGTGGAACACGGCGTGGCTCAGATTCTCAACTACAGCTGAGATGGGCTACACAAAAGTTGCTACAAAATGGAGCAATTAAGATGCCCTTGGGAGGCTGCCTCTCAGGTAGTGCTGCTCTCCCTGCTAGATCTGCTCACCAGCTTTTGCCTCAAGCATGAGCTTTCCAGCCATCCCTTTGTGCAACCATGCTGCCACACCACACCTATGTATTCCTCTATTCTTTATTTTGCTCTTAAGCCACTCACTTAAGTAGGAATTTTCAATTCTCCAGCTTCTTACAGTTGGCTGTGTTTACTTTCCTTCTCCAGCAGTCCACTCTCAAGTCTTGTTCCTGCAGCATTCACCATGAAACCCACAGGAAAGCAACCACCTCTTTGCTTTGGGAAGTGATGGATCTTAGGACTTCACTCAAGGTCTCATCCCACAAACAGCCACCAGCCCAACTCGTGTTGACAACCAAAGAGAAATGGCAAGACTGGGAAATAGGGAACTCTACCTGGAGCTAAGGAGACAGGTCTACAGACAAGGCTGCAATAACCTCAAGTCTCCCTGTGGCCAGAACTGACCAGAAAACAGACACAGTGACAAACAGCAGCTACAGAAGGTTGAAGAGTCATTTCTCAAAACAGAAAAAAAAAAAAAAAAAAATGACCAAAGCTTAACCCCTCCACGTACCCCATTTTGGTCTATTGGGTTTAATGCATTTGTTTCTCACAAGCAGAAATCATGTTTCATCAAAACAGAACTGTAAAGGAGAGGAAAGAAGCTCCTGGCCCAAGAAAATGTGTGGAAGGCAAGAGGAATGAGGAAGGAGAAGGTCAATGCAAGTCTGGGGCAGAAGAGATACTGAATCAGATTTCTGGAGCAGATAGTCATTATTTAAATTTTCAGCTCTACTTTCTGATATTCCACCCAAATTGTTCCATCTAAAATTTTTGCCTCTAGATCAAAATATGAACGTCCACAGGGGGAAAAGTCTGAGTAAAAGTAAATTTTGCACTTTTAGTCTAGAGTAAGCCTCCAGCATAAAATATTCACCAGCCTTCATTCTACCCAAAACCTTAAGAGAGAGAAAAATCATTCTGCAGGACTAGAAAAAATGATGTTAATTTACTTTTAAGACGGATAAAAGAAAACACTTCTAAGATGGTTAAAAGAAAAGGCAAAGCTAAGCTTCTTTCCCTCGTTTTCAGCATTCTTCTGGGAATTGGGAAGAGTTAATTCAGGAGCCCTTGTGATCATAAACAATTTCCTTCCTGTCAGTGGCTGTTTGATTCTTTTTCAGAAAGGCTCTAATTAAACAAACAACAGAGTTCATGCATAAAAAGACAGATATCTTTCATGCCTAAATGAAGAGACAACAATTCCCGAGGGTCCTCAGATGACCAGTCTGACAGACATGAGGATGGTGTCTACGAGCTCTTCCCGGGCCCTAGTGACCAACCCTAATGTCTGACCCCAGCAGTGTAGGCCCTCCAACAGGGCAAATAAACCATTCCTGCCGGTGAAAATAAAGTCTTTGCACAAGCACTGGGTGGGAGAAGAAAAGAAACAGAAGGTGGTTAGCAAAAAAGCATCATCACACATCATGAAGGTTTGGATTGAGCCTCAATACATTTGGTGGCTTGAATGGGCTCGTACAGGTGTCTGATAAGCTACGAACCTGTGGCACGGGCAGGGGGGGATAAAAAATATATAAGAGGAGCCAGAAGTGTTTGAGTGTGCTGCAGGACACTAACACAGCACATCAATGCCTGGTCAGTGCATCTTGGGGCATACTGCTAAGCTGCTCTTCCAAAGATACTCAATAGCAGAAGCAACACAGGGTCACTGGGAGGGAGAAAAATCTATCCCTGTGAAGGCAAGTGGCACCAAATACTCCATACAGATGTACTACTCATTTAGTATGTGCGAGTGTAATACAGGAGTCTTTTATCAGACCGTAAGCGATTATCAGATGGGTCTACCTTGACAGTTGCCCATTTATTCAAGTCCCAAAGGAATGTATCTGTCACAATTTGACAGTAACTCTAGGTATTTTGAATCTGAAATCTCACAGAGAGAAGACATAAGCAAATTTTGGAAGAAATAACCACAGAAAGGACTGTTGTTTTCAGCTAGATTCATATCTTCTTGCTGCATTTCATCAGAAGGAGAAGGAAAAAAAAAGATATTTCCATAATTCTATTCATATTTCTAATATTTCCATTTTTAGTTTTAGACCTATCTGAGAAGGATGTGCACTCTCCTGATTTCTGGGAGCAGCACCTATAGGGTGGAATTTTTCTTGTGTAGTTTTGCATCTATATGAACTTAGAATAAGTTTTCTTTTAAGAGGAGTGCTCTGACATTACACTGCTAACGCTCAGTGATCTCAGAAGGAGGAAAACAGGTTTGAACTGGCTAATAATAAAATTTTTCTGGTTGAATGCATTTACCTGTAAACTCATTTTAATGAAAAGAAAGTACTCTGAGTTCTATTAGTCTGTACAACTAAGGAACTTGGCCAAAAATGCGTGAACAAAGAAAGAAATCCTAAGTTTTACTTGAATTTCTTGTTTCTAGCTATCTTATTAACATAATTCCTTTTCCTATACTCAGTCCACTGAACCAGTGGCGAAGTATCTTGTTTCACAGGACAATCACCACTTCACCTGTATAATTCTAGCAAATTATGTTGATTCCCAATATTAGTTTCCACCTAGTAATACTATTACCACAATGAAGAAAAAGGAAACATAAACCGAATAGGAATGTAAAACCTGATGTACGTTTCTGAAAATAAAATCATAATGGCACAGGCTGCAAAAGGTTACAATAGTCCTTTCATTGCCTCTGCACCAATCTGACTGAAAAGCACAAACCTGAAATCATCACGTGAACACTTCCAGTGAGATACGAGTGCTCGGGACCCCTTGGAATTCAGTCCAGAACTTGCTAAAGCGAATAAAATACACTTGATTATTAAGGGCAAACAACAACAGTGTCTGATGATGCAGAGGGAATATGAGGTACATTTGCAGTCTGCTTCTCTTTTCATGCCTCTGTCCATACAAAACCCCTTGTTTCCCAGCACAGTCAAAATCCCTGACCTTGAACTCTTGTGAACAGGAAACTACACTTGTTTCAGTCCCACTGAAACAAGAGCTTGCTTGGGAGCGCGGGAAACCTCAGTCCGTCTCCTCTCTACTGGGGCACAGCGGGCTCCTTGCAACCCCCAGGTACCGGGAGGAATGGACTTCACCTTCCATCTCAACCTTCCCAGTAGGAAATTGCTCACTTGCCGTTTCCAAAGGAGAAACTTCCTTTGCAGCCACGTTGAACGTACTGGTTTGTTGATTCTAACAACACCAGACTGCCAGCTTTGGCAAAGAGATGGTTTATACTTCTCCTGATCGCCTGCTCACACAGCGGCAATGCTGGGGTTTGGAAATCCTGACCTGTTCTCCAACAAAACACGGGTTTTATGCTCTTCCACTGCTCTCTTGCCACAAGTCCATGTGAAAACTTTGGTGTTATTTATTCTCCCCACTTTAACTGCTCTCCCACTCAATCCACTTCATACCACCCAGAACGGTAAACAGACCACTTCAAGTCTAAAATACAACAGAGATGTAGCCCCAACCAACATTGTCAATTATGCAACAAAAGGATTTTACACAGCATAAAAGCCTATTTTTGTTTTTTCTTTTACTCTGACAGAGTATGGCTAACACCCACCCTTTTAGGACCTTGTCTTCTCTGCATCTCCCTCGAAGCCTGTTCTTATCCCTAGGCAACTTAAAGTAGTAGTTTTCCAGGTCCATCCTATTGCCCAAACACTGCTTTCATCCTGTGCCAGTGACCCCTTACTATCCTCACTGCTAAGAAACACCTCCTTCTACAACTTCAGTAGAAAAGTTACAAAACAGTGCTGCAATGTTTTAGTTAATGATCCGGATGGGGAAACATTAACTCTGTTCCAGTCTGGGCCGCATCATGCATCTCCCACATGACTTGGGGCAAGTAAATCACTCTCCCTGTCTCTTAGCAGCACCCGACACAGAAGACTTGAGTCAAAATTAGATTCACTAATATTTGCAAAGCACTCGATCATAGCAGAGAAGTGTAATTAATATTTTATTAACAGAGATGACTGGCGCAGCTGCAGAAAAGCACCTCTCCTCCTCCATCGCCAAGGCTTCATGAAATAACCAGCTGACCTAAAAAATCTCACCAACCTCAGGTGAGAAGTACTCTAGAGCTTTCAGGGGCCAGAGAGAGAGAAAATCCAAGGCAGAAATCTCATTTCATCATGTTAACCATGCTCAGCTGAATCCCCTACAGACTGCTGGGGAACCATGCAAACCAGGAGCAGCCCAGCTCCAAGCGCACGGCAGCAACAGAGCATGCAAACTGCAAAGCATGTGAAAGACTGATGAGATCTTGAAACAAAACAAAGCAAAAAAAGAAAGAAAGAAAAAGAACTACAGACTGTTAAATTAAAAAAAAAAAAAAAACTACACACACTTGTGTGGGCAAGTCTGCCTCATTCCCTTAGGTTTTGTTAGTAGGGAAGACACTGCTGTGAAGTGGCTGGAGCAAGTCTAACACCTTTCAAGCATGTTCTAACAATTAGTGATATTATGGGAAAAAAAAGGTATTTGTTTAAAAAAAAAACACAAAAGAAGCTGTCTTCTTTAACTGCAACGTTTCAAGTATTAATAGCTGCTTGCATGGCTCGTTCCTACATGCTCGCATGCTTTCCAAATTGCATTTGGTACGAAGCTCGCTCCATCTGTTTTCCCACACTCGGCCGCCGCGTGCAGCAAGAGCGGCCGACACATCCTCAGCTCCAGCCCCACTCTGCCCGGCACTTTCTGCTCACATACCAGCATTTCAACGCTAATTCCGCCTGCTCGGTGGGTGCTTGAGCTACTGGAAAGGGGAGAGAAGACCCAGGGCTTCGCCCACCACACAGCCCAAGACGAGCGAGTGCACAGGAGGAGCCCTGTGGTGCCTCAGCACGAGCCTGTTGGGACATGACGATGTTATGCGCTAGCAACTGGACGGGTGGCTGTTAATGTGCTGCACTGACTTCAAAAAACCCCGAGATCTTCTTTCCAAAGGTGCCCGACGGGGTGAGAAGTCTGGGTGATTCACCACGGGTACCAGGCTGACTGCTGTGGAAACGGCTTTGGCTCTCCCTGGGTGTAAGCCTCTTGGGATGGTCCACAGGCCAGTGGCCTGGGGATGATTTGAAAAGAAATCCCTCTCCCAAAACAAGGCTAGGCTGCACACTACCTAGGGACACTTGCTCAGTGACCTAGTGACACATGCATCCTCAGAACGGACGGTGAGGGGTCTTCATACAGAGATGAGGACCGCGGCGGGTACTACGTGCAAGAGGCAGGAACTGAGGATGCTCCACAGCTCCTCCAGGTGAACCCTTCCCTGGCAAGGTGCCGGTGCCGTCCTGCCGCTGCCCCATCCTGGCCTGCCCCACAGGGCTGCACGCCACTCCGCTGTCGCGCCGTCATGGTTGTTGGAGCAGCCATACCCTGGGAACTGGACTAACAGGTCTGACTTAAAAAAAAAAAAAAAAAAAAAAAAAAAAAAAAAAAAAAAAAAAAAAAAAAAGTAATTGTTAGGCTATTTTTAAATTCCCGACGTGATTCATGAGGTGGTTGGTACAACTGAGGGGGTGGCACTCATTAGCACACGGTGAGGGCAGGTGGGGAACAAGAGACTGTTCGGCAAGTAACACCACGCAAGGTTTTGTCAAGCGAAATCACGCTCTGCCTTCTCTCCCGGCAGAGCTCACACTGGGCCCTTGGCCTGTCGGTGTCTTCGGGACGCCTGATTTTGGAATGACCTTTGCACTCCCATAGACGTTTCAAATTATTGCAAAATTCCTAATGCTTCTGAATTTCTACTCGGGAAAACTGCCATTTAAAAAAAGAAACAAATTGCCAACTCTTGAACAAAAGTCAACCAAACAGAGAGTTTTAATCCTTTTTTTTCCCCTCCTTTTTAGTATGCACTGGCAGCAACAGGTGCTTACATCAAATGCTATTCAGGCATGGAACGACCATCACTTATAGCACCCCATCATCTGAAACTGGCTGCTATGGAAAAATACATTGTGTTTGGCAGCACATAGACACAGTTAACTGAACTGGCACTACCTATGTTAGGAGAAGTTTTGCACAGTTTTACAAGGAGAAAGAAGTGCGTACGACTTAAAAACTTTGTACACTGGACTTTGGAGGTAAGTCTCTAGTTTTTTTGGAAGAGGAAGTGATTGTCAAATATAGGAGGGGGAAAAGTCTCACTACTGGAGGGTTACTTATTTAATTTTATTTATTTATTTACACATTAAGGTGAATGAGGTGCTGAACCCTCAGAGTTCAGTATAGATATCTAAAAGACATTTCAAAGACCTCCTCTATTACAGACTGCTTTCCTACAGACTGCTTTCTTCTGCTGATCCAATTCAGGTGATATATACATTCATTATTAAACACACATACATCAATCATCTGCCTATGCTCAATATGCTGTCAAAACGTTACCCAGCAAACCCTGAAATGGAGCTCCGAACAGCAAATTCCTCCAATCAACGTAAAGGGCAAAACCTGATTTGATGCCTAGATTTAAATAAAACGTTTTCCCAACTTAAAGCCCCTGGGCTATAACACATCAAATTCCAACACAGTATTAATTTATCCCCAGCATATTTCAATGTCACTCTAACCTCTGCTGGTAGCGTAGGTTTTACATCCTAAGTAAAGGATGTACATAGGAAGTAAAGCCTAGAATAACAGAGGTTCCCACTCACTCCCTTAGTTTTTACTCTTCATGGGAAAGCCCTCATGGAAGCACTTTAAAATATTTTAATATTTAACAAGTAAAGATTTCCATCTTTGGTCTACGGAACAGCATCCCAGCAGCATCCAAGCCAAGAGGAAAGCTCCGTGAATTCAATTAAGGCAAAATTTAAGCCTGGATTTTACAAAGCTGATTAGCTGCTACTTTTGAACAAAAATCAGTGTCCAAACCAATGGCATGTTGACCAAAGCAGCAAGAAACACTACTTGAATGTTGAGTTTTATTTCCCTCAGTTCTCCTTGTCTGGAGCTCTTCGTGTAGTATTCGAAGCTACTAAGAGCTCTGTAAACGCTGACTCCCGAGAAGGAAAACTCCCCAAACAGGAGTTTGTTTGGAGTTACTATAATTTCCCCCTACCCCCCGTTAGTTTTTATGCATCTGAAAGGGGAGGAAGGTGCTCTGCAAGCGAGCGGGCCAAAGCTGGCTGCTAAAGTAAGGATGGAATAAAGGGAAAACACGCTATGCCGCGACTCCCAGGAGCTTTTCCCGAACAGCCTGGAAGTTCACGATGTCAGGAAGACTGTAAACGTAAACGGCAACAGAACGCTTGAAAGGAGCAGAATTATTCTGCCACAAAAAACAAGGTCATTCACAAGGAAATTCAGCAAGATGGGTTATCGATCCCATTACCGGAGCTGGAGTAATTAAAATACAAGCATTTAATACCATTTAATCTGCCTGCTATATATCTATGATTTTAAAATGTCCTCCATCGCCGCAGCACTCGGCCTCACCTTTTACCTCACGCAGGATCCACACAAGCCAAGGTGCTGCCAATAATCCTTCTAAGGGCTTGGAAATGCTCTCCAGGCACTAAAAAGGTGCGAGATTTTAAATCCGAGTGAAGGAGGGTGTTTAGTTTTTCTGGCCTCAACTGCTTCTGAAGGAACAGTAGAGCTGAAACACACCAGAACCAAAGCAGGTGCCTGTGGACACAAGGCCCTGCAAAGCCCAAGCAGCTTCAGAAGCAGAAAACTATTGCATGTTCTGAGATGGCAATTCCTTCATAGCAGAGATGTGAAGAAAAGCATATAAACACACACGGAAAACACACACCAGTCTCAGCATTTGGCCGCTTCCTTCCCCCTCATTCATCTCAGTCGCAGGCAAGGTTGAAGATGAAGCTACTCAGGTGTTATGGAAGGCTTTTGTGTATTTGCTTTACATAAAAGTGCCACAGAGATGCCAAAAATAACACTCCCGGTATTTGTACCAGAACGATCCCAGTGAAGGTGTGATGCTGATGAGTGACACCCTGGCTCATTTCGTAATGAAGGAAGCCTACATATTTGCTGTAATAAACTTCACTCTCACGCACTTTCTACTGTCAATGCTAATGAAGTTGTTGCTAGCAATGAAGTAAAAGTTAAAACAGGAGAATTCTGAAGAAAATTTAGCTCTGATGAGTTATTAGCAGCAAGGGCATCAGCTGATATCCTGCATGGCAAAGCAGCCCTGCAGAGCTCACGGCAACCTCAGCCCGAAGTGCAATATATAATCAGCACTTCTGCAAACTGCACTATTGGCCTTTTATTAAATTTACTCTTACATAACCTCAATGCTCCTTATAGGAGCTGCTATGGATACTACAGTTATCATAAAATTATAAAGCGAAAAGGGCATGTTTTAAAAACAGCCACTCAAAGGAAAAAAAAAAAAAAAGTTTAACAAAGACAAGTCAGATATACAAAGACAATCTTTCTCCATAGTAGTCATATTTAACATCAAAATCTGCTGGCTGTGTTTCTAAAAAGGTGTATTAATGTGTCCCCGTAGCGATGCCTAATCAGCAAGCAGAAGATGTGGGATAAGCGCTACGTGCTGTCCAAGGGAGGGAGCAGGATAAACACACTGTAAGGCAGTGCAGAAGCACTAGCCCATAGACCAGAGCACTGTATTTCAAGTATAAGCAACTGCTATTATATAAATTCCATTGTATTACTCATCATGTTCTTCGGGATATTAAAAATCCCTCTTTATGATGGATTGCAACTATAAGCCACTCCAATTCCATAAATAGGTCACAGGATACTGGGAAATTCAAATCTCTCCATCCACCAGCAGCAGGTGTAGCAGCGCCAGCAAAGACAGAGCAAGAAAGAGAAATAACTAAATAAATATTGCTTACATCTGTCTGTGCTTGTTGTGTTGGTTTGCTCAGCCCTGTAAGCTGATACACTTGTGCACATAGAGAAAAAAGACAGGGCACTCTATATGCCTGGGTTCTTATATAACAAGAGTATAGGGGAAAGAAAAACAGAGAGAAAGGGGCAGTTCTGGCCTACCAAAGGAATAAAAATCATTGGTTTACAGCAGCAAACCTTCCCCAAACTCCAGCCAGCACCCTGATGTTTCACTGTTGGATTTTGCAAAGCCTCTGAGGCCTTCAGTTCTTGCTTATTTGGGTGCTGATGGCACATAAAAGAAAACCCAAACTTGTCTATACGCTAGCCCATCGTCATTCTCCAGAACGAAAACTATTATTATTTAAAATACAGAGCAAATCCTGAGCAAATGACCAGTGACCTATTTCTAGCACAGCCTTACAAAGAGTTGTGCAGGCACAGTGTGGTGGAGGGGAACTGAAGTACAAGGATATGAATGAGGGGACAGAGGCCAAGGACGAGCATCTCCTATGCCAGACAGGCGCATGGCAAAAACAGTCTTTGAAGTAAACACATTCTTAAACATATACAATAAACTCTAATAGCATTTCATTTACTATCAATATCTTGCACTCTACTGTCCATGTGAAGTTTTCATACTCAATATTCACATACATTTTAAACTAAGACTCTCTTTTCCATATAAGTAGTCTTCCCTGAATGCTTCAATTCAATCAATTCAATGCAATCAATTTTGGTTGAAGCTCAGTGGAGTAATATACACTGATAAGCCTCTCCACATTCCTCATTGAAGAGAGGTTTCTCTTCTCGACTGCTTAGGCCACAGAAACACTGATCTAAAAAACAAATCAGAGCTGAGATTCGCTTAAAGAACTCTTCCTCCTCCTTTAACTTTTGCAATTCATTAGACTGCCATAATTAAACCAAATGGGAATTTTTCCAGCTCCCCAGTGGGTTTTTGTTAGTCAGAAAAAAAAAAAAAAAAAAAAACAGTTTCATCAAAACCAAAATTTTCAGAGACGGGGCAGTTCCAACAAGAGTTTTGATAGAGAATTTGAAACAATTGTTTTGATGCCCTTGTTTCATTTCACTAATTCCAGGCAGTTGTTTCTGTGAGAGAGGCATGAGTCACGTTGATAAGACAAGTCGTTTAAGTGGTATCATTCCAAGTAATTCTATTTGCGCTGTAGTGCTAACGTTTATTTTCACAACGTATTGCACTTCATGGACTCTCTTTAATATTTGAACATGAGTTCTAACTAAAGCAGTAAAGACAAACCCGATAACTGAGCAGGGTGAAACATTTTGACATTTTTAAAACAAAATGAAGTCACCATTCCCTAAATTAAATTTTGTCGGGCCTAACTGGAAGTGCATCTCAGTTTTTATTTTGCAATGTGTTTTCTCCTAATTCCGGATGAGGGTCCAGACCTCTTCCAGGGAAGTGTTTTCTCTCTCCACCACCGCTCGGGATCCTGCTCAGTGAAGCACTGTGGTTCTCGTGACACTGGTGAGCCAGAGCAGCTCAGCAGTTAGTGCAGGGGCTGCCCTCTCTGTAGAAAGAGATAACTTGATCATCCAGGCAGAGCACTCAAATATTTCCCATCTGACATTAATATCCACTAAGTGCAATATTGGGCAGAGAAGGTGGCTTGACATCATCTGCTGAATGTCCTTTGGGGTTGTGAAGGTGTCGTGGCTCTGCTCCTCAAATACATGGAAAAAGGCAATTTTCTGGCAGACAGATATGAAATCTTGTAATTCAGGGAGAGAAAAACTGAGACAACTGATGGGACTTCTTCCCCGTTTGACTGTCGTCCGGATACTGAACTGTTCTAACTCAGCCCTTGTTTCTGAGTAAATACAAAAGGACCATACATGTAGTGGTGCAAGATGACAGGCAGTCCGGGGCAAAGTCATAAACTCAGTTTAGATCATTAGGCTGTTGTCCAGTTTATCAGACTATTTATCAGCCTACCTAGGAAAAAAGTATATGTTATTTTATTTATTTTAAAATTATATTTATATTTTAGCATCCAACTTTCTTTTCACACCTTATCTAAATAATAATAATAACGTTTAAAAAACAGGAAAACACAAAATTTCCACTCTGTATACCTAAATTATACTGCACATAAGCAAGCAGAATCCCAGAGGGACAATAGCATTTGGCAGGTGTTACCCAAAATTGCTAATAGAGACAAGAACCTAACTCAGGGTCAAAAATATCTTTACGGTGTTAGTTCCACTTAAATCTTGAACCTTTTCCTCCTTGCTTCTTTGTTCATAATGCCTTTTTTAATGATGTTCATTGCCTTTTTTGTAAACAATGAGGCTCTTAACTTCTGAGTGAAGACCCATTGCTTAGTTTTTATCCAGTTTTGATCTTATAATGTTTTATTGACAGGTCTTCAATGATGATTTCTGACGTTTACTTTTTCGAGCCTCCTGACACACTGTGTTAGAGGGCGATGCTCTCCTGAACTCTGGATGACTCTTCTTTGACTTCTGCAGAAGTGCATGCCAGAACTGCAAGGTATTCATCTTATTTCAAACCTAAAAGTGTCTTTTTATACTGATATAGTGCAAAAAAAGCACTAACATATCTAGGCCAGTATTAGTGGTGTCTCTGAAAACACCTCTGCTGGGGACACTGCTGCTCGGAGCCCCCTAGGCTTGCTTGTTCCATGTGTTGGACACAATAAGGAAAAGGGAAGGAATCCCTGATTTGCTGTGTTTTGCAGCCCTGAAGGACTGAGGTAATCCCGTAGGCAGCAGGCAAGCTGTGGTAGGAAACAGAACAAATGGGTCATCCAAGGAAACCCTGTTCCAAGGCCATTAATATGTAAAAAGAAGAGGTTTAGAGGGTGAAACTAGCCAGCTGGGGCCGGCAGGAGGAAAGCACAGAGCTGAGAGGGATTGGGGTGATGCATAGTGCTACCTCTGCTTAAAATACTGCTGCAGACTGTGTGGAGCGGTACGGAAATGCGTCTTCCTTGCCTGGATGAAGAAAATGCATAATTTCCTAGTAATCGCTTTTTCTTTCTGTAACTTCTTTGAACAGGAGCTTAAAGCTTTTACTGTTTTTTTCTTTTTCTTTTTTCTTTTTTTTTTTTTTCTTTTTGGAAACAAAATAGACCTGAGCCAATGCTCCATAATGTACTGTTAGAGGGGGAAAAAGGCCTTCAGAGTCCTGTAAAAGAGAAGAAAAAACCCCTACAGATGACATGAGAGCTGGACACGGAGCATGTGTAATGTACTCGCATATAAAAGGTCACGAGCTGCTTGAGCTCAGCCTACAGCTCAATTCCCTTCCAGCAGCCCCCGAGGCTCTTAAAAACACAGCAATGGCCGGTAACCAAATGACATTTATGTCATTGGAAAAGGATCTAGATCTGCAGCTGGCTGGAAATTTGGGGATTTTTTTTATACTGATTTTTTTTTCATGCCTGTGCTACACAGGCATACAAATGACACCAAAGTGTTTCTCCCCGCAGCTTTTATATTTTATTTACTTTTTCATAAAAGCCCTGGTAACGACTGCTCGCTTCAGGATGTGCTGCAGCAAAAAAAGTTTGAACGTCCCAAACGAAATCGACCGGGGCCTGAGGAGGGTGACCCAGAAAATATAAATTAGGAAGAAAACGATGAGCAGTAAACAGCAGCTGCCACGGAAAAGGGTCATAAAACTTTTTATGACTATATGGCAGGAAAAACTTTAAGCGGAGGGAGATTGCTAATAAGTGAGAGGAGCTCAGGTGATTTCAGGGGGCTGAAAGTACTTTATGGAAGTAAACTAGTAAAACAGGCTTGGCAAAGAAATATCCGCAAAATATAAGTGTAAGCGGCTCTAAGCTGACTATGACAGGAGATGTATGGCTGGGTTACGTATGGCAGAAAGCAGGATGCAATTGTTGCTTATGGGACGGCAAAAAACCAAATGTACTGCAGCTCCTTTCCTGGTGAATTTGCTCCTGTTAGTCCCAGAATTGCTCTGGATCCTGTGCACCAACTGTGCACCCAAGACGCATCCTTTCTTCATCCCTGGGGTGCAGCAAAGCAGTAGCAACTGCTCGCGGTCATCTGCAACCACCAAAAAATGGTTTAAATAAAAAAGAAGAGAGTCGCTGGGATGATGCGTATCCAACTCACTGGAATTGGGGGAAAATCTCAGCAATGAGCCCAGCAGCAGCAGAGTGCAAGGAGGAGGCTGCAGTTTGGCCACTTGGCTCGGGTTTCACATCTGCTTCTGTGAAGCAAGGGGAATGTTTGTAATGCAAATCACCCGCAAAGGGGAGCGATGATCCTCTTTCCTCCAGCAACAAATCCTGCCGTAATCTTGCAAACACCCATAAAACCTGATTTCCTCAAGCGTGCGTTTGATGCATTTTTTTTTCCCCCTTGTCTCCATATGCTAAGCTGATGAAAAAGAAGTCGTAAGGCAGGGCTTTTAAGGAGGTCACCGGCCAAATGGTGTTCTTGCTTATTGCACTATTTATTCTTCAAAATTCCTACAGATCTGGTGACTTCCTTCCTGACAAACTGTCCCAAAAGGAGAGCTGAACATCTCCTGGTGCCTCTACCCTAAACCCCTGTTATTCCCCCATCACCTCCCCATTTTTCTTCCTGCTGTTGTCTTGTTGCTAGAATCACCTAGCTGCTTATAATAATATTTTATTTTATTTTATTTTATTTTATTTTATTTTATTTTATTTTATTTTATTTTATTTTATTTTATTTTA
>JAWLRI010001012.1:1078033-1103362 GCA_034781795.1 Crypturellus tataupa
TCCCCAGTGGGTTTTTGTTAGTCAGAAAAAAAAAAAAAAAAAAAAGAGTTTTCCTGCATGTGCCTTTCAGCTTCTACTGAGAAAATCTCAGCCCTTCCGTGTGAACAGCTGCTGCAGGGTTACCCAGGGTTGCCTTGGGTAGGAAGCAAAGGCTTCCTCGACTCGGGCAGGAGGGGCACTCATTAAAAGGAGGAACCTAGAGCACTTTTTGAATGGAGAGTAGCAAGAAACTTCTAAGAAAAGTACTTATCTAAGCAAGCAGAAGGAAGCAGAAGAGTCTGGATTAAGGGCTAACATTAACAAAAAAAAAAAAAAAAAAAAAAAGAAAAAAAAGTCAGATGAATCCAAATAAGCCACTGCTACAAACTTTTGATTTCATACCACTGTGCAGCACACATTGCCTTGCCCTTTCAATTTCACTGCATTTGCTTTGGAGCCGGGGGAACGCCACCAACACCCCCTCCAGATAAAGCCAAAGCCTCTCTGTGGCACTGCTCACCAGTGGTCCCATCACAAGTGGGTTTTAGAAGCTCAAGTAAACCCCATCTCAGTATGGAAAAAGCAACCAAATTGGAAAGGGGATCCTTAACACCAGTTGCACACTATATCAGATGAAAGACCATCTAGGGAGTTAGAAATCAAGAATGAGCAAATCCCCTCCGAACCCAAAGCACAGCAAGACGTGCAAGATCTTTGAGAGTTTCGATTCAAAGCCTGCTTACAGGAATTGCTTAGCCTTACCCATAAATGAAAAACAAAGCTAATGGGTGTTGTTTTAGTATTGCTAACCCTGGCGGCAGCAATTTCTGTTCCTCAAAGCCCATGCACTGCTCATGGACATGCCTTCTCTCCCTGTCCATCGTGTGCTGCTCATTAGTGCTGCTCAAGACACATCCACATGAACAGCCAGTAGCCAACTTGACAAAAATACCCACAGTTTCTATGCCAAAGACTTGCTGCACGCAATCATCCTCCCAATTCCATAGGGCACCAAGTCTTTCAAATATTTAGGTGTTACACGTACTAGCAAGGTGATGGTGGGAGGAGGTGTAAAAAAAAAAAAAAAAAAAAAAAAAAAAAAAAAAAAAAAAAAAAATCCTATATGTAAAACCTGACAGATCATAATAGATGCCGAAACTGAAAAGATTTTAATCTCCACAAAAACTGCAAGACAGATGTGACATAAGCTTGCTGGGCTTTCCACGCCGCCGTGCCCCATTGCAGGGCTAGAAGGACCTGATTTTGGGAGCAAGGACCACTCCTCTGCTCCCCTAAGGCAGCAGTAATGAACCCTGCTAACCACAATGCTAGTGGCATCCACCACAGGCTGGACAGCCTGAACAGCCAGTGACAACCTCTCTTAGGGCTAAACCTGTGGTTTAACACTCCAAGCAAAAAAATGTCCTTTTCTCCCCCATATCCCACCCACTCTGCCATCTATTGGTATTAGCGGAGCCAAAAGAATTTGACCTTGTCTTACGCAAATTCGCCATTTCCCCCTGCAAAGCATCAGCGTATGTAGGTACATAATGTACATGTGACATAAGTAGATGTTCAAACAATCTGCAAAATCAATACTGATAGGTCACGGATCTTGTTTACAGTGCTTCTGTTCTACAAGCTGTGCACCTCACTGGGAAACCACATGCTTTACGGAAAGAAAAGGGGGGGAAAAAGCACCACAGCACCCAATTTAATGACTTGAAATACATAGATTAGTTCCCTGCTTCAGACTACATCAGTCATATAAAAGCAGATCCCTGTTGTGAAGCAAAAATGGTACAACTCAATATGCTATTCATGAATAATCCAGTGTGGATACAGAATTATTCAGCTACAATGCAATTAAGAATGAAAAAGAGAGGGTAACAGTGGTAAACACCCAGGGATATTTTGAGTTTAATTGGGATTAGCACGTAATACGCTTACCCGCCTTCTGAAGAAAGGCTACGCAGCAGTGTATTGAGAACACTGGCATTTGTAAGCTACAGCACTAAATTTAATGGCCTTTTCACATCAGCAAGAACTGCTTTTGACGACAGGTTCATTTACATGGAGTTTAGCTTAGTGTTATTTACTCAAGCTAAACTCTTGGGGGTGAGAGGAACAGAGACTCCAAAGTATGATGTTTTGCCACTTTGGGGTGGAGGGACATCAGGTGTCACATATGAGAATACACCCATCAGGGCACTAATGGGCCATGGGCTGTAAACCATGCAAATTTTGGCCACCTCTTAGGCAAGGGAGAAGTATAAATGGGAGAAAAGAAAAACAATTACCGTTTAGCTCTTTTGGCGGGGGGGGTGGGGGGGTGGTTAGGGTTAGGGTTTTTTTAATTTTTTTTTTCTTTTTGCCTGCTAACTCTCCCTCTTTCGGATCGCAAGTGTTTGAACGGTCTTACAAAAGCCAAAGTTGGGTGGATGAGGAAGCTCCTCCTAGAGAGGGGCCATGTGAGTGTCCATAGGCAGTCACGGTGGATTTGCCTCTGAGCTATTCCCATCGTGTTCCTGAGCAGTTACCAAGTCCAGTGAGAATGAGTTGCACATGTTGCCTCAAATATTTCTACAACAGCAACGCTGTGTTTGTGTGTGGTGATAGTGGGGGAAATAGTGCTGATTATAAACTTACTTTATTCTAAATATATCTTCCATTTCCATCTGTGTGAAGAAATATGGATGAGGTTATCCTGTTAAGTGCCGGTAACTGGGGCTTGCATTTTTGTTATTACAGCATCGCTGAGAAAATGGAATTAAGGACTGCTGTACAAAGTGTTATTCTTCTCATGTAAGGACAGTCTCTGCTCCCTGAGTTTACACAAATTTGCCTTCTGCCAACAACTTAGCAAAACATGGACCAAATATTCCGCTGACTTATGTCTGCTGCAGGCCCACTGAAATCAATGAGGTTGACCTACTTGTAAAATTGAGCAGAATTTGATTCCTTTGTTTATTTGTGGAAGGCTACTGAAGAGACTGACAAAGTTTGCATGGATAAAGATAACCCAGAACTTCAGAGGTAGCTTTAAAAGAAGTAGCTTCTGCTTGGATTAAACTTCAGAGGGTTTGAGGGCAGAACATGGGAACGGATGGAAGAGCGCTTGCAAAAATAGCAACCAGACTCTGCTTTGTTAACCTGAAAAGTGCTCAGTGAGTTCCCATGCTGCAAGAATTCACATGATCTCACTGCTCACACTTACTAGTGCTGCTAATTTATACATGTAATTGGAATAAAAGGAAACCAGCTGCAAATCAATGACAGCCACCAACGTCTGCTGCAGCGGTAAAGTGAAAGCAAAATGCAAAGTAAAAAAAAAAAAAAAAGAAAAAAAAAAGAAACACAGAAAAGGTTTAGGGTACAGACTATAATTGGCTGTGCAGCAGAGATCAAAACGTGCTTCATGCACCAGATTCAGGGCTGTCCCGAGCACAGCGACCAGCGCAGCAACACCAACCTGCACACACGTCCCCGTTAGCTGCAGGACAGCAGTAGCATCCGCCAAACTGCTCCTGCTCACCACAGGTTTAAACAGGGACAGAAGCGGCAAAGGAGCACAGCTCAGAGCCAAAGTAATTAGAGGTCTGGGCTGACGGCCGCGATTAAGATCCCAGCTCCCCTATTTATCCGCAAGCAGCCAGGAGTCCCAGGAGCAGCTGCACTGGTCGCATGGATTTGGCCATCGCAACCTGCCAGTGTTGCCGAAAGGGATGGGAGGAAGGGACTGTGGGTGACACCGTGTCAATGTGGAGAGGGCTCCGGAGGCTTGCAGCTCCGCTACAGAAAATTCTTTAAAAGACCGCAAGTTTTAAACAGGCTGAAAAGCACAAGTCAGAACGAGAAGGATTCAGGATGTGGATTTGGAAGCGGCTGGGAGTAAAGCACCTCAGCAGCGCCCTGCGAGCCGGTCTGTTGCCAGACTCGGTGGAAACCACAGTACTTGCTCACTGAGCAACTACCTGGGTGGGTCGAGAAGGAGGCGTACATAATGTCTGCACACTTAGTTTAGTGTGCAGCTATAGCAATTACTTAAAACTTCCCAGGCAATGGGAGAAGTGTGAAGACAGGCAACGTAAAACCTCGTGAGGAGAAGCCTCTGCACAGGGCTCTCCATCATTTGCAGGATGCTCTGAACCAAGCCGGCATGCTGCGGTACTAAGGCCAGTTTTGACTGGCACGCAATACCTCCTGATTTCCAGCGATTTCCAAACTCAGCAAGAGCCAGGAGCCACCACTACCTCTCACAGACACGCTACCAGCATGCTTAATTTGGGAAAGGAAAATACAGTCTGGCACATTACCCTTGACTGGCTGCCAAGCCCTGCTCTCTTCTATGCAGTCCTGGAGCTGGCCAAAAAAAGGGAAAATAACGAGTCCAACACCAGGCTCAACTCCCCTAGTAACAATTTCCCCTCTTCAGCCATCTCCATCCTGATGTGCTTATCTTCTAATGAGCGTAAGGGAATCAGAAAGCGTGTTTAGATCTGATACCAACTTCAGGCCATAAGCAATTGAAGGGAAAGGGGGAGCCATCTGCAAAGCAGCGCAAAAAGTGAGTTTGCAGAGGCACTTGCATGCTCATAGCTCTGAGGCAAGCCCTTGTCTGGAGGAGACTCTGCCCCGGCTCCGCTTCGCCTGCTGCTCGGTACCACTAGCAGGAATGACAAAAATCTCACCTCCAAGTGTGCCCCACAGTAGGCTCTCCTGTGCCTAATCCAGCTATAATTAAATAAATCTGATTTCATATCGAGAAATTTCAGACTCATTAAAAAGAAACCTACAGCTATTATATGGATAAAAAAAATACATGCACATCTGTTATTAAGAGTTGGTTAGGCTTTATCAGCAACGAAAGAAAACCCAAGCCCACCAACATCTTTGAATAAAGATCAGTACAGTTCCCTGGGTGCAGAAATCTTAAAGTAAACAGGCTTCCAGAAAGGAGATTTATAAAAACAAATACACGATAATGAATGTGGATGTAGTTGTACTTATTTACATTCTTAAGCTATAGGAAGCATAGATGTCCCATTTCAAAACATCCTCTGCAAGCAGGAAGAATAAATCCAGCATTTTGGGTGGCCATGGCAGGGTTTGGCTTTGTTTATTATTTAAAATTTTTATTGAACCACGCTCTGCCAGGACATTGGACTTGAAAGAAAGTGTCAAGTGTCATAAATTGGCAGTGCTGACAATGAAATAATAGGTTTGGAAACATGGACAACATCTTCTATTTGGCCTTGACCAATATTAGTAAATGAAGTTTGTCTTTTTATTAGCACACTCCAGAAAACACACTTACAAATATGCATGCAAATGTAATTGTATGCTGTCTTCTGTTGCAAATATTGGCATTGAGAGCTTGAAAATTTTGTACATTTGCTGAAGGAAGAGCAAGGATATATGACTGCAACACATAGCACAGAGCACAATCCAAAAGCTAATCTATAGCTAGCATCCAGTGAATTTCTCCAGACAAGGAGCAAAATGCAATTCATAAGGAAGCAGGAAAGGAGGATAAGGAGGAAAATACAATTCATCATGCTGCAGTGCTCCCACTCCACTCGCTATGAAAGCGAGTCAGGAGCGCGGGCAGGTATCTCCATCTATTCCACCAATACTGACAACGCCACTAGATTGCTGCTCTGCCGAATGAATCAGCCCCGCTGCTTGCGCTTTCCTCCCCAAATGTGAGTCACCCTTGAATCCCTGCCTCTCTCGGGTCGCTCAGTGCCGGCGACGAGCGCGCCTTGGCCGGAGCTTCGCTGTGCGCAGATGGAACCAGCAGCTGGGACCAACGCGGATGCTTTTCTCATGGAAACGAGCTCGGGCATTCTCTCGCTCGACCCATTCACTCTTAAGGACAGGAAGAGGCTGAAATAATTATTGTTTTTCCATGGTCACTGTTAACAGGACTGTTGATTCTCCTGGCCACAAGCGAGTGCCGCTACCTTTCCGGTCACAGGGAGATGCTGGACAGTTCCCCAACCACGCGGCACTGTCTGAATAAGTCGTAGCATGGGAGGTAACGCGCCCTTCCTGGTCAAGTAGGAACAAAGGGGCTGAGATCAGCCTGTCCTTTGAAACACTCCTACTATTTATAGCATCCAAGCCTCCGTAAATCCGACGGAAGCTGACCAAAGAGAGAACTGAAAAGAATGATATTGCTTTGGATTAAAAAATAAAAACAAAAGAGCCGGTTCGCTTTCTTGTAAGGAAAAGCTATTGCTAAAGGGACTTGGAAGAAAAGCAAAGCGGTTCAGATGAAGCACTTAGTAGGCAGAGAGCCTCCTTCTGTAAGCTGTAGCAATTTTGCCCCTCTTGTGTACGACTCCTCTTAGTCTCATTCAGCTGAAAATTAACTGCTCGGAAAAACACTGCGACTACAAAATGACAATGCTACTCACCCACGAGAAGCGTGCCTGCTGGAAGGGAGCAGCGAAGACACCCTGCTGATCTGCTGCCTCAAAGGACTTTGTCCCAAGTATGTGAAAAGGGTACAAAAAAAACTTACGTAAACAAGGCAGCCCATTCACCGGTCTCACAAAACATTCATATTCTGGATTAACATGGCTAACTCCGACACACTAAGGAGTGGAGCAGCTGGCCTGTCCCAGGATAATAAGCCTGAGCCCTCTTGGATGCAGCGTAGGCTCAGCAAGGATAACTCCTTTGCAGAGCCTGGCAGAAGCGCCACAGCCCGACCCAATCCTCCTTTAACCACGGTCTCCCTCCTCGCCCCTTCGTTCAGCATCAGCCACCTGCTCGCTCCCCTAAAGCGGCCTTAGTCTCTGCACTTGCTGCTGAACCGAGCCAGGAGGGCGCATCTCCCCCTCATGCATGAGCCAAGGGCCTCAATGCACTTCAGGAAAAGAGGGAACCATCTTTTGAATTCTAATGAGTTCAAAGAAGAAAAAAATACATATAAAAATAAATATAATTTTAATGGTTTTTTTTCCCCCTCCATCGGAACTTGACTGTAAAAGAGGTCAGTTATTCCAGGAACCTAATGAGGAGCTTTGAGGACAGCTCATGAGCAGTTACCCTTTTCATACCCGCTGTGCTAAAGGACAAAACTGCGTGTACACACACACACAGACACACACACACACACACACACAGAGCAAAGCAAACAAGCGGGAGAAGACGGTAAACACCTGGGTCATCCGCCCCAGGAATCAGCACAAGGAGCGCTCGCCTCCTCCCTCTGCTATCTGAGGGCGAGGCGACAGGGAGGCCCAGGTTTACGTCAGCGGTTTCACACATCAGTTCTTCCTCCAGCAGCTCTAATCCACAGGCTCCTGTGGCTTCACCGAGAGCAGTGTTTTCCCACTTGAGTTCATGGGCATTTGCTAGCCACAGGGGACACAAAGCTTCAATGCTGAAGGTTTTAAGAAGCCTGTTCATCTTTTTTTTTTTTTTTTTTTTTTTTTTGTATTTCCACATTTAACTGTGAAATCAAACAAAACCAGACAATTTGTCATTAATCTGTCCATGTGGATAGACCTGCTGAGTTAAGATAATGGCAATTATTGAGTGGGACAAACTCAGGAATTACGCTGAGATGAGAACGCACTAAGCTGCCATGAGAAGCCTGTGCTCTCACAGGGTCACCTCACACAGTAGCTTCGATTCGAGGGAGGCCCTGTCAATCACGAAGTACGAGAAACAATCCAAGACTTTTGGTGTTGCTCAAAAAGACCTTTAAGCACCATATTACATGAATGCTTCAGTGTGGTTTCTGTAACAACAGTGCCCAGGCCATTGGCCGGGGTGTTCAGTGCTAGCACAGCAAAAATGAGTCAGGACACACTGTGAAAAATAAAGATACAGGAATGAAAAGAAGCCTTGAAATAAAAGGCAAATATTAGACCCTGCTGGAAGATGAGCAGCAAATCAACGCAGAGCAGTATCTTCTGGACATACACGTCATACCAAGGGAAGTAAAGCATGAGCTGCAGCTCTTAGGCAAAATTACCAAATAATCATCTATTTTGCTTTAATTCCATGTTACGAAGTTTTGGTCCAAAAAAAGTTATAATCAGTAACCATATACTTTTTGTAAATGAAAATCTCCAAGCAGTAGCCCACGTTGGGCATCAGACTGCCTGTAACTCCTGCTGCTGATGTACAGCCAAGCGGGTCCTCACAACGCTCCCCGTCTCACCCACCCGCTCGCAGCTCGCGCTCTCCCTCCGTCTTGGCACCGCGCTCACCTGCCCTATTTTACTCCAATGGCATGTCTCGTCTGTGTACCCGAGTTGCCATGGAGGAGAACAAAACTTTGCAAATCTCCACCATTCACACGGATTCTCCCAGGATGTGTCATTTGAACGCTTTTTCTCATCCTCTCAACATATCAACTCTCCTCCCCCGCCTTCCCTTCCAGTCAGGTCTCCCTCCCTGCATCCTTCAAGAGGAGCAGAGGCAGCAAGAGGAGGAAACGCAGCAGCTGCTCACTTGTTAAAATATTTATATTTTTCATTTATGCTTTACAGATTGAGCCAATTATGCTCTCTGACCCAGTACGAAACAGATAGTGGTATACCTTATTTAATCTAAATTTAATCTACATAAACATACAGTCAGTGGCATTTGAGACACAAAAACTCCAGCAACAGGTTGGAAGACGGCAAAGAAAGAATGCAAATAAATACACTATATTTTGGGGAAATATAAATATTGGAAATAAAGGATGGCAGCTGAGTGGGGATTTCAATAGCCTGCTCTCCGCCAAAGGCCAGTGATCCCTTCAGAAAATGGCACAGACTTAGTGCCCTAACATGTGAAGGAAGTGCATACACACAGGGGTGCGTTTTCTGCAGTGAGAATACAGGGATTTAGGGCTGCCCAGCTGGCAGCAAAATTAGTATTAGTTGAGTACAAAAAGTCAGACCATACACAAGTAATGAGTTAAATGAAGACTGAAATCTCAGTAAGATTTTTTCCTTAAATATAACAGTTAAAGATAGTATCTTTTTCTGTAGAGGTGACCTTAGCTTTCTGTCTTTTCCAGCTGAAAAAAATCTCACCATTCACTGAAGCACTTCGCATAAAATAGTGTCCTTAATAGGAGATATGTCTCTCTCCTAAGAGCAAGATAGACACTTACCCAAATCCTATCATCTCCTGAGCTCACAGACCAAAGACATGTCCTCATCTGGCATTAAGGTGAACTGCAGTCAGCTAACAGAGCCTCAACTGAGGGCTAAAGATCATTGGGTTTTGATTGGCAGTTCCCTCTAAGAGGAAGAAAAACGCAACTCCAAGTGGATACTGACCCCCTGAGACACTTCACACTCAGATGGCTCCATGGCATGGATGAATGCGTTCTTGGGAAGAACTCACAGAGGTCTTTGGGGGGTACTTCGAAGGCTCTCTACTGAAGGTGGCAACACTATCATCAGATTGCAGTTTTATAGCCTTCTTTTGAAACCAGTTACCTCCAGTAAGACATAGGAAGCAGTTATGACAAGTAGTACTGTTGAGGGCCCACCTGAAACAACATGTTTATGACTACAGCGTCCACCACGCACACAGGAGATGCTCCCAGGGACCATGGTGGCTCAAGGCAGTGTTTCAGGACAGATGTCAAGGTCACAAAGGAGAAGACGAGGGGCAACAGGCTCTCTCTTCTCAACGTTTTTTTTTTTTAATAAAATCAAAAGGTAAATACTTCACATCACAAAAGGGTACAACCACCTCTGAAACAAAGCCTAATTCAGGATTTTATTTTATTTTGAAACTATGCCAGTGCAGAATGCATTTTTCACAGGAGGAATTGCGATTGTCAAGAACTGGCTAGTTCATAAGGCTGGTTCTCCTTTGGTGAGTGAAACCCCATCAAAGTTGTTTAAAAAAAAAAAAAAAAAATCACTTGGCACTTCACAGAAAACTCATATTACTTCTGAAGTCAAAGGCAGAGAATAACCCCACCCAGGCCTAGTTATTTAGACCTCACTCAAGAACCAACTTGCCACAAAATTTCACAGGATTACAAGCTTAGGAGCCAGACAATATTTAAGCAACTTATTTTTCTTTCAAGAACCACAGCATACCTGCTCTCAATGCATTTTAAAGCAGAGATACCAGAGCCAGATGTACAGAAACGAAATACAAAATGGAAAAACAGCTAAAAGAGATATAGCATCAGTTGCACATAAAAAGACTAATGCCAGGTTGAAAATACACCTCAAGACTGTAGATCATCAGGCAATGCTACCCTGTGGAAAGCATGCTCTATGCGCAGTCACCATGTACAAATTCACTGTGAAATGACAGGCCATGCCAGTAACAGAAAGCTGCAGCTTCTGGAGCACCCGCGTCTTGTGTCTCACAGGAGGGCACACGGTGCTTGGAGCCCCCACGGGCATGTGACGGATTAAGCAGAGCACCTGACATTTTTACTTTGACTTGATGCTTTTAATCCACCTTCATGGCAGCTGTAGGAAAAACAGCCAATATCTGATCAGGCAAAGAGCCAACTAGTACTGAATTACATAATCCTTAACAAAAAAAAAAAAACTGAATGTGAACACTGAAGCGAGATTTACCTTAGCACTGAGCCACAACAGCAAATGACAGAAATCACTGGAATCTATAGGCTCAATACACTCATCAAGCTATATAAAATAACCATGGAGTAGCAAAGCTGGCTCCTACCTTTCTCATCCTTCCTCATAAATTGCTGACAAGAAACCTGACCATTTCTGCCTGCCAAATGGGTCAATAAGAGCACACTGTGTGCATACGCATAGTTAGATCCCCCCACAGGGGATGCCCTGCCAAACTTCTTCATCCTTGGTGGCAGGACTTGCCAACTGCACCCCCTCTCCTGAGGACAGTGAGCACACCTTGGGAATGCCAACCGCAGGAATGAGAGTTTCCTGGGTGCTACGCGGTGGTCCACCACATGCACCTTCGTCCACCGTGGGCTCTGTTTGTTCACAGCAAGACAACACTGCCTGCATGGGTACAGAGGACACATGGTCCCCCACACCATGGACACATTTGCTTTATTTCCAGACCTCTGACTGAGTTCCAATATGGGATTTTCTCAAAAGTATTTTGAAAAATGAAACAATAGGTAAAATCCCTTCCTGAGGATACTTAGAGATACTTGAGAACATCCTATCTCAACTGGTGCAGTAAAATCATTGGCATCTCTCCCTCAGCTGAGCAAAATCTGTTAAGTAATTCTGTTTAATTAATGAAGCAATCTGTAAGCATTTGTGTTGTGCTGGGCCTCAAATGTAAGGCACAACAAACATCAACTATCTCTTTTCGGTAGCACTTTTTCATACTTTGTCATTTCTTTGCATGATCTTTAAAAGATGATGTTTAGCCTCCAGAAAGTGGAAGTACATATTTTGCTCAGGTAGACTACTACAGATTCCCAGAACACTACCAGGTGGTTTGAAGGCTTATCCTGGGAGGAGTTCCCTCCATGCCCCCAAACCAATTGTTTTCAATTTTTAAACACAACCTCATTGCTATAGAACATCTAAAGCAACAAGGGCATGTGACATGTAGCCACAATTTTCAACTCCTAGGACTCTCCTTTTGTTTATTGGAATTAGTGATGAACCTGAGCCACAGAGTTTGATCCAAGTTTTGGTGAAGGTGTCCCTCTATTGCAAAATGCAAAATACATTTAAATGCACAATATTTATAAGCGTTGGGAAATATCCTGTATTTTACAAAAGGATCCTCTAGTATTATAGTTTCATAAAACACAAGAGAAAGATAAGTGTCTTAGAAAAATCCCTTTTTAGTCCTCGTATTTCTGAACTGTTGCTCTAAAGACCATCAATTTACTATAAAGTACTAAGACCAAGTTCCTTTGAGGGGACCATATTTAAGAAACTTGGTGGCCTTTCCCACCTGCAAAGCAGCACGGAAGAAAAAAATTAAGATAACATAAAAATAATGCTTTTTCCATTTGGAATTTTAGGTCAATAGAGTTAATCCAAAACTGACCAGTTTATCCCTGTTTCCTAACAGAAATGCGCACTTAGTATGCTGGCAGATTTTGGCAGGAAGCAAACTCTAGATCAGAGGTTAAAGTCATTACAAGGGAAGAACAGTACTGTTTAAAAAATAAATAAATAAAGACTGCAATTACAGAAAAGCTTTTTCCAACCTGTGATTTCTCCCAGCTCTTTGGTGCAGGATAAATTCCACCCCCCACCCTTTTTTTTCCCCCTCATTTCTTTTCTAACAATCCGACTGAAAGTGTTGGCTACCAGCTTTGGCTCCCCCAAGATAGTAACGTCTCTGTAACAGCTGAGCAATCCATGTAGGAACAGACCAGAAAGTACTTGGAAATGGAACTAAATCTCATGTGTATGTTTTTCTTAAATGATCTCTCTCCCCCTGCAGTCTATTTTCCGTATCTTTTACAAGAACTGTCCAAAACATCTTGTCTATCAATCTAGAAGTGGCATGGATCTTATGTACCTCTACCTATGGTGACTCAAAAGTCAATGACTTCAACAGAAAGAGAACTTAGGCGGGAAAACAAAACAAAAAAACCCAAACAAACAACAAAACAGACTTAATACCACAGGGGAATAAATGGCAAGGGAGAAAACCACTATTCTTATATTGCCTCTTGCTAATTTCTGATGTTTTATTTCCTGTTCGTTTATTTCTTAATTTTTTATTCATGTGTAAATTGACCCCATCTGTTTTTTTCATTCAATCTTGAATGAAGAATATGGGCCATAGTTTAACAACTAAGTTCCCACAAGACTTGGTAATTCCAAGTCATCTCAATATATTGTTCCAAAAAATAGAGGAAGAAGACACAACCCAAAATACCATAACAGCCATGAGACCAGCAATACACTTTTGTAGAAACAAGTAGGAGAAGAGTTAACTGACAGCAAAATTAAGAATAAAACAAATATAATCCAACATTAAACAGTGAAACAAAAGGGCACCTTGTGAAGGCTAGTTTTAACACAGCTGCAAGCACTTCCCATTGCTGCCGCTGTTGTGAATTTTGAAGGTAACCATGGAGCGTTTGCAACAACATGAAAAAGTCATGGACCAAGAATAACACTCAAAGAAAAAAAATCTCTATCCATCATTCTTTTGAAATTTCTTCAAATAAAATAACATGAAAGAGAAAGGCTGTAGCCGTCCTTTGGCCAGTCTGCAATATCGTGTTCTTATCTAATGCACCATTCAAATGCTCCTACTAAACTGAAGCTACCACAAAGTACAGACTGGATGAGACAATAGTTTTTACTCAGCTAAAGACATTTCATTCACCTGCAAATCTGGATTTCAGGGGTCTTGGACTCCCTTTAATCGCAAGTCTTGTCCGTAGCTTACGTGCAATAGCCTCTCACTCCAACGCAGAAACTTTTGTGTTTCTTCCACATGCTCTTTGAGACTGAGGCCATCAGCCCTCCCTGCTCTCCTGGTGTCCTATGCTACGGTTACAGCCACATAACTAACACAAAGTGACTTAGTCCCCTAGGACACTGTGCGAAAAGTACCCAGCTCTGCAAACAGGCAAGAAACAAAAAATAAAGTTTTCATCACCTGATTTGTAACAAAAACATTTGAAAGAAATGGGAATAAGACAGCAAACACACGCACGACAGATGTTGGAGGAAAAATGTGTTTGTTTCGAGCACGCTGGTGTAATTGGTCAAGACCAGCACATCTGTTTTGAGGCAGAGCTCTTATAGGCACAAACAAGGCCACCAAGAGAAGGCAAAGACTAAGCAGAAGGGAGAAAGGGCTCAGCCCACTGTGCCACGTACTACTGGGTTACATGATGGGCAGCAGTGCCAGCACTTCACATTGATGCCTCTTCTGCTCCTGGCACAGAAGAGCCAAGAGCTGGAAGCATCATGGCGTCAGGTCCTTGGGAAAGCTCTTGCCATATCTAACTGCCTCCATCTGCTCTGGGACAGACACAAAAATGTCATCGCAAACTTTTCTGGGAAAACTGAGCTCATGAAAGGAAAAAAAAAGAATAGATACATTTCATTAGATTCCATAAACCCCTCGATACTACAAGAGAGCCTCAATCAGTATAGATGGAAAGTAGATTTTTAGAAAGACAAAAATGCAGCATGTGTAAATTCGAAACAGCCTAGTATGCCCACTCAGCAGAGAAATGCCTCCATGGCACTCCCTTTCAAGCCTGCAATTACTAACTTTTTTTTTTTTTTTTTTTTTTTACTATATAGGCAATCAGTTTTTATGCAGAAACCCAGTTTTGCTTTCAATAGGCTGCCAGAGTCAATGGCAAGTTCTACCAGAACAAAACAAACAAGCAAAATAAAACAATAGTAGAATTTGCTCCAGTCAGATTTGTACACGTCCATAAAAACACAGACGTATCTGCGTGTTTTCTGGGAGCAATGGTTGAATGCGGCTAGTTCCAAAAGAAACATTGGACGTAAAACCAAGTTTGAAAAAAAGGTTTTGATACTTTGTATTTGCAATGGAAACGCACGCAATAAAGCGGTACCGCAATATAAAGGAAAGCAGCAGTATCAGGTAATTCTTTTTCTCTAAACCTTATTTATAAAGGAAGGACAGAAAGAAGGTGCTTTAAGGGTTCTCAGAGGTAAATGTCACTGCATAACACCTCAAAAAAGACAGGCTATTTTATAGACAGGAACATTCTATTAAGATTAATTACAAATCACTGTAAACCAATAAGCATCCCTCTGCCACGCACAGTTGCCATTTTCTTTACATTCTCACGACCTTCTTTGTTGTGCCCTTGAACTGCAGCATTAGTTACACCCAATATATTGTGAAGTACAATGAACAATAATCATCCATGCACAAACTTTATATATATATATTTAAAAAAAATAAACACGCACATTGCTGAATGGGCTATTAAAAGTGGATGCACCTTATTGATCCCCCCTTCAAGCAATTTACAGTTAGACAGCACTATTTGCTCAATAGTGTTGGAACAAAAATTGCTTGTATTTATCTTGTTGGCAAGGACAAAACACATCAGTGCATTAGAGTTGTGATTTGTACCTTGTCCAAACAGCACTAAGAGCTCGTCCACCATACACAGAGCAGAACTGCATGCGGACTACCACGCAGATACATTGAAAGACTAAGATTAGTAAAATAAAAATATATTTTTGCCATACAAGTGCATTTCTAAATGATTTCTTATATTCTTTGCTCCACAGAGGGTCTTCTTTAAGACAATTAACTACAGAAAATGCTTTCACTGCAAAATGTCTGGAGATTTAATAGCACACTTCATCAAGACAAAAAACATCTTTATCTATGCTACTTTATTTATTTTCCCAAGGCGGGGGAGAAAAAAAAAAAAAAACAAAAAAACCCCACACATTTTGGAAGGAACATGAATCAGGAAGAGTGCTCAGTTCCCGCTGTTCTTAACAGGATACAGGTTCAGGACAAGGACCTTGACAACACACTTCATTCCCTCAGAGGCCTCCTTCTATTCACCTTTTACCACGCACTTTTGTAGAAGAGCCAACTTCCCACAGAGCCAAATGGTGATAAAAAACATCAGTCGTTGCCATCAGACAAAAGAGAGAAGACGAGATACACGTTTCTCTTTACTCTTGACATGTTTCCCTTTACTGTTTTGAAGTAAGACTAAGGCTAATGATCCCTATCCCTATCACGCAGCCACGGACTGAACCTCAAGATCAAACCCAAAGAGGGACAGCAGCTAATGGTGCCATGGTGACAACAAGTCCCCAGGAGCCCTGATGCATCAGAGAGGTTAAGGTGACTCGAGACCCCTCTGCTCTCTCTCCTGAGCAAACACATTTGTCCTTGAATACCACAAACCACTGCCACCACCGCATGCTCAAAGCCACCAGCTGTGATTCAACCTCTACCTTGCCAATGCCCCTGTATGTGCACGCTGATTTTTTCCACCCACAAACGCATTACCTCTTTACATTCAACTCAGGTGAACAGTTTTCTCATTCTGATCAATTCTGAGGTGGTGACATGAAATGGATTTACTGGCTTTGGAATAGAATTATGAGAATCCAGCCTCAAACCTATCCATTAGCAAGCACAGCTTTCAGATTGGAGGATCCAAAACCCCAAAACACCCTCCATCAGTAATTATTTATATGGATAAGGATTCACTTAACATCACCTTTTTTCGTCAGTGACCTGGTGAAAAGTTGTTAGAAAGTTAAGAATTAGTGTCCATGAGATGAACTGATCAGTTGTAGCATGAATTCATCTGAAAGTTCTTAGCAACCAGAGACCACCACACCCTTTCTGAAAGTTTTGGGAAAAGTATTTTAGAAAAAAATGAATGATATCAAAAGAGCTGATAGAGACCACAGGAACTATAGGAATCATGGATCCAAACAACATAAGCAAAAAGAGTAAAACCATCTCCATTTGCCACTTTGAAGCTCAGCGTATTGCACATGCGGCAACCCTCCTGCACCACAACACAGACAGCACTCGCTGACCATTTAAAAAGAGACATTCTTGTCACGCTGACAGGCCACGTGTGACATCCTACATAGATCTAGGAAGTCATCCCGTGACAAAATGTAACTGGCACGTGCTCGGTCCTGGAATCGGGACAGAGCTGAGATCAACAACAAAATTCCTGCAGCTGTCCTGATGTCACGAGTTGGGATTGCAAAATTCAATCAGTGACATTCCTCCTCGCCACCACTCCTGCAGATGGGGATGGCCTTCGCTCGCCTCCTGCCCCTCACCGGGTAATCCTGCCTCCAGACACAGATGTCCACCCCACACTTGGACTCCAGCTCCTCACCGTTGCCTTTGGGTGCCCACAGGGACATAAGTTAATGGTTAAAACGAGCAGCTGAACCACTGCGACTTCTCTGGCAGATACAATTTTTTTCTACCATGTTCATTACGTAAAGGAACTTCTCATAGGCTATATATGCCACCACTACAGCCAATGCAAACGCTTCATGAGCTTTGACTCTTAACAGCAAAACAAACAGACACAAGTGTTTTGGAGCAAGCATTGGCAGAGGCATTACAAAAAAATCTGCATTTTGAAACACTAATTTTGACCGTAACAGAACTTCAAGTCTCGCTTTATACAGGGTTTTTGGAACCATACCAATTATGTCTTTATCAAATGTCTGAAGTAAAAAAATAGTTGTTATGCAGATTATAAGAGTAAGCTACAACTACATGATTTCTTTACACTAAAGTAAACACTCACTAATATACTGGAGACATCTGATTTATAAAGTTCTGGGCCTGGTCCCAAACATCACACGCATATGTGTGGACTCGCTATCTTCAAACCCGTGTGAGCTGAGGTTACTTAAAGCCTTCCCAGGAGAGCCCTAAGAAACAGCTGAGTTTTGCATTCCTAAATGCCTTTAAGTACTTACAGCCAGGACCCTGTTAGTAAATAAACACATAATACTTCCATATGATCGCCACACACACACTACTTCCATACGATGGAAAGAGAAACTCGCTTTATCAGTGAAGCTGGGTTTTGAGTGAACACAGCTTTAACCCAGACGCTTTGCTGCCGCTGAAATCCACAGGATTTCCACAGTATCTGCTTCCTCCATTATTACTGCAGTTAATTAAATGACTCTGTGATTCATAACATTTATAGAGGCAAAATGTAGGGGTCTATATCAAATTCAGAGAAGGTTCCTACTGATCTCAGCAGCTTTAAGCAAAAGTCTCATACTGAAAATTCCATTATAATAAGACCAGTTTATTGTTAGAAAACAGCGGATGGCATCTTTCATGCACAACTAAATGCACTGCATTAAAACCTTTGAACTGTAGGTATCAAAAAACATGCAGGACTCATTCCTTACATCAGCACTGCTGATTCTTCACAGCATTTACTGTATTTTGCAAATGAGAAGGTGGCAACTTGCCCAGCTCCTTTGAGTGACTAGTAGCCATTCAAAACGAGTAGTGGCATTTCAAGTGAACAAGCAGCAAACTAGCACCCCTGTAGATTTTCTAGTGCACAGAAGATCAAGATATTCTTCCGAGAGAGGGGTTTTGGCTGAAAGATGCAGAATGATTAATTGGGGAAGATCTCCTTGAGCTCCACCAGTGAGCAACAAGGATCAGTGCAGACTCCCCTTTTAGATGTGCAAAACCACTGAGAGAGAGGAAGATGCACACTGCTAAAAGGCAAAGAGCGCAATAGCAGCAGAAACCTTCCCTTCTGCCTGCCTGAATATGGCCATTATGAGAACTCAAACCAGTTCAGAAATTTTTGTTCCTGGGAATATCAATAACTTCATCGGAGCTGCTTTGCAAAGCCATTTACTGCAGCTATGTGAAGCATCTAAAGGTCAGAAGACTGCATTAGCCAGCACCACCAGATCAGCACAGATCACATCAAACCAGTTGAAGGACTGCAGATTAATGGCCTCTAGCCTGTTCAGCAATGCCCTGGTTAACTATAAACCATTTTAAAATGGACTGATTGCATGGAAGGCTTTTACGGATCAGCAGAATAAAAACAGCACAGTCCTAAGAACTGCATAGATATGACAGGCTGGTGGTAGAAACTTAACATAGATAGAACTTCCTTTCAAAAAAAATAATAATAAAAAAGGACCTTAAGCTTACAAATTAAAAGTTCACTATATCTGGCAACACTATAGGAAGAAAAGTATGTCCTGGAACTGGCTAAAAGGAGAAGGGAAGCTCTCTCAAATTCATCACCAACTTCCATCAACCCTCAAAAATCTTTGTTTTGATCATGTTTCCTGTTATCAAATCACCCTGTCATCTACCAGACTGATGTCCACAGTATCACTTGGAGAAGAAAACAGCCTGTTGCAGTGTGCGTTGGAACCACCATGCTACAAATAGGGTTAACAACTACCCGTGGAAAAGGAAATGCAATTTTATTCAGTACTCGCTTCATCCATAAGGACGTATCTGTTGCTCTTTTTCTGCTTCAACACGCACATCTTACAAATCCCCATGAACTTGCACAGAACTGCAAGGAAACAAGTTCAGCACAGCCCAGGATTATAAGGTCATTCCTGTTGTTCAGACCATGAGTCCTCCTGTCTTGTGTCCTGCTCCAGCAGCAGCCAGCACCATAGGCAGCCGGTGCAGGATAACAGAGGCTTCTCCAGAGGTTCCCTCTTTCACATCAACCTGCTGCTGAGCAAACTCCTGAGCCAGATGTCATTGCATTGTTGGGTTTGATGGCACCTGGTAGACGCTTCTATCGACAATTGCTCTACTTGATTTTTGGACAGAGGGAATGCACAAAATGGTGCAGTAATGAGTTCAAGGTTTGAAATAATGTTTCACTGCAAAGAGACTGCCTGTACAAGCATAATTTATACAACATATTGTACTGTTAATCCAATACAGTGGTGTTTATGAAATGGGAAACCCCAAAACAGTGGTGTATTTTTCTGAAAGGGAAGGCACGGGCCTGTCTCCGGACCCCTCTCACAGGAAGAGGCTCATTACAGCCATGCTGAGAAGAATGATTAAAGGGCCTGTCCTGCAAACATTCACACCATTAAGTTGAGTGAGATGCTGAATTTCGCACGCTAAAACTAAAGCAAGTGTGTAAATGCTTGAGAAATCGCCCCGGCCAGTGTTTGACATCAGTGGAGCCCCCAATATTTGTTACAGCCTTGGGTAGCCTGGAGGCTCTCAGAGATGTTAAATTGACAAGAGGGTGGATTCCAGTAGAATGTGCATTCCCCAGCAAGGTAGGGAGCATCAAAGAGAAAATAAGAGAACAGAACTCGCAGGGAAAACCTGCGAAAACCTGCGAAAACCTGGGAAAACCTAAGCGTTCTCTTCTGGGCTCAGCATCTGTCACCGAGGCCCTTTCAGCAAGAAAAGCCTTGCTGATACACAGCTTTGTTTTGGAAACACAGCTTGGTACACTGGCAACTATACAGGTTTGGAAATGATTAAAAAAAAAAAAAAAAAGAAAAGAAGAAAACTGTGCAGTGTTTTCTTCCTGTAGTCAAAACAATTAAAAAAAAAGGGGGGGGTGGGGAGAATAAAACACACTTGGAAAAATCTCTGAGAAAAATAAATGCAAGTGCTCCTATAGAGCAGAGCAGAAACCCCGCTCCATTATTAACCCGATGCACTTGGCACAGGAGAGTCGCAGAGACACCTGCTAGTAGCACGGGGAGCTCTCTGGAGCCGAGATTTGTCTGGTGTCCCTTACTGGAGCTGAGGAATTCATATGGAAACGCACTCAGGAGCCAAGCACATGGGACAAACTATCAGCAGACGCCTAGAGAGCCGAGAGCGACTAAAGGCAAAGGCCCGTGAAATCCTGACACATGAAAAACAAGGCAAAACTAGAGCGTTTTGAAGCGTGAGAGACTCTCGAGCTCACGCTGTTGGCCCTGGACATGCTACTGTATGACACTAGTTTATAGAGGAATTGTTTCCTCTTTCTGCAGAGGCACAAGCCCTCCAGGACAGCTTATGGAGCTGCTCTCGGAAGGTGACATAATACAGAAGAGAGGAAAAGTTTTAAGAGTTCTTGTTTTTTTCAGGCTTTCCTAAGGACAGTCCCTTGTTTAGTATTAAAAGACAGTGACTCTTCTGCCGTGCTGCACAACAATTACAAAAATAATTCTGTTTACCAAGTATCTTTTATCCTAAGAGATGCAAGCAGTACTTAGGAACCACCGGCCAGATTTTTGCACAGGAATGTGCGCAACCGCAAGCACACACCTTATGGGCTTGTTCAGCTCAAACATTTGCACGTGCAAATAACCAGGCTCCGGCTGCCGTTTCAGCCGCCTTCAACCCAGCAAGCCCAACAAAGACTCTTTGCAAACTTCACAGAAATCAGATTCAGGCGCTTTTGTAAAAGAACACTGGCAAAAGGCCTGAACAAGAAAAATGCCTTCTAGTGAAATTATAAATTCAAGCGTCTTCCTGTTACAGATTCCATAATAACTATGTTTAATTACACGTATGCATGCTAATTCAGCTCCACTTTTGGGGAAGCTTGTTTTATCAGGACAAGACAACTCACTTTGGGGACTAGTGACAACCACTGTCTAATCAGAGCAGCAATTAGCTCAAATTCTGCTTAATGGCTGAGCACTCATCCAGTTGCAAGGAGTTAAGTGATGCAAGGAGTTAAGTGACTCGAGGATGGAGCAAAGGCAAAAGTTCAGCTCTCCATCTAATTTCAGAAGAAACTGCAGTAAAGGTTAACCAAAAATATATATATATATATCAGATAGCAACAAAATTCCAACAAGGATCATTTTCAGGATGTTTTTATAATGAGAATGGCTGTCTTGCCCAAATAGAGTAATACTATTCCCAAAGTGAACTTCCTAAGGGAGTGCAGCGGGTGGGAGGGAGGAGGAATCTTTCTCCCACCGCTAAACACACTGCAAAACTACTTGGAGCCTGATGGCTGAAACAGCCTTCTGCAACCCTAATGCTCCCCCATTTCACAGACCTTCAGGCACAAGCAGAAAAATCCCTGCTAGATTTCAAATGCTTCCAGATGCACCACAAATAAATTTAAAGGAAAAAAAGAAAACAACAACAAAACCCCACACACTTCTCCCCAACACAATAATTTCTATGCAACCAAGGATCTCAGGGCAGTCACAAAACTGTTAAAGGGCTGGAAATGCAGCTCTCAGATGCTGCCCTGGAGGCTTATGGGGAAGCTCTCCCAATCTGCGAATCACTAAAAAAACTTCTTGTAATGTGGTGGGTCAGGGTGACACTGCTCAACTACCAACACCCCATCACCACAGTCAATCAAAGCAGGAAGGACTCAACTAGCTGTTTTACATTCTGCAGGGGACCCTTTTCCTTTTTAATCAAAATTCTGACATTCATCTTAATAGCTTTGCTCAGGAAGAAAATTGGTTCTTTTGCATCTGACCAGCATCCATACATTATCACCTCATTCTTAAATTTTCTCAAATAATGCTACCAATTGCAATCTTATAATTCAAAGGGACACCAGGCCATCTTTCTCAATATTTATTATTGTTATTATTATAGGCACAAAAATACCTAGACAAAGAGCACAAGTCATTCCAACAAGGCTAAGATGCTCTTCGTGGTCACTTACAGTTTATTACTGGAAGTGAACCCTTAAGTGAACTGCTTTTATATATTCTATTAAAACTGGGGTTATCTTATGTTCTAAATACAAATTAGCAACAAGACCTAACCTAAACCTCTACCACAGAGAGGCCAGGGTAGAAGACATGACTGAATGTACTTTAAGCAGATATGATTCACCAGTACGTAGAAGTTTATGAACAACTGCTCCTTTTTAAACTTGTGCCATTTGTAAAGGTCATTTTGTATAGGACTTTGTGTAACATTGACTTTTTTAGCCTTCCACCTAAATTAACAGCAAGGCACAAACCACAGTTTGTCTTCTTTAAGAAGGAAGACATACAAATCTCCAGCAGATGTTAAACTGTTTATCATATTTACATATCATTCAGGACATGAGCAGTTTAAGAAAAGAGTTGGTGCGTTAGTAGTGGCTTTGTAGAATTATTTCTCCTTCTCTTACTTTTTTTTCCAACGATAAAACATCTTTTAGAAGAAGAGTGCTGCTAGAAATGACAAAAGCATCGTGTATGGTGCCAGCTGTGCCTTAGCGCCATGTCCACGACAAAAGAGAAAACCCTTCCTAAATGCTGCGGAGTAAATCCATGAGCACGTCGGCTCCAATGCCCGTGCTGCTCTGTGCGGAGTTGCTCCTGACCAGCTCCCCACGGGCTCCCTCCTGCTCCGCAGCGCCGCTGCCACCTCCCACACGTTGCGCTCATCATTGGTATCTGCTCTCCATTAAGGAGACAGTTTTTGGCTTTCCTATTCTGCTTTCACCTCGGGGAGAGGATCCGTGCCCACCCATGAAGCTACACCGATGGATCGGCTTACATCCGCCCCTTGGCAAACCCGGAGCGTTTTCCGGGCTAGCACGCGGTCGCGAGATCGAAGGGCAGTTCACGTAAATACATCTACTGCGGGCACCGCTCCGTGCCGGACGCTGCCAACACATCCAAAGGAAACAGCCCCGGCCGCCTCCGACATTCCCAATGGAAATCCTGGAGTCAAATGGGAAATGGTCTCAACACTGAGAAGGGAACAGGGGGAGTCATGCGAGAAGCTGAGGATGCGCGGAGGAGGTGGAGCAGGAATGTGCATTTGTTACAGATTTTCATATAAACACGAGGCGCCGTACCCAGCCAAGCCGGGGTTTTTGCTGCCTTGCTAAACCTCACCGGGGTGTTCCGCACAGTGGAACAGGACAACGAGGTTGTTTGGCACCCGAGGCAAAGAACAAATATTTATTAACTTGGAGAATATATTCCTGCTCAGACATGGCCTGGCATGTACCGCTCCGATGGAAAGACACTCCAGCCTTAGCCATTAAGCAGACTGAACTCTTCATTAGGAAAGGAAAGAGGTGTGTACGTGCCCATCACAGCTTTTATTTACTTTTATTCTAATAAAAGACATTTTTTTCCCCATCTTAGTGAAATCAACCTGCAACTTTTACCTGTGGCCATTTGCTACATATATCACAGCTTCCTTGAAAAATGCTCTGTTTTCATCATTAAACATATGGTTTTGAAATCATTTTGTACTTCTATCCAACATGTCTTAGACATTTGAGAATGCTATATCCTACTTTAAACTCTTCCAGGAAACAAAGAAGTTAAACAAACTTCAGAAGCATTTAGGATCCCAAAGCTGCAGAAAGCACAGGTGAAACTCGGAATGGATTTTAGATCTGTGGCCATGACAGCAGCAGAAACTTCTGGATATGAAGCTGCTGCAGAAACAAGTTACCTATAGTCTCATTTTAAAACTAAACGCACACAAAATTCAAACCCGGCATTCCAAGCTTCCCTTTTTCCTGGGAGAGATTGATATCTAGACACATGCATACAAACAGGGCTGCTGAAGTCAAACAATCAGAGCTGGATCCTTCGCTTGGATCAGCAGCGCAGCAGGTCAACGCCAGCCACACGGCTCCCGGGAAGAGTAACCCAAATTCCTCTCTGGGGCAGGTTCCCTTATTTGGGCTTCCTCGCTGCCGCACGGAAGTGCAGCATCCCCCGGCACACATAAACCGAGCGCAACCACTGAATTTGGGTGAGTAATGACTGGCTGGGCAGAAACGTCTCCACTGAAATGTTCCTCCACCACAAGGTCTGAAGCTTTCCCCTTCCCCCCAGCCTGCCTTTTTGTTCAGACTTTCCATCCGGATTACAACAGTCCAAAGACACAAGCTGACACCTCCTGTTTAAGCCAAGGATTTGTCTAAGGAAAGTTCATGCTTGCTTAGTAATACAAAGACGGCTTATTATGTTACCTGTAAAGAATTACATGGGGGAAAAAAAAAAAAAAAAAAAGAAAAAAGAAAAAGAGAGAGATGGAACGCAGAAATCGTACACCTAAAAAGAAATCCACAGCTGAAATACAAAAGTCCATACAGTTATATGTAACAAAACAGGCAGCTCAGTGGCTCTCTAGCTCCTAATTGCGCCCAACAACCTTGCCAGGGATCAATTTGCTCACCTACCACCCAGGCGCAAGAGGCCTGATCCTTCCCCTACAACATATACATTATTCCAGTAAAGGACAGAGCGAGCCAACAACTCTCCCAGAAGAGTAAGAATCTCCCTCCTGACTTCTCCCCCTCCCATTCATAACAGATTGATTACAGTCATTTTCTTCATGGACAGCCTTAGAAGGAGTCTGTGACTTTAGGGCAGATATTTTGGAAACCTAAAGACAACTCCCAGTGCTGATAGAGGAAAAGTAGGGCTGAAATGTCTGATGGATTTCATATTGCACGCGAACTGATCATGGAAGAACATTTAAAAAAAAAAAAAAAAAAAAAAAGGAAACGCCCCCCCCAAACCCTTTGCTCTTACAAGCACTAAGAAATAAGGTAAAGCAAGCAGCACATACAGTTTTATTCCTTCAACCAAAATCTGCATCCTAGACCTCCATGTGTCTTGCACAAAAGGGATTAACAGTCCACAGTGTGGCATTTGGGCACTGTGGGCATTGGGTGCTATGGGCACTTAACCATATGAAGGCAAGTACCAAACTGAAATGTGAGAAAGGACCCAGAAATTTCTCCCAAAGACTAACTCAACAATGTTATTACAAGAGCTTGGAGAGATGCCAACAACAGGTTAGAACAGCCTTAACATATCTGATGCTTCAGCAGGAGCCCTCTGGGAATGGCTCAGACCAACCTGCGCAGCTGCAAGCACCCAACTTCTATACAAAATCAGGAGAAATCCAAGAACTCACCATGACAGTGAAGGACCAGAAAAAACTTCACAGTTG
>JAWLRI010001012.1:1103740-1146374 GCA_034781795.1 Crypturellus tataupa
ACTAAAAAAATGTGTATATATATGTATATATATATATAAATATACATGAATATAATTTTGGTTTCTGGAAAGGTGGGACAGAAGACCAATAAAGTTCAGTCAGCCAATATGGATATGGAGCTGTCCAATAACTCTTTAGCTATTATTAAAGATGTCAGTCACAGTCTGGAGTTAGCACACTGGTAATTTAAAGTAAACTGTTAGATTTGTACTTGATCAAGAGCCACATTTTCTTGTGCAGACTCTAGTGGGGACATAAATGGGACTACTTCAACCAGTTCAGTCTGACTTCGAACTTCACCTGGGTCCTGACTGCACTTAATGAAGCTGAGACTGGCGCTGCAAATGCAGGATTAGGACCTAGAACAAGTATACAGAAAGTTTACGATTCATAATGCACTTCCACTGACAGAAGCTAATCGATTTGCCACCAGGACGGTCAAAAATCACCTTCTGCAAGCAAGCTGCTCTATTCCACATGCAGATCTCATTAAATACGGGTAACTCATGTTATTAAACTGTTGGCAGGTAAGGTATAGGTATGAAAACCACTAACTAATCAAAGCAATATAGCTTCATTTTTAAAGACAAAATGTAGAGATAACGTTCAGATGAAAAGCATGAAACAAAACCTACTGCACATATAGGCACATCATTTTCATCTCCATCTCAGTTGCCGCCTTCTGAAAAAGTTAGTGTCCTGTCCTGTTTCTTGGTATAGCAGGCTTCAGTTGGGCTGTCAACAGGCTATGCTAGGCTAGTTATCAACCTTATCTGCACTAAATAATCCCATATATCTTTAGGAGGCATGAGCAGTTGTATAGCGTATTGTGTGAATAACTCCAAGCGCCTAACAAGGTGAGTGCTGGTGTGGACCTTTCAGGTCATTTCATATCCTCCTTTGAAATAAGTAAACACATCTCTCCTTTTCCATAATCTCAGTAATTCTCTCAATAAGCCACATAGCTGAAAGTGAAATTCAGCTGAAAGTGAATTTCAAGGGAGACACAACCACAAAGAAAGCATCTGCCTTCCCTCAGTGACTGGGTACGGTTGGGAAAAAAAAAATCCTTATTTTATATGCAGCTTCTGCTTATTTAATCCAACTATTTGAATTATGGTTTCTGAGAGGTCTTTAAGACAATGAGAAGAGCTTATTAAAAACAGTAAAAAAAAACAAAAAAAATATTAAAAAAGAAACCAAAAAAAAAAAAAAAAAAAAACACCGCCCACACACGTTGCAAAGACTATGATTTTAAGGGTTTTTTTCCAAAATATGTATGAAGTCCTTGGATGTTCCCATCAGACAGTTTCTGCTCTTAAGACATTAATATGCTTAAATACCTGAGGATTAGGTTTCAATTATAACAATCCCCCAGAGGTGTTTTGCTTTTTATTTTTCATTATGCAAAGAATATGAAGTGAGATCAAATTTTATGAGCCCACCCACAAAGGCAGCAAAATATGCTGGCAAATTTGGAATGAAAAATCTAGTCTTGGTGAATATATTTTAACGTTTAAAAAAAAAAAAGAAAAGAAAAGGAGACAGAGAGAGACAGAGAGAGGAAAAAAATGCAGAGAGGTCCTATCACTCTAATGGCAAGTCCACAGAGCAATAGCAAGAGTTACACAGCTTCCTCGTGGTCTCCAAAAGGTCAAATCTGACAATTTCTTGACCTCTTTTCATCCTGTGCTCCCTCACACACCTCTATGAGCTTAAATATGCCACATAAGGCGCACACAATCCATACAAAGATACTTGTAGAGCATAAAAAAAGGTGAAGTAGGTACACAGGGCCCTCTCTTGAGTATTGAAGTTAATTTGGTGACTGCCTCCCATGCTGAAGACAGGGTGCAGGGTAGATCCCTTTCCTTCTTTTCTGTAAGAACACAGAGAGAGAAGAACTGAAACCCAGGCATTTAATCTTGCTGGTGTTGAAAAGATTCAAGTGATTACCAGAATAAAAATGTTAAAAAAAAAAAAAAAAAAAAATCAGTGGGTGTAGATTCGTATAACTAGCCAATTAATACAATTATTAATAAATGCAGTCATTTAATAAAACCTTCCACTTACTTTGTTTATGCAACAGGAATTTTAGACCTGCTTGGAAATTAGCTTTCATCCTCTGGGAATAGAGTCTCACAGTTGGCTTCAAAGATTCTGGCATGAAGCACAGACCTTTTGTTTAATTGCTCTCTTTTGAAATGGAATATTAAGTCAAATGAAACTGAATATGAAAGAGAGGCCATACTGGAGCGGATGGGAAAAGATGGATTTTACACAGAGCAAAACTGCCCCCTTCTCCCCTTTCTCTAAAGTTATTATGGGAACCGTGCCTTTCCATCTAGACCGTTGCAAGCTGCTGCAGCAGGAAAGAAAAACAACATTGTTTTGGATTGAGAAAAGCGTCCTACCTCCAAGTAAATATTTGGTTTAAGTACAACAGTGCTCACAAGCTGCACGCCCAAGGCTGGCAGCTCAAGAGCATTGGCACTGGCAAAACTCCCTCCCGATTGCAAGGCACTCACTGATACTAGCGCGACCCGAGTCAGACTTGGGCCACTTGAAAAACATGTGGGCAGCGTTTTTAAAGAATCGAGGTTTCTATGCAGATGCATGAAAATACAAGTAAGTATATATGTGTATTTCCATGTATGCATGAAAGTAAACACAAACATAAATGCACAAACACCCACACCTCTGGGGACACTAAGATTTAAGTCTCCCAACCTTTTTAGCACGCTAGGATTTAGCCCTGCATTCCATCTATTAAAAGAAACTGCCTATCTGATGAGCTGAAGAGCTGGAATTATATTTTCATTTGCAGATACAAATCCTTATGCAAATAAGTGGGAGCGCCTACACAGAGGACCGTACTTATTAACATCTAATAAATTACTTTGACAGCGAAAGCTTTGCAGGGCAAAGAAAAGGGTTTCTTCTTCCATTCTTGCAACAGCCTTTTTATTTTTTTTTTCCTGCTCTTTTCACAGACTTTCAGGACACTTTTTTATTTAAAGCTTCCAAAACATAAATGAAAAAATTGTACTGTGTTTATACAGCTAAATTAACAATTATAGATGTTACATGTATGAACTTCCTAGAGCGCAAGGAGCCAGCTTTTCTTAGTCGGAATGACTTGAAATTCCCATTAAAAATACCTGATTTTTATTTATAATTTCCAAAGTTTTTTTTTTTCCCCCTTTCCCTTGGAAAGTTTTCACCTGGGATGAGTTCCTGCAGCCTGGGATCTGGCAGGTAAAGCAATACAACCATGTACTTTACTTCTTGGACCGGGAAGCGTACAGTACTTAAAAGAAGTTAAACTGCAGCCCTAAAAGGGATGTGCAAACTGGAATTACACAGCTGAGCGTGACTCATTACACACAACCAGCTCCGAAACACACGGGCAGAGCAGATCAAAGCTGCCAGGTACGTCTCAGTCAGAAGACAAGCTCTTTCTTGGGGCAAATACAGAAATTAATTCAGCTCCCTGCCACTGTACGCAGAATTCTCCATGCAGTCACAGCTCCATACTGTACTGTAAATTACAGCCTGCTATAAATGAAAAATGCTGAATTTGGGATTGTTCACTTTGTTATAATTTTCCAAGAGTAATATCCTGCAGGGAACAGCCAAGTTAATACAATGTTTCCACTCAAAAATTGGCAGCCCGAGCGCAGCCGATGGGGTGTATTTAACGAGCCTGCTGATAAAATGTTATTGCAGAACACGCAGGATAAGGAGGCTCGCTTATTTTTCCAGCCCAGAACGTAACTTTAGACTAGGGGAACCGGGTAGCTAGGGACAGTTCTCTGGAATTGTAATACCCTGCGTATACTCTGCAGTGTGCAAGGCCGTCGGGGCACTAGGAGCGCACGGACACTGTTCTGTCTGGCCCGGTCTCAAAGGTAATTCTTGCCATCTGCCCAAGGATGCAAGTCCTGCTAGCGATGGCCAAGCTGAGACCCAATGTGCAGCACAAGGTGCCGTGCGACACCCCTCTGCTCAGCACAGGTAAAACCCCAAATCATGGGGCAATCGCGCCTGACCCGAAGATTTGGGGATTCTTCTGCAACCCGCTCAGGAATAGGTCGGTGTTTTCTCCCGTCTCCCTATTTCTGGCCCAGCAGATGAATTATTTACAAAAAAGAAAAAAAAAAAAAAAAGAAAGCAAGACTGCAATAATGCACAAAACAAAAGCTGGTATTGAGCAACTGAACCAAAAGAAATCCAAAGTGTCAAAAAATCCCTGCTGCTCTGTTCCAAGAGCATGAAGGTAACAGATGTGCGCAATGCCGAAACCATCCTCGCTGTCCCTTTCCCAAACATGTTTGCAAACACCCGCAGTGCTAAACACTGACTTGAGGTTTCAGGCCAAATATTTCCAAGTTGCATGCTAGAAGATGCTAACAAATGCACGTGCTTGTGTGTGTGCAACTTCATCGCTTCCTTCTCCACCCCCGGGTACCTCACGGAGAATCTGCTAATGCTTAAGTGGTAGGGGAGGTCAAGGATTTATGGTGGGAAAGCCAAGAGCAATTCTGCTGCCTCTCTGGAATTTTGCTCTACAAGCGGTTATATTGCACAGCTTAAGAAGAAAAATAAAAGCTACTCTAAGTTGGGATTTTTAAGGAAACCATAGATCCTCTGGTCTTCAAATCAAGCTGCTGAGTGCAAAGATACACTGTGCAGTTTCAAAAATGGAAGCAAGTTATTTCTTGATAAGCAGAGCTCCTTCTGCATCTCGACATGAGAAGCAGCTGCCAGAAGCAAAAACCTACCTGGTAGCAGGCTGGCCACAAGCCCAACCACCTTCCCCACCTTCCCCCTGTGTTTCCCAAGACCTTCAGACACTTTCCCTAGTCCTCATCCAAGGTAAGAGACACGAGCCTGGCAAGAGGATGAGATGATCTTGCAGGAGAGCTTCAGCACTTGCACAAGGACCTACGTGTCTGTGGTCGCCTATCCACAACTCCAGGGAGCACTGAGCACTGCAACCAGGAGCTTCACCAAAGGTTTCTTCACCAAAGATACGTGTCTTGCCATGGGGAGAGGGGAGCTGGGGGGTCCTGGCTCCCCGCCAGCGCCTCGCACAGGGCGGCCCGGCCAAGGCTCTTCCACGAGTCCCAAACTCGCCAGACGACTGGCGCCAAGCTCAGCACACTCTTGCTTTTAGTGGCTGCCTGTTTAATTGTGTTCAGGTAATTAATAACGGGATGAGAAGCTATGAAGAGCAAGGCGAGGAAAGCTCCCTTAATGCAAGTTAAGGTTTCTCTGGGGACGCTCCACTCCCTCTGGCATTAAGTTGCCATTAAGTTGCCTAAAAAGCAAGTCTCTGTATTTCACCCCAAAGTCGCCAGTGGTTCGTTCCATTACCCAGCTAGTTTGAGGGTTTCCCACTTGCATTTTACACCTTCGCCATTTGCCATGGATATCCCAGCAGCAAGGCCTTTGCAATTGGTTTGTTTCCCCCACCTTTAAGCCCACTACAGAGCATGTCCACGAGGGAAGGACACTGCTACGGCCCCCTGCACCAACCTCTCCCAAGAGCTCATCAGGAGCAGAATTCCGGGGGACCAGGTTCACCAGAGGCACATTCAAAGCCACGCAGGCTCAAGGCCCGAGGGATTTTCCCTTTGCATCACACACATTCCTCGCCCGACTGGCCATTTTTCTCCTTGCGGAGGAAAGCAAACAAACAGGCTCCTCGGCATCCATCAAGTGTCACCTCGGCACGCTGCACGGAGCGGCCACGCGCCCTTCCCCAGGGGCCGGCGCTGGAAACGGAGCGCGCAAACGGGGCCGGCAGCCCAAGGGTCTTTTAGAAGCACCGAGAAGGGGAAAATTCAATCGCAGGGTATCGCTAATACACTATAGACACGAAGCACTTTGTTTCAAAGGGGTCATTAAGCCTTTAACTATCCACTTAACAGTAAAGCCACAAGCAATACTGGTCAAATAAATGTTTGTGCATGATTACACTTCAAATTTAGATGCGAAGCTACTGTATGTAGCATGAGCCACACAGACTTGTTTCTCCCCTAATGGACTGTAATTGCTGGCTGGTAAAACAGGGCCTGGGACCGAGGTGTAAAACAACGCTGGAAGAGAATAATGCTTTCAGTGTAGCAGGGAGGACTGTCCATCAGAAAACCAGCAAAAAAATACCCCAAAATGAGCCCCCTTTTCCCCATTGCTTCACAATGCAGACGTGGCATATATACACCTTATGTAAATATTTATCCACAGTCACGTTTGGGCTGCAGCAAAAATCTAATCTGTATTCAGCAGTGAGATTCATGTTTAAGGCTGCACAAAACAGTATATATTCATTTTCAATATTAATTAGAACAGAGTACCCCAAAGCTGCAAACTAATAAAATGCTTCTCTAGATGCAGTGATCACCAGTGACACTTTGCAGACAACTTGTAGTTCAAAGCTTATTAGATTTGCCTTTTTTTATTTCTTCTTCCTCTCTCGTTTTCTCTTTGGCTACAACTTATAAATTCTAGCAAGTTCTCAAAAACAAAAAATGATGGATAAATTTAAAGGATTTTAATGACACAATAAATTATGCATTTATTGATGCCTAACCCAAGCACAAGCTTGGGGGTTATTCCCACGATGTGAAGTGCACCCAATACTGTGCTGAGGCTCAGTGACGTGCACAGGCCTGCGTTTGGGGTGATTTCCCCAGAAAATAACCACTTTTATCCAGATCACGAAGAATCCCAGGAACAGCAGCTCCAGCCCACAGGCAGTGCAGCTGAGACCCAAATATTGCAGCATTTATACCTTCTTCCTGGAGATTTGGCTGCCTCTTGTCAACATAAATGCCAGGAGAAAAAAAAAAAATATATACATATATGTGTGTGTATCCTGTACTTAAGGCTATAATTTCAAGTTCATGTGCAATTTCTTGTTTGGGATGACTTAAGAGAGTGAGACAGTAGGAAAGAGGTTTAAGCCATATCAAATCTATGTAATAGCGCAGACAATTATAATACACAGATCAGGACTTTATAATCCTCTTTCCACTGTCTCATGAGGAAAACATGATTCTGATCCCTGTGCAGCCAAGAAATAAAAAATGAAACCAAATTAACAAGCCAACCATTCCCCCCTCCAGACCCAAAACACCTAGCAGATTTGATCCTTGAATTCAGGCTGCGCTGAAGCTTTTCCATGTCCCTCCTTGGCCGAACTTCTTCCAGCACTAAAGCAATGCTGAGACACAAAACAAAAATCCTCTGCAATACCTGAAACAGATCAGTGCTAACTTCTGTGCAGGATTCTTTCGGCAGGCATACACTGGCCTAAAAATCACATATCACACTAGGAGCTGCCTCTCCCCATAGGGCTTTTGGTGTTTGTAGGTCCTCCACTGGGATGCATCACCACAGGTTGGATGAGGCCCATTTTCTCCTCCAGCTGGTGCTTACCATGGTGGACAACCAAATTAGAGCAACCAAACATCATCAGCAGCTCTACCCCATGCAGCTCCCCGTTCCCAAGCATCACACCTCCCAGTGGCTCCATTTTCTGCCTCTCAACCTCGCAGTGCCTTTTTAATGGAGATAGAGAACAGTTTTTCACAACCTTGCCCGCCTTGGGAAGCCCTCCTACAGCACTGGGTCCCTCACTGCAAGAGGGAGACTCATTGGAAATCAGGTAGAGAAGGGCTGCGTTTTTCAAGGCATTTGTACCTTTTTGAAATAAGTTATTGCCTGCCTGTTTGTTGCTGTAATGCACCCAAATTGCTCAATGCATACCATGAAATCTTGTCTTTTATAAACTGCAGTGCAAGCCTTTCAAATTGACTTTTTTGTTGTTATATTTTGGACAAATTACCACCTATTACATTTCTAGGCATCTTCACTAAAACCAAAACTTTATTTAGTACAGTTCTACCAAATATATGAAAAATACACTCAATGAGACATCAGCAAACAAATCATCTTCTTGCATGTGCAGTGCTATAGTAAAAGTAATAAATAATTTCTCATAATCCCACCTAGAGTTTCTTCTAAGCACATAATTCTATTAATACACAGACACTGAGCTCTTTCTAAAGCTATTAAGGATTAAGAATAAGAAGAAACATGAGCAATTAACTAGTCCTGAAGGTCTTCCTACCCCCATAGTGGCTTAACAAGAAAACTCTGCAGCAGTATATTGACTTTACAACACCATGTTATCACTGATAAGGCATAGTCTCACTGAGCACAGACTAGTGTAAAAACTTCCCTAGTCTTTCCCATGGCCTTTGCCTCCCCATATGGATCAAATTTTGTTGTACAGAAACAGCTATACTGTGCTACTCTAAGGTTTAATAGGCAGCAAAACACTATACACATACCAAGACACAACTTATTTGCTGTCAAACACATGCAATGCACAAACGTAACAGGAAATCTGGCCCCAAATGCACATTCCTTCCTGTGGTCTCTGATACTTCCATTAGTTCATGACTTCAATGGCAATACTCTTCAAAGCAGCTCATTTCCAGGACACATCAAGTTTCTGCACTCACCAGCCACCCCTTGCGAGAGCTTCCACTGGGGCATCTCAAAGCCCTCACGTGCCAAAACCACCTCATTTTGCTCCCCTGTGAAACATGACTCGTGAACCTGTGTGAACTCCAGGGCTCCAGCAGCTCCTTTACTTTCAGACGGATCACACATACATTCACACAACCGCGCATTGGCCGAGGCAGCTTCCCAAATCACAGCTATTGCTAATTATTTCCATTAGGAACTTCCCTCACTCAAAAACAGCAAATTCATGCCCTCCTCAGCTGCAACATTCAGCAAGCATTAAGTTCTTACTTTTGCTTTAATAGCATGCACTTTAAAAATCTGTCTAATGTACTTTTATAAATGCTACATAGGCGGGAGCTGCTCAAGTAGTGGGTGGTATAGCAGTTGCTGTGGTAACACCTTTTTCCCTAGCTATAAAGGAAGAGTGCCAGAGGCCTGTATAAGCCAGGACTTGCAGATTAACATATTGTCTCAGGGCTGGGTAAATAATTCATTTTATCTCTGCTAAATCCATAGCTCTTCATAAGAATTCCTGTTTAAGAGTTTCTGGTCCAACACCTTCAACATGTGAATGGCATGTTATTCAGCTCAACCAAGGCTGAGGATCACTTCCTTTTTGTTCATCTATTTGACCATAGGGCTCACAGAAACCAGCATGGAATCCCTAGCACTTCACCCTCCTCAGCCACATCCAACCACGTACCTAGAACCAATCTTTCAAGAAGAGAAAAACAGAACGGCATTTACCAGAATCCGTACTTACTAGACTTACTTCTGAGCATATTCAGTCCAAAGACTCTTTTAAAGTTGCAACACTGACACCACAATATCTTGTGATGTGATTAGAATTTATAATCATACCTTGCGTTTCAGGAGAATTATTTTTTGGGATGGCCTTCATGTAACATAGTGTGGTGCTCTACATCAACTTTCCCTTTAAGCTAAATGAGAAGAGTTTTCTTAGGCAAATAAAGTAATAAAAAACTGCTCTTGCAGTCCTGGCAGGCAAAATATCCGTAGACTTCAAAGGAACATTATGCCTAAGGTTTGCTGGATCAAGCCTCAATAGGAGATGCATGTCCCCGCTGCGGCGTTACTGTAATTGAGAAGCAAGAGTTCCAGATTTTCTTCTTTCTCCTCCAACTCTCCATAATTTCACCTTTTCCATAGGCTTCCCTGCATGTAGCTGCAGTGCTTTGCTTCAAAAGGCACCCTATGAAGTCAGACAGCCAGACTCTCTTCAAGGCCTTCCTTGAATGTCACTTTATCGCCACTGCCAAATGGATCAGTAAAGTGGAAATTGCAGCAAGAAGTTTTTATCACAGTTTCTTTGCCAGGCAAGATCATTATTTTACAGCCTGCATTTTTCAGGGGTAAAGCATTCAGAAAGCTGCATGGGTGGAAGATGAAGGGTACGTTTCCCCAGTATATGTTCCTTCCTGTCTCCATTTTCTAAAGAAAATTGGGCAACTTAACACTTATCACTTAACAAGTGATAAATCTATTGGGACAGACCCTTTATGTATTTAGCAGTAGATACATTTCTGTTCTCGTCTTCCCTGGAGTCAAACTCCACCTCCGGGCCAGCAGCAGCCTCTTGCTGTGCATCCCAGGCTGCGGAGTAGAAAGTCCATGTTCAGCTCTTCATTATGCTCTGTGCTATCATTGCCACCTTATTAGATATGTTAAGTATCACCAAGATATCAGAGTGAAAACATTTGCTCAACTAATGGCACATAGTGCCATTCTCCTGTTCTCATCACTGTGTGATGAGTCTAAGAGCTCCGTGGCTTAATGCACTGTTAAATACTCCGTGCTGCTTGTTTTCTCTTCTCTTTTTTCTTCCTTTTCTTTTCTCTGTGGATTAGAGCCCATTTTACATCACTCTGTGGCTTATAATTTGTTATTTAAACAGTGATGGGAAAAAAAGGGGAGTGGGAAGGGGAAGTGAAGTTAGTAGCCGTAGAAAAATCTGAAAGGCACGGCCAACCGTACCTTGACAGCATAATATATGGACAAAAATTAAATGTTTCTGCATTTTTTTTTGGAATGGTGTATTAAGGACTAAGAAAGTAATTATGCCTTTTCAATGTCAACATTTTAAAAACTGTAGTACTAAAAAAAGAAATAAAAAGGGAAACTAGCAACGAGAGCGCCATAGTGCACTGCAACTGGTTTTCCACTCTCAACAAACAGGCAATGACATCTTCTGTCTCTCCTGACCAAGGCAGTGGTTGGCAGAGTTAATTAAAAGACACCCATTTTCCACATAAGGGACGAGAAAAACCTCAGACGTGAAGCTACCTCAACCCAGCCTGGGCATATAGTGCGAGTTAGAGCAATTGTGCTTGACCCATTAATTTTAGACTGACATTATTTTTTTCATTTGAGTTATTACACCTTCAGAATGAAAGCATTATTTTGTATAATTACAAAAACACAATTGATGGCAGTAATTTATTCCGAGGACTGAAGAATTTCTTTGGCAATATAACAATGGACAGAATTATTGCTGACAATTTTATAAAGCTTTTATCAAAGCCTATGGGCCATTAAGTCCAACATTACAATCACCAGTATGATATCATCATTCTCAATAATACAGCGCTGGCCCAGAACAATCTGTTTTCTAATCCAATCTGTTACAGCCAGGATGTTGAGCCAGGTAGTCATGTGCTTACTATTTCTAAGGTGATTCAGGTCTCTAAACTCAACATTTGAGTTCGTAGACAGGATCCAAGTAGCACCATATTAAAACTGGAGAAAACAGCCAGTGTCACTCAAAAGCGACTACAATTTAATTCAGATTTTCGTTTCAGAGTTGCCTAGTAAGTACGAGAGGCAAGCATGAGCTAAGCATCCAGGCACATATGTATTAAACTTTAAGATAAGTGAAGGAAACTCTGGGATAGAGAAAACATGTCAGAAGAGGGAAGACTTCCCAAAGAACCTCAAGGAATCCAACTCTGGACGCGTGTAGCGTCTCTGATGCCCTTGCTATCACGTATTAGTTTGGTTCATAGCAAAAACCAGACACAAAAGAAACAGAGGCTGTGTTAATTAATTAGCTACTTTTACTCTTAATTCACTGAACTGCTCACTGAGGCAAAAAGACTCCCGCTGTTTCAACCAAAAAAGACCTAATTCAGAGTAACGGTCTGTTCTTCCCTTTTCCTTCTTGAGAAGTCTTGCAAGTGTCAAGGAGAGTTACTCAGAAAAGGTGTTGCTGGATTAGTTCATCTGCCACAGACAACTGTGATGAAATGATGCTGCCTACAGCATCTGCCTCATTAAGAGAGAAAGAGGGAACAAGAAGCTTCGAAATAATAAAATCATTAACCAGAGCACCTTGCAAGCTTATTAACAAGGAGACAGACAAAAAATACCATTGCTCAGCAGCTAATTACTTGCTGAAGACCAGATGGAAATGAGAGAGCATATCGGTGCTAGTCCTTTCAAAACCCAAACAAAAAGAAGAATATCAAACTCATCTAGTAATTGGACACATATCAAAACAGCTGTTTTGAGTAACGATCAGATCTGATTAGATATCTGAAGATGCTGAAGTTGTCTCTTCAGCTTGAACTGTAGAGATGCTCGTCGAGAGGACCTAGATTGTTAATTAGCAATGGGAGGGATCCCACCTTGGCTTTTACACTGCCTTGAAGCTGCTGCTACTCAGCCCTCGTGCTTCTTGGCACATAAGCTGACCCGAGGCTGGGAGCAAGCACGGCACGAACCCATCCCGCGTGTTTCCATCTCCAGACCTGTGGCCAAGGACTTTTGTCCCTACTCCCACTCCCGAAATAAAGGAAGCTCTGCCGGTAATTTCAGGGAAGCAATAACTGCACTGAGCGCTACCCAGATGCCGTGACCGTGACAAGAAACGCAATGTGTGGACAGGAGGTAACCCTGCAAGCCCTACGCACCTCACGTAGGCTGCAGCACGAGATGTCTCATCTGTTTGCCTTCCTCAGCTTCACAATGAAACTGCAAATGAAAGCTGTGCTTTCTCAGCTCACGTACGCACAAGTAAACAAAGATTACCTAGGGAAGTTGTCTTTAGAAAGCCAGAAGCTACTTTCTTTGCTAGGATGGTCAACCAGCACACTCCGGTACATGGCCCTGGTAAGGACAGTCTTAGAGCGAGCAACCACATATTAGACTAAGTTTAAACTATGAACCTGAAGAGGAAAATTAGGCCTTGTTGGGCATAATTCCTCCTCTGTCCAGGCCACTACTGGACGAGACCTGACCCCCATACCCGAAGGAGGGTGGAGGGGGCTGTCACTAGCTTTTCTGATGGATTATTTTCCAGACAGTGACTTTCCTCGTTGGATCAGCTTGGAGAATGAAGTCGCACTTTCACCACATCTCTACTGCAGGCCAAAGCCAAAAGCCTCACGTGCTGCTCTGTGGCTGTGAAACTGGTGTTTATGTGGAGACCCAACCACTTAGCTCATCATCGAGCACTGACAGGGCATCGGGTTTTTGCTGACTAAAATTTCTGTTTCAAAAAATATCCGTTTGTTTTGTTCTGGTTTTATTTGCTTTTAACAGAGGCAAAAAGAAATAAAAGAAGCTATCACTCCAAACTCATCTGAACAGCAGCACACACACTGAATCCTTTTCAACAACTGGGAATGCTGAGTTTTCACTTATGCTTATTGCTTTAAATATTGTCTTGGATTAATCATTATTGCTTTGTAGCATATAAACTGCTAAATACATCAAGTTTCTATATATTTTTAACCTTATCCCTAAACTATATATGTTTTATTCAATAGCAAGATAGACCTAACTAAAAACTAATACAAACTAGTTAATAGATAACATTAGGAAAGAAAAGAACAAAAATAGAAGGAGGGGCACTTAATAGGGAAAAGGATTCCCTTTGCTAAGTGACTGCTTTGGTGTAGGGGAACACAAAAAAAAAAAAAAAAAAAAAAAAGAGTTAAGTGTCAAGGACACAGCTCAATGGCACCTGTATGAAACAAACACATACCTCATGCTAATGCGAGCTTTGGTTAAGCAGCTTGTGTGGAAATGCCACCTAGCATCGCAAGTGCAAGCCAGCTTAATCGTATCTATCGAAAACCACACAATAAATAACATGAAATATGCAGCATGCCATCCTAATTGCAGAGGTTGTCTCGCTTACTAGAAGTCACCAGCGCATTCAAATGAGTTGAACGGGGTGATTCAACCTGAATCACGGGAACGCGGCACCGACGGGTGCGAGCGGCCTCTCGCTCCCTCGGCCGAGGGCACTGTTGAAACAACCGACCCGACTGCCAAAACCAGCTCCTGCCTCGAACGCTGCCTCCTTCCTCGGCCTCGCCGCCCGCGCGAGCGTCGGGGTTGCTCTGCAAACGTCTTGGGATCGAAAGGGGTGCAAGAGGAGGAGGAGGAAAGGTTCACAATTGATTACCTGCAATCCAAAGGAAAAAGGGGGGGAATTCCCCAGTGGTCTGTCAAAGATCCTACACTCCAGCATAGACACAGGGCTCGCAAGAGGCAAAATAACACTGTCCACAACAGTGTTGGTCCCAATTCCAAGTGCAGCCGACTCCTGCAGCTTTCTCTGCTTAATTTCAAGTTTTCTTGACAGTGAAGCACAATCCAAGCTGGCTGTACCACATTCGGATTGCACCACGCACACAATCCTCCTCCCGTTCTATTCCCGCAAACTGATAATTTTTTTCTCGTAAGAACTCGAGCTGAAATACTACCACACTGTCACCAAAGCAGCTGGTTTATGTCCTCTCCTCCTTCCTTCCACATTTCCCTGGAAAACACAGAGCCCAGGAGCAGCCTTGCAGTCGCTCAGCTGGCCCAGTTCCGCCAGGAGCAGCCACCAGCTACCTCGGCCAACGCCACCCGCGCAGGGAGACTTATCCTGGCCAAACTGCTCGTGCTGGTGCTGCCTTAATTATTTCTTTATTTATTTGGGCTCGGGATGCAGGGAGCTGGTAAAAACACCACTTTTTCCAAGTGGAAACGAGCGGCAGGACAGACACTCCTGAGCATCTAAACCATCTGCATGAAGGTCCACATAACGTCTATACTGACCACAGCTAAGCGGCAACACACGCACCAGCGGCAATTTGCCTAACCCACGCCCACCAAACTTCTGTTTTTCAGGGGCAAGAAGGAATCAAAGCCCGTTTATCCCTTTAGGCCAGGCACAGCAAACGTGCTTTGCTCCAGAAATTGAGTGGGAGGCAGGTTGAGGAAAATTAAGTCGTGCTCTGATTTTTTTTTTTTTTTTTTTTTAACAAACCTGGAACTTTTCATTTCAAACAGCATTTGATGAATTTTCTTTTTAGCCAAGTTAAAAAGAAAAGAAATAGTCTCAGGTAAAATTAGATGTTCTGAATTAGCCTAGAATAAAGTCTCTAAGCCGGCTGGTGGTTTGGGGTTTTCTCTTTCTTTCTTTCCTTCTTTTCTTCTCTTCACCAGAGCCACCCCAACATTTTTGTTTCAGTTAGACTGGAAATATTCCTTTCCTTCCAGGCTCTTTTTTGTTGTTGTTCAGCCGCTGAAACAAACAAAAACCGCCTGTAATTTGATGCAATCTAATCCCGAGACATGCATGCGAACACGTACGTGTTTACTTTCATGTCCGCAGATGTGCGGGGCAGGAGAGGGTTCCTGCCCGGCGGTAGGAGGAACCTTGCAGCTGCCTCGCACGGATCCGTCCACAGGCAACGCGCACCTTGTGCTCCGGCTTTGAGACCAACGCTCGTGTACTCAGCATTGACTTAAAAATAGATAAATAATCATTTTTTTAAAAAAAAAAATCAATATGGCACCAAGCGCACTGCTCCTGTCAGTGACCTAGGGATGCTGCCTGTCTTTTCACTGTGGCCATCAAAAAAATCATCTGTTTAAGGGAGAAAAGTAACAAGTGGTTTCCTCATGCTTCTTCCATACGGGCAACTCTGTTTTAAAAACCTCACACACAGCAGCAGGCCCATACCTGCCTACACACATTCTCCCTATGGGACACGCCACTCCAGCATGTCACAGCTGTCCTAATAAATAGCAGCCTTGCTCCAGCAGGATGAGACATTTATTTTAGTACCACTTCTCTGCACAGGCAGTATATTTTTTTTCCCCCCACGTTTCCTTTAGGAGTAACTTCTGCTTCCTGCTTCACATCAAATGTTCTGTAACTATTGCTGAAGGATAAAAAAGAAATACGTTATTACTCAGCAGTATTAGCTCTGCAGAATTTGGCCCTAAATAAAGAAGCCTTAGAAGCAACACACCAATGGACAGTCAAGTCCAAAATCCCAAGGAAAGTCTGACAAGTGCCAGTATAGCTACCCCTACGCTACGCAGGCATGTACGCAGTTTCTGAACCGAGCCTAAGGTGAGACCCAATGCACGTTCTGCTATCTGTAACCATTAGTGCACATAATATTGACTACAAATTGGGAGTATGGGCTAGCTCTCTTTTGGCTAGAGCACTTAAGAGCACAGGGCACTCCAACCCTACGTAAACTCCGAACTTGGGCTGATCTAGGAATCCGGGCAACTTCCAACAGTTCCTATGCAAAACCACTCCATCAAGGTATTGCCCCCCTCCCTAAAGCCACGTCGACCTTTCACCAAGCTCCTTTCTGAGGAGCCACCAAACAAACACAGTTTGTGCAGAAGGAAGATAAAGACACCTCGGGAGAGAACTGGTTCGGCTAGTCAGCTATCTGACTGCTAAAGCTAGCACATCCCAGGGATTTCAGCGATGCGTGGATATCCAAATGCAAAAAGCCAGCCCTCGGGAAGGCAATGGCTTCGCGCGACACTCCCTGAAAGTGCCTCTCTCTAAATTAACAAAGGAATTACAATGGACTGCTCCGATTGCAAAGTCTCGGGGTTGATTTCGGGGTTATCTGCAAATCTCTGAACGTACTCTTCATGCAAGAAATAACACACTATGCCCTGTGTTTACTGCTGCCAGGTCGCCACGTAGTTTGCTCACCACACGCGAGTGCTCTGTTGAGGCCGATCTCCCTTGCAGCCGTTCGCACACAGCGTCCTCGCAAGCTGCTCAAGTAGAAACGCGTTGCTGTTGCTTTACCTTCCCTTCCCGACTTATCAGAAACCACCCTGAAAGACAAGGCTGGGGTTTCATTCTTAATCATTCACACGTTGAGGCTGTGGAGCAAGACCAGTCTACACTCTTCACTTAACTATATATGTCACCAAACTGAGCGCTATCGGGGGGAGCTTTTCATGCCTGTAACTGTGTTCACCTCTGTGGTGAACACGCATGTTGTAAGCACATACAAAACATAAGATATGATGCAGAACCTGCATTCCCAACGGCAGCATAGCACAACATCAGCACACACGTAGCACATAGGTAAAAACTGTACCAAGAATCAGATAGACTTTTTTTTATTCTCTCCACGTGAACATGGATATTTTAATACCCATAAGGAACTTATTTCTCCTTTGTTTCTCAGGACGGTGGCACCACAGGGAACTCGTGCAGCCCCGGAGCTGCCCGCCCGTACCCGCACGCTCCCCTCTTGGGCACAGCGGCCGCGACTACTGATCCGGGCGAGCGATACAAAACCAACAAAAAGCAGCTTGTCTCAATCACAGCGTTATCTCTGAGCAATGACACACCAAACGGACATCGGTCAAACGCATCCTGCAATAAGCGGCGTGCTCACTATTACCGGTATTTATCTTAGGTGCCACCTAATCATCCTTCCTGCGTACATAAAAGCAAATCCAGATTAGTTCCACTGCTGTTAATCTGGATAAAAAGCAAGTATCAGTTTTTGTGAGTGTATTTCAGTTTCCACCACTTTTTTTTTTTTTTCTAAATGAGTAGGATGTTGCAGCTAAACTAGTTTTCTCTCATTCATATTCAAAGATCTCAGTCTAAAGTTTTTGGAATAGACACAACTGTATTTAAATTTCCATTCAAACAATATGTTGATTTTATGGGGTGATTTTGACAGTTTCTAGCCAGAGAAATATTTGTCCTAGTGCTGCATCCCCGTGGTACCTCCTTCTCTGGGTGAGGAAATGAATCAGGCTGAAATCCCACAGTTTCACAAAGAATCAATTCCAGCATCACCTGAACTTTCTGTGGCACCAACTTTTATCTGGTGGCTCGTCAGGTGGCACAGGTTCCCTGCAGCATGTTTCCTTTCACTGGGATGCCAAATTCCAACCCTGGGAATGCGATCGCTTGACCCAGCAAGCGGGTCTAGACCTACAGCTACCTGTTGGACCTACTGCTTTCTCTCTCAAACACCACTTCATTACGTCCTCCTGAATTTCTGCTCACATGGGGAGCAAAAAAAAAAACCAATTAATTAATCCTGAAGCCTCTGCCCTCAGCCTTGCCATTGAGCCACAGGTTTTGCTCTTGCAAACAGTTATTTACCAGGAGAAGGTGCTGAGAACAAACCCAGTGGGGTTGTCCCTCTGCTCCTGGTTATTCAGTAATGCTCAGGTAACCAGTATCCTCCTGAGGGTGCCCGTTGCAGGATGCAGTATCAGGCACTAGAAACGAGGTATTCCTCTTTGTACCTGTTTTCCACATTTCAAAGGACTTGTGAACACCAGCACAGCAGATGGAGTCAGCTCATTTCCCAGCCTTTACAAAGGGTGGAAAAAAAAAAAAAAAAAGTAACGAGGGAAAGAAAGAAACTGCCTGTATTACATCAACAACAGGTACGAACTTGATTTGTGGAACGAGAGAATCTCTTGACTTTTCTGAGATTGTGCAACCAGCTCTTCAGCAAGGTGTCCACCGTCATGCAAGACTCAATCAGCTGTCCTAAGCCCTGCTAAAAAGTTACCAATTCTCTCCTCCTAATTTATATTTAAAAGGTGTGTGGGGAGGAGCTGCTTTTTTTTTTGCTGCTGGCTGATTTTCAGGATAAAGACTTCGCAGTGCAGTCAGGGCCTGCTCTTGAAGCTCACGAAATAAGAGGGCACCACACGCCGAGAGAAAAAGCAACGGGTCTGAGCGTCCACAAGCGCTTTCTCACCCCTAAGCCAATAAACAAGCAAATAAAATAAGACCCACGCACGGGGCTAAAATAACCCTCATTTAAGGGAGAGCCGGGGCCGGCGCACAGAAGCGACCCGAAGTCCTCCCCGCCGGCCCCAGGTGCGGGTGCCCCGCGGCTCCTCTTCCCTCCGCGCGGGGACGGGGACGGCGGCGGCGGCCGGTGCCCGCGCGCGGAGCGGAGCGACGCGGCACGGAGGGAAGTAATAATAATAATAATAACAGTAATAATAGCAGCGCAACCGACGGGATACGCGAAGGCGCATTCCCTTTTATTTCCTCCACCCCCACAAAAGAAAATACGCCTAGAATCAGGAAGTCAGGCTGCGCGATCGCTCGCTGCGAAAGTTTCCTTTCCTTTCTCTCTCTTTTTTTTTTTTTTTTGTCCTCCTCTCCCCGTTTTTTTAAGGGAAGAAGTCGGGACTTTCCCCGGCCGCTCCCGGCGCGCCCGCCCCCGCGGCCCCTACCTTTCTTCTCCTCCACCACGGAGCCGAGGGCGACGCGCCCCAGCGGCGACAGCAGCAGCGACAGCAGCACCGGGACAGCGGCGACGGCGCCGCGGCCGCCCATGCTGCGCGACGGCCGCTCCCGCGGCGCGCGGAGCAGCTGCGCGGGGAGCTCCGTGGGTTTCTCTTTTTTTCCCCCTCCTTCTTCTCTTCTCTTTTCCTCTAGTCCTTGCCGCTCAGCCGCGCTCCGCGGCTCCCCGCAACATGCCGCGCCGTCGAAGGCTGCGCACACGCACACACACACGTGCGTGGTCCCGCCGAGCGCCCGCCCGGCCTTCCTCCCCTTTCCTCCTCCTCCTCCTCCTCCTCCTTGTCGTCGTCCCGGTGGCGCAGGCGGCGGGTGCGCGGTGCTCGCGGCGGGACGGGACGGGGCGCGCCCGGCTCCGCTCTGCGCCCGCTCGCGCAGCGCAGCGGCTCCCTCTGGGCACGGCGCGCAGGAGGAGGAGGAGGAGGCGGGAGCAACGAGGAGGAGGAGGAGGAGGAACCGGCGGCGCCTTCCCCGCCCAGGTGAGGCAGGGCGGCCCCGGCACCTGTGCGGAGCGCGGGCGCGGGGGAAGGTGCAGGCTGCGCGCACGCGGAGCCTCCCTCCCTCCCTCCACGCGGGAGAAGCGCCCTGGGCTGCTGGAAGCGGCGCGCGCTCGGGGCGACATCGTGTTCCCTCCTCCTCCTCCTTCTCCTCCTCCCCCCGCGGAAAACGTGGGGAAGGGGGGCCCCCTGCGACAGTGGCCAGAGCCCCCCCCGAGCCACCCGGGGGACCGGGCAGACGCTGTCACGACTTTCCTCATCGCAGAGCTCCTGTGGGGACTGGGAGCGCTGGGAGGACTCGGGAAACTCCGGCCCCGCAAAGCCACAGGGTTGGGAGGTGAAGTGTTAAAACTGCCTGTCGCAACGTGTCCCGCACACAAAAAGCTTGCAAAAGAGGCGCTGAGTGTGCCCGGCTTTCCCCGGGATGCTCGTGTCGCTATTCCCCAGGGAGGCCCGTTTCGGCTTTCCCTGGGATGCAAGTTTCAGCTCTCCCTGGGATGCCCCTTTCGGGCTGCCTTGCTGCCCTCCTCGGTGCCGGCTTCCTCCCTGCTATCTCCTCCTGATAGCTTAACTACGTCCTGACCCAGCCAGACACAGAAAAAATCCCTTTTACTTATGTTAGCACAAAAGAGGGGCTCCAACGGGTGCCTTTAACCCTGTATCCGACCAATAGTTACACTATTTATTAGCATATATATATATATATATATAGGATTGCAAGGAGCTGATCACTGTACAGCTTTTGCATGCTGGAGCTGACATTTTCCCGATGATATTTTGTAAATAACGCAAACAAAGTACTTGAAGTACATTCAGGCCTTAATAACTTCAGTGCAGCCGTGCTCATGTGCCTGGTTTCGTGGCTGTGACTGAGGGCAGCGTTTGCTCTTCGAGCACGATACTCGTGCAGCTTGCTGCAAAGCTGCTCGTGCAGTGCAGCCTCGTAAGCACTGCGTGTATGCAACGGATTTGCAGTTATGTGGACAAATAGGAGGGTTACAAACACTTTCGCTGCAGAATTCTTCATGCAGCTGCGATTCTACCAGCTGTTCCGAGCAGGGACTTTTCATGCTGCCTTCACTTCCCACCACTCTGTGTTTGTATGAATCCATATAAAATTGAGTACTTCGTCACAGCCCACCTCCCTCATTGCTGACATGATGGGCAAGGGAAGACCAGGCAAATATTTTTCCCGTGCTGCAAAAAACTACTACAGGAAACCTAGTCCGGTGCTGGCACTGCAGTACCACTGTCAGAGCTGCGCAGCAAACTGCCATCACTTTCCACCTTTTTAAGCCCAAATGTCTTACTTTCATGACATTTGTCCTCTGCCAATTAAAATTGTAAGAGTAGAAAGTAGAAAGACTTGAGCTCTTGCATGCTTGCAACCACACTTGGTTTTCAGACCTTCTGTTGGTTCCTGTTTAGACAACAACTTCTGGAACGGTTTAAGTTTAAAATCTGACATTTCCCCCAAAGCCAGTCACATACCCAGTAATTGTGCTTGGTGTAGCTCCTCCGAGGCTAGTGTCACCAGCTGGATTTGAGCATGGACATGCAATGTGTCTTTACGTTGCAAAACTTTTATTAGCACCTGCATGCGGGCAGGTATCAAAAGTCAGGAGACGAAGGTCAGCCTTCTGACCACTCGCTTTGAATTAATATTTCATCGTGAGAGTGTCATACTGAATGCAAAATATTTCTTCAGCTTTTCTGAGACACTTGCCTTATATTGCAGACGTGTCTCCTGCCTTCTAGATACGAAAGGTCTTGAGTCTTAAAACCCTCCAAGAGCCAAGAAATCCCCCTCCCTCCATTCTTTCCATAAATAAAACAAAAAATAGATAGGTTTCAATTATCCTTTATTTTCCCTTTCCCCCAAAATTCATGAGCAACTGCTCACGGATGGCTGCTCTTTCCTGTGTTTTGCACACGTGATTTTAAAGGACAGGCTTCTTGGAAGAAAAGAAACGAGGCAGAGCTGAATTAGCAGGGCTCAAATCTGGCTCGCTCAGATTTCATTTGCATTGCGTTTTAGTCTGTGGACACCACCGTTTGCATTGCTGTTTGTGTTCTGTGCCTCCTCACGGAGGCAATAATTCTGTGAGCTTTATGGCACTTTGCATGTTCAAAACATTGCACAAACATTAACTAATTTATCTTCGCAAATCTCCTGTAAGGCAGGTTAGTAACTATCATTTCCATTTTATAGATGGAAATAATTTGCCCTGGGCGGAGTATTAGTGGCAGAACTGGGGTTATCACTCAGGAGCTGCTTATACCAACTTTTGTGTTTAAACCTCCTTCGATCATGCTGCTGCTAGGGAGCTTTCCTGGTTAAAATGTAGATATTTTCTACACGCTCCGGTCCTTGCTCTCTTCCACTGTTTGTTTGTACAACAACATGTAGAAGGGAGATGCTGGAATTAAACCTTAATTATAGCAAATTCCACCATCAGTCCATCCAGCATTTCATCACGTGACCGTAACATTAGTTCAGGGTTGTTCTTACATTTTTATTATCATCATTTTTACACCCAAGTTTTACCTGCCACCTCAGTCCCTTTAGTCAGCATCAGTGCTGCATTTTCCAGGGAAACTTTGCCTCGATCAAAACCAGATTTTTAAATAGTTTAAGCTCTGAATGGGCAACTGCAGTACCAGCTTATTTGACAGCTGAGGAAGGCAACACAAAAGGAAATATGAGAATAAAAACTGGAGTTAGCTATGTACAAAATCTTCACTACTAAACCTCTCAGTAGGGTGATGTACACTGATACTCCCGTGCTGTGTTTACCCCTTTACTCACTCAGAAACCACATATCTCTATAAGACGGCACTGAGCGCGGTCCAGACATGCTGCCGACCCATCTGATGGCAGTGGAAGCATCGCGACCACCGCCCGTTCACGCCGCACAGTTTCTCAGGATGGACAGCTGGGAATAGCGGGTGTCCGGCTGCTAACACGAGTCCTGCCGCTTGCCCTGCTCCCTCTGTACATCCCTGCGCTGGTGGAGAAGGAGCTATATATATATACCTACATACATTATACCTACACGGAGCTCACCGCATTCCTGCCCCAGCCTGGTAGGCTGCCGCAGCCCATGCGTCTCGCAGACACAGACAGGAGACGTGAGGCACACGATGAACTCTGCTTTGTGCAGAGAAGTGCCACAAGGCCGAGCCCAGGTGCAGAGCGCTTATCCCGCCCGCTCCCTGCCTTCGCGGTCCGCGCAGCTCCTCGATCCGTCCCCTGCCCTCAGGTGTTGTTAGCGGCAGCCGGGACGGCGGGAGGGAAAGCGACAGCCCTGAGTCAACGCGCGAGGAATGCGGCTTGCAGGCGGGTGCGGCGGCCGCGCTTTCTGCAGCCCGGCCAGCTCCCGCTGTTGCATCCGGAGAGGACACAGATAGCGGAGATAAGAGATTGCAACACTGCGGTTCTCCCAAACAGCTGCGGCGACCAGTCCTTATTTGGGCTAACCTATATCGGCAGGGAGAAATGGGCCTTTTCTTCATTATTGTCACTGTGGAGGTAGCTCTGCTCTAACTCACTTTGCTGCATTACTTCCTATATATGTTACATAAGTTAATAAATAAATAAGCACATAGGGGCTAGCTCAGCTCGTAAATTCTAAATTTGCAGGGTCCTTCCCCAGCACGTGAACCAGCAGCCACAAAGCAGCTCGTGCCCATGTTAAATTCATCAGTCCTTTCCTCCCAGCCCTACAGGCTAATAGACTCGCTAATGGTCAGAGACACTTCATTGCTTGATGCCTATCTGGGACTCTGGAGGGAAGTCACTGATATCATTATTGTGGCTTTTCCACGGGAAAACTTGTACCAATAGCAAAACTGTCACTGAAGAGAATGGGAAAATATTTTTTATTGTATATTTTAAAGTTTTTTCCCCAAACTTGAAGCATGGAGTAGATGATGATTTTGTTTTGAAGTAAATTTTTGTTTTTGAAGTAAAATGCTTTAAAAATAAGTTCTACCCCATTTTACTTGGTATTGTAAAAATATCATAATGGTATCATAGTTAAAGACAGAAATAGTCAGCACCATGCATTTAAACAGTAACCTAAAATATATCATGTATTTCAATGATGCAGCATAGCCAGGCAGTCTTTCCAGTACACTGGGGCAAATAACTATCTGAGAAAGTTTGGGGAAGTTAAAAATATGTTAAAAAGAAAAAGGTAAGAGTCACCAAATGTGGTGGAAGAGCAGGTTTGGGAGGCCAGCAAGACCACACAACCTGCCAGCTGGTTCTCCAACGAGCAGGAACCAGCGTGAACATCCCCGCAAAAGGTTCGTGGTCATTTGGTCAGGGCAGCAAGTTGGGTCCGTGCACCAGGTGGGCGACGACAATGTTAGGAACTGAAATTTTGACCGTGTCTTTGTCAGCAAGCAACGCGGTGCTGGAAGAGTGAATCTGTAGGTCCTCGCTGCTTGGTGTTATTTCTGGGCATTTTAGTCCCCGTTGACACTAGCCTGGCCCAATGGACAGACTGCCGGTTAGTGATGGCGTGTGCGATACGAGTACCTGGAGAACAGCTTTCAACTTTGGTTTCCTCTGGAAGAAATCCAGTCTGTACACCCCAAGATCACTCCATGATATGAATCAAAGCATAAAGGAGAATGATTAAGAGATTAGCCTTGAAAAAACACACTCTTGATCCACACCAAAATGCCTATTTAAATGCACCCCAGGAAAAGAAATTATGCAAATATTCAACACCAAGCATGTTGTTAGAAACCTGTGATTCCAAAACATCCTGAAGTGCAAAGTTAAAACAGCGTCAAGTTTTCAAAGGAATGCATATAAAATGGGCTCCCCCATTTTGATTAGTCCTACAATGGATGTGTGTTTTTTGGTACTTTTCTTCTCCCCTTAGTGAGGAAGAATTCCAGCAGCTCTGGAGGAGACAGAGCTAACCACGAGTGCTAGCAAAAACCCGACTGATCACTGGGAAGAACACTAACATTTGAGGAGAGCAGTGGCGGTGAAAGAGGAAAGGACAAAGTCTCGGCTGCTTGACCATGCAGGACTCCAGCCGTGTAGGTGTAACGCAAAACACGTATAACACAGGCATCATTTTGTTGCTGTCAGATTGGGCACGTCAGGATCGTTTATACCGTTTCCCCATAGTGCTCGCATTTTCACGTTACTCTTTCCGCTTTTCTCCACTTCTAACTTTCCACCTCCTGTCCATCTCTGCCACTGTTTCTCTTTACTGTACCTTCTGGTTAATGCTGCATTCCCCCACCTTTCTCCCTGCTCCCAACCCCTTTTCCATCCTTAGTCATCTTTCTTGACCCATGTTCGTTTCATCCCCTCCTACACCAGCCTGAGTTTTCTTTGCACTCTTCCCTGTTTCCCTTTGTCCTGCTTTCTCTGATCTCCTCACTGATACCCATGACCACAATCTGCTGTTGCTAGGGAGAAAAAAAAGAAAGAAACAAAAAGAATGAAAATATTTGAGCTCTTACAGAAGTCTGAGTCTTTAGAAGTCAACACTGGACCTGGATCCAAATGTAAATCTCTGAGGTTTCCAGATGGGGCTGACCTCAAAGCCAGAATAAACAAACCAGTCTTTTATGAGCTACCTAGATAATCACTCGATATGAAAATAGTAGTAGGATGAGCGTGCTGAGAACTCCCCGTTCTGTAAGATAAGCTAGACGAACCAAAACCATGGATAATGCCAAACCTACACAAGACTTGCATGGAGAAGAAGAGGCTGGATCACATCCTCCTTTGACAGCTCTGGCCAGCTGGACAGCTCTGTGCAGCGGGTCCAGACGCACACGCTGGTGCCCACAGAGCCTCTGCTGGCATCCTGGGGCCATGGAAAGTTGGACAAACCAGGTGGCCAAGGGTTGGCATTACGTCAAAGGTGGCTACAAAGATGGGTAGGAAAGGGGTCACCTGAAGGCCCTGCACTTCTTGTTCCTTCCTGTGGGTCCCCCGGGCACCTCGGGATATCCGTGTGGTCTCAGCTTATTTCTTGAGCCCCCAGCAGCTTTGGTGGTGGTGACTCCCTTTCTGCTCTGGCCGGTGAGCAATCCCCCAAGCATGCGAGCAAACCTTCCTGAGGTGATTAAGATATAGTTGTCTCCACAGCTTCCTGCCATCCAAACCCAGGTTCCAGCATTAAAGAAACATGCACGTGACTTGCTGCCTATGGGAAGATGACCTCTAATCAGTCCCATGTGCACCCTCATCAGACCCCCCCAGCCACAAATGTGTGATATCCTGCACCGCCGCTGAGAAAACAATATCCTGACATAATAGAAAGCATACCGCAAAGCAGCAAAAAAATTGAAGCGAATTCCTGCTTTTTTAAAAAAAAAAAAAAAAGAAAAAAAATCTGGTTGGATGGGGAGGGCTAATTTATACTTGCCAAAACTACCTCTTCATAGGCAGCTTCCCAAGTGCAAGCTTCTCTACTTTTTATTTCATGCATTATTTCCTTGCCTGGTCACTTCTACAGAACTAGAGAACCAATTCATTAAAATAAAACTAGCCCCCTCACCCAGAGCATGAACTTCTCCAGACCCCCTTCCTGACCTCACTGCTTATTTGACTGTAAAAGAACTGATGCTGCAGTTTTCCAAGAGGCAAGCGAGGACCATAATTTCTATTCCCCTTTCTGTGGGAGTGGGAAAGAGACTTAAGCATAAATACATGCAATCTGATACTTTAATACGTATTTCAAAATAGCTCCTTTCCCTTTAAAATTAATTTCCTCTGAAGACACAGAGATTTATCACCGATGACTCAAGCTTCCTCAAGGCTTTATCAATTTAAAGTTCAATAATCTTCCTCCTTCACGCATTCACGCTGCATTGCCTAGGCCTCACTCACCCAGCAAGCACTCACTCATGCTTTGGCTTTTCTGGTTTATTTGGCTGAACACAAGCAGTTTCGTGATGTACCTTGACTAGTAATTTGGGCTGAGGGTCTTGCAGAAATTGCAGGCGTGTCTGCAAATGCAAGCACAGTTCAGACCCTTGCTCACTTTCCATATGACCGCAGCAGGAGGAAAGCAGACAGGTAACTTCCCCAACGGCAGGAGGGGCAGAGCCTATTTTCTGCCAACCGCCAGGACTCAGCAGCCTTTTGTGCATGGTTTGGACAAGAGCAGTCAGCCGGGATGGGGACTGACAGGCAGAGGGACGATGCAAACCGTACTCCCAGCCTGGAAAGTAGCTACCGTCGCCCAACTGGAAGCAGCCAAAATGTGCCCTTAACCTTGGGAGTGCCTCAGGAGTAAGGGCAGGCTTAGGAGAGCGCAGCTCTGGGATCTTATTTGAATCTGAGTCTCTCTTGAGGCTTTCTTTGAGTTTGAAGAGACTACTCAGCACATCAGTGTGGTCCACAGCTAGGGAAGAAGTTAGGACTAATGGGAGAGGCATGCGCCCTGCAGGATCCTGATGTTTGCCATTCACAGATGGGCTGCCGACCTCTGTCTTTATCTCTGCATCTCAGCCCCAAGCTAGCGCTGAGCAGAAGCCAGACGGACTCCAACAGGCCCACACAGAAGCGGGAGGGCTTCCCTGCCGAGCGGGACAGGACGGCACGGCTGGCGCAGACCCGCTTTGGGAAAGGACACCGTGGAGGTCGCCTTTCATCCTCAGTGTCTGCAGAGGCAGCAGATTGACTGGGCACAGCTAGCAGGCTTATCTGAGTAGAGAATGAGGAGACAGGCGGAAAACAAGAATCAAGCTGGAAAAGTCTCAAAAACATTAATGGAGCAGGTCACTGCCCTCCCGAGAAACCCATGCATGTCACTCTTTGAAAAGCCTTTCTCCAAGTAGGTGAATTTCTGTGTGGCTGAGAAAATTCAGTGCTGAAGTGTAAATCAGGGCTTTGCAAGGTGTAGAACTGCCACAACCCAACTTCCCTTTCCAATGAGGAAAACAGGTAGCACAAATTGTTGTTAAGAATAACTGCTTGATAACAGAGCACTTCGGAGCTGTGGCAGGTTTAGCCATGCTAAACAGTCTTAAAATGTTTTCTTTTCCCCATGATTTTGCTTTGGTGCGTGTGGAAGATACTTGCTGTTGGAGAGCCCAGCTACACTCTCATTTCTCAAGCCAAGTTTGATCCCTGAAGCTGAAGAGCAGCAAAGCTGGTGTGATGCAGCACTGTCCGGGCTGCTCCGCGCGCTCCTCATCCCCGGGGCTGTGACAAGCGCTGTATAAACCCAGGCAGAGCAGCAGCGAGTTTCCACCACAGGATGGTTAACCACTATACTGATATGAATGAACACCTGACACTGTGAATGAACATCTGACATTTTCCGGGGGAAATTAAAAATAGGGTAAGAGTTTAGGGGAAGCTGCTCGCTGGTGTGTGTGGGGCAGGCAGGAGGAACGGGGACAAGCTGGGAATGGAGAGATGGTCGAGATGCTTCAAACTCCTCTTCCGCCCTGGTGTGGGACCATTTACACTTGCTCAGAGCCCGGCCTGAAAAAGCTAATGACCTCAGATGGCTTTTGCTCCGTGATGGACTCATGCAAGCTTATAGGCAGTTTCTAGATATAAATAAAGAAATAATTCACTGGTAATGACTGCTTAAAAAAAAAAAAAAAGAAGAAGAAAAAACAGTTTTAGTATTTTTTATAGCAGCATTTCTTTAGGAAAAGATTTTAGTTTTTTTAGTGCCTTTAAAAATTGCCAGAACAGCCTGGGAAATAGAAAGACTTGTCTTAATCACAGAACAGGTATAACAAGTCCTGCAAGCTCTCTTCCAATGTTTCACCAATATGCCTCAATCCAGAGCTGGCAGATTGGGCTTCATTGTTTAAATGAGAAATGACTTTTTAATTTTTTAAGACACTAGTAGGGACACTAACATTGGTTCTGGTAGGAACTGAATACTTCAATGTTTTCAAAAATGTGTCTCTCACCCAGATTATCTCCCAACCAAGTAACAGCAGCGTTGCTACAAGCGTGAAATTTGTTGGGGACTGGGCCAGCACATTAGGAAATTTGTGTGGCCAATGCTTGTCCAAGAAGAATAGAGGTCACCAGACAATTCTCCTGCAGGACACAGCCCCCAGCCAGTAACAACATTTCATCAAAGCTGTGCTTTAACACCCAGTTCATGGCTTAACTGTGGAACTGTGCCACAAGATGTTGTAATATTTAGAAATTAATATATATGCATGTTCATGAAAGTAAAGTCCACTGAGGGCTATTAAATTCAGGGACTCTCTACAATCTGTCTCTGAAGAAATAGATATAATCTCTGTCTCAGGAAATCTCCCCCACTGCAACAGCTGCTGGGAGCGGAGGAGAAGCACCATCGAAGCATCAAGTTGTTTGACACAGCACAGCTGATCTCCTGTTGCACTGAACTTACCTTGACAAGCAGAAGTGCAAGTCCTGCTCCCTGTCTGTGGGTATCTACTTTGGCTTAAGAGTTTTTCTCTTCTCTTTGGGGAGGGAATGGTCTCTTTTTCCCAAAACAAGATGTACCTTTGAGCAGAAGGGCTTCCTGGCATCAGCTCAAACACTCTATGAGCTCATGGACTGGGCCACATGCTCTGTCCATCTACAGAAAATACTTGTGGAGTGACTGGGGTCTAGGGCCTGCCAGATTTCTGAGAAATCCATTAGAGGTGGGCGATACTTGGGTTGAGTTCCCTTGATTCATCCCTGATCACATGCTGCCACCCACATTCTTTTGGCTGTTGGCTGCACAAATTGCTCACATGCAATATAAGCCCAACAAGAATTTATAGGTGTAGGATCAGGTCACTTGAGAGACAGAAGGTGAGAAAACCTATCCCTAATGTTACAGAGAAAGCTCTAGAGCTTGGCCTGATGTTAAGTAACACTTCATTTCACCAGGAGTTTTACTCATCTCCAAGGTATTATTCATGGAGGAGGGACCAACTTGTTGTGAGTAAAGGTTTTGGAATCTGGCTTTCAATGTGGAGCACGGTGTTAGTAATACTGAATACTTAAATCCCTGCTCCATGCAAGGTACACATATTAGGATAATACTGCATAACAGTGAGCAAAACAACAAAAGTTGTGCAGAGCACTTCAGTCTGTATTAAAGCTTGTCCAAGTCACTAGAGCCACACTGATTTGAACAGCTTTGTAGGACAAGCTCCCAGTCTTATTTCACAACAAACAATGACAAGTTATTTAAAGAATGTGCTCCTCTTTCCAGTGAGAGCTTAGCAAACCTGTTCATATGCACTGCCACGTACTGAGGCATGGCCATGCTGAACAGTACTAGGAGAAGACCTCTTCCTCCTCAGGCTTCCCTATATCCCAGGGGAGAGTCTCGTGTAAGATAAAGGTGCTCAAGATGAGGAATATTTGTTGCCTGACTTTCCTTCATACCAAGGAGGAGATTCCTTATAGTAATTTATCATGACCAAGAAACATCATTTTATCTTTGCTGGCTCTTGGACACCTTGTTTTGTTGTCGAAGAATAGAGCATATAGCGAGACAGACAACACATCTACTGTCCTGTGCTTGAGTATGCCCACTAGCCCAGCCTACCTGCTAGTACCACTAGAAAGGAAAAGGCCAAATTTAGGTTATAAACTTAAGGGTTACATTTATATCTGATTTTGGGCAGAGGAAGCGAAAGAATGGATTTTTTTTTCAAGCCTGTCTTGCCTCTTTTCACATAAAAAGCAATAGAGGGGGAAAGAGGTCTTATTTTTGCTACATAACACAATTGTTAGACAACTACTCAACCTAGATGTAAGGAAATACTGAAGTTAACCCCATTTAATTAGCAGCAGAGGCTGACTGCAAAAATATGTATAGGTTAACTACTTCAAAACCCTATATTGCTTGTAGTCTACAATCTACAGTAAAATGCAAGATTAAGAGATTTGAAAAAATGAACAAAAATCATGTTATTTTAACAGGTAAATTCTGCAGTCTTTACATATTATCTCACTAACTCGACTTAAAATGAAACATTCAGTCTGAGTATCTATTTAGTTCTTGTCCTACGCCGAGATGTCAGGAAGAGGGCACAAACAGATTTTATGATATGAATCAAGTCTGGTAGAAACTATTATTCTTACGTTTCAGTGGGAGGTTGGACAGATAGGTGATATAAAAATGGAGACTAGCCCTGCCCTACGGGCCTTGCAGTCTAAAAAAAGACCAAAGGAAAGTATTTGTCTCCTGCAAAGTGATTTATTTGGTTGGTTCTCTCAGTTTAGATATAACTTCAGAGGTGAGCACATTTTTCTTGCAAATATTACCTGCCTGTGAGAAATGTAGAGCAGGTCACACAGAAGAATGCATCATAATGTTTCAATTTTCCCAGAAATTGCGGATTTTAATTTCTAATGTTTTGACCTGTTGGGACATTTTGTTGGGTTCCTCTTATTGGTTCAGAACATCCTTTGTTTGTAGTTTCCCTTTAATACTGTTCTTTAAAGATTAAGAAAAAACTTAATGAAAGAAAAGCAACAGTCCTAAAAAAGAAATTGACAATTTTGTTTTACTGAAAAAAAGGGAATTTCTTTGCTGAAGAGAAAAAAAAACATTGAAAGTTGCCAAACAAGCCCAAATCCCTGCTCTTACGTAAGCTCTACCCTCCTAACCAAAGCTAATCACTTAAAGAAAGACTTTATTGTCAGCAAACCTGCAGCCAAGCAGAGGGCTGGACTAATTGTCAGACCCAGTCTTCTTCAGAACTCTGATTTCGCATTCCAGATCACAATTGGGTCCGTGACCACCTGCTTTGGTCACTGGAAATGAATGCGGTTTAACTTGGCAGGCCACCCCACCGAACGTTTGCTGAAGGGCGCACGCGACGGCTCGGCTAGCTGGAGTTTGCAGTCCAGGCTTTAGTCCGTGTAAATCGTTGCTCAGTTTAAGCTTGGCTGCCAGCAGTAGCAGCTGTGGCAGAGTCCTTAGGTGAAGAAATAGAGTTTCCTCTCTCTATTGCCACGAGGCCGTGTAAACACAGCAGATGCATGCTGGATAATCTACAATTCATAACGCTGCCTAAATAAGAAGTAATGCTGCTGGGGGCAGGTTGCAGGTTTCACACAAGAAATCCAGTGCCCCTGCACTTCACTCTGCTGTGTGCCACAGCTAATGACATCTCCCCTCACTTGGTGAAATATTTTAAAACACACATAGAAGAGAGGTCGAATCATCGCAGGGCAAACACACAAATACACACACACCCAAACAAGCCGTAGTAACCCATTAAGAGCAGACACTCCCATGCACAGCAATGCAGGGATGACCTTAGGCTAATGACTGAAGCCTGGGTGGTACCGCTGGTATTCGCAGGAGGACATACTCGAATATTTGGGCAGGCCTACACAGGCGGGCACAGCCAGAGAGCCCTTCTGCAAGACGGGCGCTAGCTCAGATGCTCTCAGGACCGTCCAGAGCTGTTGGCAGCTCCCAGGGATGCTAACGGGCCCACAACATTGCCAGCTCCTCTCCCATGTATGTAAGCCTCATATTCACGACAGAAGAAGGAAAGCGTCCAGTGATATTAGATTTTTCTTAAGTCACTATGTCCTCTGAAACCTTTATGTAATTGACAATATTGTGAAAATGATAAAAGTCTGGCCAGATTTTAAATGCAGCCTGGCTCATGGCCATTTTCCAGAAACGCACGTTGTTCAACAACTCCTTCAGCAAAGAATGACTAGTCTTCTTCTGTGTAGTTTTAAATCACTATTTTTGGAAGTCCAGGATCTAAAAGAGTTGGAATGAGAGAGGAAAGAAAGAAAACCTACAAGAGTTACAGGAAAAAATATTTTCCTTGATTTTACGTGCAATTTTAGACCTGAAAATTGTTTATTCCAGATGGCTCCACACCTTATAATATTTACGCTTCCAGGGTCCCTTCACAGGAGATCAGGTTATTAATACTATTTTATCAGAAACAAATCTCACAGGCAAGTCACATCCTGCATACACTGCAGTGCAGCTGGCACTCTGTTCGGAGCTTTGTATGAGCAATAATCCCTTTTATTGAATAATATCCAGCTCACAGTTGCAATACTTACAGCTGCTTATGTGTATACGTAACCGGACCCTACATTATTTGCAAGGTGATGTACAAGGGCTCCAGACCTTTGAAGCCAAACTGTTCCCTATTAAGAGAGCTACTACATGGACATTCCAGCTGTTTGGATCGAGTACTCCAGGTCCTTCCTCCAGACTTCCTCATGTTGTGCTCCTGTGATCAAACTGCATGCAGGTTGCTTCAAATGGGCATCAGTCTTGCCAAGCAAATCAGCACTTTTTTTTTTAATGGAAAAAGCACCACCAGTAGAATCACTCTATCTGCAGTCTTCTAGCTAGCATAGTAAGTTATATAATGTTCCAGCCCAGAAGACGAGACTTAAGACTCGTCTTAAGTCATGAATAAGACTTTACTCCTGTTATTTTATCTGGTTGCACTTCTGTCAGGTTAGCATTCAGCCAGCACAATGAACACCACCATTTAGGACAAACATACTACTGTATTGTAACTTTTGACCTTCATACTTCATAAACGCTGCTCAAAATCAAGAGCTATTTGTTGTATTTGCATAAAATCATGAACAAAGCAAAAGCACCCAAATAACCATCAATGACTGAACTTGGATGTCTCAATATGCTTGCAGTCATTTCATAGTCAGACAAGTAATCTCACTAATTCTTAGTCTTTTTGTATGTTTAAACAAGAAGCTACTCTGCAGACTACCAGGATGTGGTCTGACCCTGAATAAAACTGCTTCTTTATCAGGTAATCCAATCCTAAGCAGACTCATAGGACACTTAAAGCTTATTCATAGGCAGACAAATAGCTTTATCACTCTGACTTTATTGCTCTTCAACTTATTAGACATCACGGGATTGTCCTGCATTTCTCCTCCAGCTGCACTTCCCTCATCAGTAACCACCTGCCTGCTACTTCTATCGCTTGAGCCACTGCTGCTAGTTTGATGACTGCTAGTAACAAAAATATGATTCACTTTTAACCTGGTTTCTGAAAATAAACACAGACCACAGAGATGAGGCTAGCTGTGGGGCTCTGCATACATCTTTCTTCCCCACTTAACTTTGGAGCTTGTTGATTGACTTCAATCAACTTCTCTCTGGGCAGAGAAAGACCTCTCTAAGGTCTCCACAGAAAGACTGGGACAAAAGTCTTAGATACTAGAGACACAAAATGTCCTGAAATGAATGTGTCAGCTGAAGTTCTCACTCTCTTCAAGTGCTAAGGGACACACTCATGAAATAGTAATTTATATGAAATGGAATTTCGTTAGTTCCTCTGTTCTTGGAACTATCATTTTTCCTATCCCCAAGATATAAATTTACAGATTTGTCAGAATTGCTCAACAAATGCTTGTCATAGTTAAGGAACATTCCATTTTCATAAGCTCCTTGAAGCAAATGCTGCTGTACAATTTTTGATGCTTGGTATTCTGCATTTGGCCAGTGTGACTCAGCATGTGAGCACGGTTTGCATTCCCTGAACGAGTGACTCAGCCTCTATATACGAGAAGAGTGGCTAAAGGAAACGCATTACTTTTCACGTAGAACGGGATAAGGTAAGAAGAAACATCGAAGATCTATTCCAGAAACATTAATCACGCTTTGGAACTATTTCTGACTTTCTCCACATAGGAGTATAAATGTTCTTATACAGAGATTATTATGTGCTGTTCAGACTTGACAAACAGTTGCAATACTTATGCCTTCATGGGCTAGAGTAATCTCCTGATTTTATTGGAAAATTAATCTATGGTTTTACTATTTGTATCTGAATAAATAAAGCTGCCTCATTCCTGTGCACAACCCTGATACAGTTGGACAAGCTGCTTATCGCACCAGGAGAAGAAAGTCACGTGGTGAGCACGAATCAAAGAATGCAAGGAGAGAACGCGTGCATGGGACAACACAAGAAATCAAGTGAATTTTCAAGAGCATTTCCTAAGTCCAAAACCAAAACCAGAACAAACCAAATACTCCTAAATGATATCAGATCCACTGCTAAGCCCACAAGCTCCAAGGGATATGATGCCCGCAGGAGATCACCAGCATCTGCAGCGTGCTCTCCCGCTGTGTGCAGACTTTTCCTTTTTAAGCATCTTAGCAAAAAACTCGGCTCACTCACACACAGCTAATGCAAAGGCTACTGCCTTTCTAAAGCACTCTGAAAGCTTTGCCATTCCCTAGCCTCTCGCTTCAGGAGGAATAGATGGTTTTAAGCCTGTAGAAATGTTTTATCAGCAGTTGACTTACTTAAACACTTCAGTAATAAGGTTTTACACGTGCTGGAAAGTGCAGAAAGGCAAAAAGAAAGATTAAATATGTATTTTTTCAAACCAATGCCACTATTATTAGGAATTCTGTACTCAACTCTGTTCACCACCTAGGTTGCCACAACTCCAGATATTAGCTAGGGATATGGGCAAAGGAATGCAAAAGGAAGAAAGAAGTTAACACAGCTGGGTTGCCCCATCTCTTATGCAAAAGCTGCACAGTAGCCTGCAGTACACCTTGTCCACAGCACTCAGTTGTTCCAGGTGGAAGAGCCCAATGACTAAAGACCATGGCTAGTGGGCAAAATATTTGTGTTCCACTTCAGTACCAGCTGCCCTGGGCTTCCTCTGCCGGTAAAACATGGAGATTCCTCTTGACTGAAGTGTAGAGGGACCAACAACCTGCAGGGTTAGGGACCTAATAGCCTGTATGAAATTAGCCCCTTGCCTTCCTGGAGCAAAATGTAGCCCTTTGAAAGCCAATTATTAGTTCTGACCTCACAAGAGTTTGTCAAACTTGAAATATGTTATTTGAGCCCTTTGCCTGAAAAGTGTCCTCAGCAAATCATTATAGCTTATTACCACACGCGAGTTTTCAAAAAGCAAAACTGCAGCCTTGGTCACTCGATTAAAAGGAGATCGTTTACCAGCCCAGACCAACAATTTGCTTCCCAGAAGTCAAGTATTTACGTAAGAACGATGCATAAAGAACGTTTAAGCTCCTTGTACAGGACAAATTTGTACTGGCTTCATCTGGGAAATTTCATCCTTGCTTAGCTTCCTGCTGATAAGGTTGGAAGCTGGACACGTGTTCAGTGTTTGTGACCATCAGGAGGACAGAGGGCCTCACCACCATGGCTTAATCTGGAGGTCTGGACAATTGTAGGAGGCATAAAGCACCTCAGGTAGCTGCCTCTATGCCTTTCCCTTCAATACTCCTTCATGAAGCCAGACTTAGAGGGTGCTGAGGGCAGGACATGCCACAAATGGTCCCCCGAGGACTAGCATGGGATCATTGCTAAATACCAGCATTCCTGAGCAAGGGCGCAGATTGCCATGCACTGTTCAAAGCAGCTACTGCACTAGAAAAATAACAATCTGTGAACAGTCAGCCAGTCAGCCTTCAAAACTTTTAAACCACAATATGTCAAAATTCTGTTTTTTATTTGCAATTGTCTGTGCTAAATTTGTCTGGGGGATGCAGCTCATTTTCGCTTTTAGGCATCTCTCCGCTCCGTGCATTAGCAAAGTCCATCAGAATCCATGCTGCTTGTAAGCCTGTTGGCTATGACTTGCCAGTCGCATGGTAGCAAAAAGCCAAAACCAGCCATCAGAACTAACTGTAAGAAGGTAAAACGGACTTTATAATGTTTCACACTTAACTGGAGACTCACTCAACTTTGGATATTCACTCAAGAAGTGAGGATGTTCATAGCTGCCCTCCAAAGTGTCCAAGATGAACTCAGCTGTCCACAAGTACTCAGGGCTTTCAATAGATAAACTTCAGCAAGAAAAAATGATCTTCAGAGGCATAATTCAGAGCTAGATGCTACCATCCCTGCCCTTACAGCATAAGGCTCCTGCAGCTTCAAAGCCCATTGAGCTTCAGGGAGGAATCCACTGCTGAGCTTCTCACCAAGCAACGAACTTGGCATGAGGCACAACCCTGGCATCAGGAGCAGCCTCTCGCCCTAATCTAACATGCACACAAATGATCTGGAGCAGTGGGGAATCTGGTAACCATGTTGTGACCACCACTACAGCATATAGGTTAGAGAAGCAGCCACAGCATCTTGTTCCATGTGAAATCAGGGGTGAAGCCAAAGGTAGCCTATAATCATCCTTAAGGAGATACTTAGAACAAATTGACTTGGCTGTGCTTAGATGGTTGTTTGGGACATTTAAATAGATTTTTTTTTTTTAAAGTAAACAGTGTGGATCAACTTACTGGTCAAAACCAGGACAGTGCTCAACTGCTTAACGCAATTCCGATTTAAACACAATTTATTGCAAATCTGAAATGTATTTTTTCATTTCTTCAAGGAGAATAAAAGTGATTCCACCTGCCTGAGTTAGCATGCCTTAGATTATCTGCTACTCAGTGCACCTGTGCATGTATATTGTAGGACAAATGCCCCTATACTTCACAAATATTTGATAGCCACCTGTGTTTTTTTCCAAGAAGGGATTCTTTCATCCCCCTCTGTTCTGCTGGTGTGTGTGCATATGCACGTGTGTGCAAGCACGTGTAATTAGGTGTCACTAAACCCATGTCCAAACATAACTAACCCCCCATTTAATCTTATAAGGTGAGGAGAAAACCGCTTCTAACACAAGCCTCATCTATCACATGCTGTTTGGCACTTGGCTTCCCAAGAAAATGAGGCCAGGGTAATGACATGTTTTGTGCTTGTATGTATACATTGCTTGAGTCAGCGTCCTCCTAGTAACCTTTGCTTGAGCTATCTGTGCATTCATATTTAACAGAGAAGCAGCAGTCAAGTATTTCAAGGTCCTTCATCTAGGCAAATAGAGAGAGAGAAAGTAAAACAACACAGTGGAGAAATGTCCTGAACTCTCCTATCATAAGGGTTTGCATCTAATTAGACAACAGAGAATCACACTGCAAGACTACAGGAAACCAGACTCCAGCATTTCCACAGGTCTTGGATATACTAGCTAGGTATCAACTAGATAGCGGCTAACATTTAGATTGTCTTTGAAGAAACGAGTCTGGACACAAACATGGTAGCCAGGGCCTAATCTAGTTCCTGCACGACTTCAGCCTGTTGAACGCCAGGGAAGACTTCTCTTCTGAGCAGGTCACCCCCAAATTACATGCAATGACAAGCTGCATAGCCGTACTGTGTATCCCTGTAGGCCCAATGGCCAACATACCTCATGGATTAATCTCTCATAGTACATGTTCATACCCCTTGAAGGAATTCAGTAATAGGCTACCTATTGAACAGAGCTATTATAAGCCTAAGTCTACAGGATATGTAACTTTGCTTTCTTTGCTCTGCAGTCCAAGGTATCAGCTGCTCTGCCATGAGCACACCGTCGAAGAGCCAGGGTGTTAAAACGCCCTTTCGTCCAGCTCCCCAATCAGTAGGCATCACTCTACTTTCCCTTGGGCTTCCAGCCTGCTGCTGCTCCACCCGTGGTCAGAGGCCACTCTGGTCAATGAGCAGAGCAACCAACCTACCTGCAGACAGCCGCAAGCAGGAACACAGCATGCAAGAAGTCCTACCACTTGAGCAGATGGCAGCACTTCCTCATACCCCAGCCAGAACTGTTGTTTTTCTAAAACCATCAGGAAAACAAGCGTGACCTCTCATAGTTAATAGAAGTGGTTTTTCCTAGTAACACTCTTTCATCCGTACAGAGAGAGAAAGGTTCTGGGCCTTACAAATCAAATCACCTAAGAGGAGAAGAGGTAAAATATTACTTTAAAAAAAGGCATAGCTTACATTTTGTTTAGTATACATTAAAATTAGATAATTGAACAACATGCAAGGTAACCCCCCAAATTTCAACTGACCACTAGTATCAAGTTCAAAAAGCACCAGGGAGCAGCAAGAGTGGGGTTGCACAAGGAAGAATAAGCCAGGAGCCAAGGGTGACTCCAGCACAGGTCATGTCCTCTCTAACAGGATGCAAGCAGGACAGAGCCAGGGTGGGATAACAGGGTCCACCAACAACCTATGCAGGAAAAGCTGATGATCCAGGGATCTACCTAGGAGAAGGAGGAGAAAAATCTACCTGCACGACAAATCCACCTAGGAGACTAGGCTAAGCACAGACTCCTACAGGACCCCTTAAAAAAGCAGCGGGATATCCAGGCCTGAGCTTAAATGGGTCCCCTGGGCCCTGTGGGTGGAGGCCCTGGCTGAGGCTGGTCAGGGATATGAAGGCCTCTTAGTGCCCTGAGGGCACTAATCCTGACAAGGAGCTTGCAAAAGCGGCTGCAGTCAACGAGGACAAGGTCTGTTAGTGCTCTGCCTATCTCCCCTCCCAGGTGCAGATCCCATGCACGATTGCACCCTCCAAGGCCAGTGATAAATGAGATAGTTTGGGGGTTCTGGGTCTGCCAGTGGAGCACGTTTGTCCCAAAGAGCATGTGGTGATCAAAATCAAAGACAGGCCAGGGCTTTCCTCTAGCCTGCACACCCAAGTTATGTAGCCATGGAAAGCAGAGGGGAGAGAGGAGGAAAGGGGAAGTTTGGAGCACAGTTCCTGCTCTGCTCCATGGCAGACAGCAAGAAATAACCCAAATTTAGTCTCTACTATTGCTCCCCAAACCATGGATGTCCAACCAGCACATATCTGACTCCAATCTGCAAAGTTAGTAACACGGAAGAAAATCCTTATGAAAACAAGTTTATCTATCAGACGGATACTCTATCAACATGGAGTGAGGAATAAAACCTACTGAATACATCCCACATTCCAAAGTATTGCCACAGGAAGATTCTTCCTAGTCTATGAACGTTATAAAAGTTATTGTAACATGAAGTGGTACTGGAAAATGGGCAGAGCAGGAATTATCTTTTTGGCAATATCATGCCTGCTTGGTGATAAGAGTCTGTACAAAATCCTCCTTGCTATCTTAGAGCCTTTTCTGATAAATCCATACATCTAAATGGACATCTTCATTTTTCAGGATGACTGTATTCATCAGTGCTTTGCTGTCCAACAGCTAATGATATGAAAATACTGATGTAAATACAAGCCCTGAAAAGTCAGAGAAGAAACTGTGACCTTCAACCTTGGTTAGGAAATCTCTGTAGAGATGCTACATAGAACAACTGCAGAAGATACCTTTTTGTGTGTGTATATAAGTATGTGTGTTATGACATGAGAGTTTTGGGTAATGTTGGCTTTGGTTGTAAGTTTATCAACAGTAGCTCACCATTTAGGAGTATCTGCTCCTAAAAAAGGTCCCTTGAGAAAGAAAGGCAGTTTTAGGAGATTATCTAATGGTTGAATAATCTTTTCCCTTTAGGTTAAGCATGAAAGAACATGAAAGTAATCAGACTGGGTGATCAGAAATAACTGGAAATACATGTCCCAGAGTGGTGGTACGTGACAGATCCTCAGGGTCACACTACAGTTCCGTTGTCCCCCTCCAAAACTAGAGATCTTTGGAGATTCACATTCCAATTATCATTATTTCATTCTCTCTTATACATATTCCTTTTTACACATACAGACTGGCAGGATCTTCACAGGTACAAGCCACTGATGGACAACAAGTGGCAAGGATAGGAGGCACAGAGATGCCAGTTACTTTCTTATTCAGAAGTAAGTTAGTGAAGTAACAGGCTCTCCCTTCAGAAATCTGCCATGCACAGGTTGCCAAAAGATGCACATATTATACTCCACTTTGCTGATCAGCCTTAATTCCCTCTGCAGACCTATCAACATAACGATAGAGGAGTAATCATTACTTAGCCAGGAAAACATTAACGTACATTTTCAGTAGAAGCTTTGTTAGCTCATGGCAAAGCATATTATCACTCATGAGGAAAGTAACTTCTTAAGCTATAGGACTCAATTTTCATGAAGCATTTGAAGATATTCCCAGGTGGATAATCAGTATTTCTTCAGATTTCCATCTGCATACAAAGACTGTTTTTTACTGAATAATTTACTTCGTAACAGTTAAGAATTGCTCATTTCCTTCTGCTGTTTAGATGTGTGTTTAACCAGAAATTCATGTGAATTTCTGAGAAGTGACTTTCTTAAAAAGATCAGTAAAAAAATCTGAATCTTAATAAAAAACACTCATAAGAAGTAGATCAAATGCTGTCCTCATTTGCTCTCACACAACTTCATTGATTTCGGGGCAATTTAGTGATCTGGCTAAGATAAAAATTTGGCTCCCTATTCCCAGAAAGGCTTCTGGTTAGGAAACCTGAAGCCACGTAACTTTGGGCAATTGGTAGGCATCTCAGCACGAGAACTGCTGGTGCATCAGGTGCTTTTGGACTACGCCTCACAGTCAGCCTTTTCGAGGAACAACATTACGCTTTTTCTCCTCTCAAACAGGCATGCAGAAACACATGCAGAAGACAGACCAGACTCCCTAGGCTATGTGATAGTGTTGACATAAGGGGAGATAAACTCAGACTTTCCTGAGGTGGACCCCAGCTCCTTGCAAGGAGTATTGATAACCTGGCAAGTTAAATGGCTTGTGCCAATTGCTAGACACATTAAGGAGGTGACTTTTTGAAAAGCAATCTTTAACCTTCGTCAGAGAGGCTCTGAAAGAGGAAGCTAGTACATAGACTTGGTAGAGCGAGGTATTGGCCCATTGAGTTACTAGTTTGGCCCTTGGTTCGGGAACTGAACCAAGCTGTTGAGGAGGGAATCCTGGACACAGGAGCAGCCCGACCAAGGAGAGCATGTGCCCGAGCAGAGCACATCATCACAGCAGGCCATCAACAAGGAGCGTGCTGTGTCGCAGATGCCTTTGCATCTGGCGGGCAGAAGTTGCATCCACACTCGGAGGGGCAGACAATGGTAACAAGAGCACGAGCTTTGCCGTGTCCGAGACAGAGTGGCTTAGAAAACATCTGATAAGGATATTATGGAAATGCATTCAGTTCTAACTATAAAAAGGCTCAGGAGCAAACCTGATTACTAGACCTCTAGTCATTACTTGTTAAATTGAAACTTGACTCTGTTTTGGATTACTCTAACCAGCCATCCCCAAGGCTTGGGGGATGGATCCCTGCCATAAGCCGACATGGTTGGGGCTGCACCTGTGTCACTGTGCAGTGCAGTCCCAAACCATCCACACCGGTTTTAGACCCTTAACCATCTCTTGCCATTTTTCAGGGTGTAAAACAAATGCTCTCTGGTTGAACCCAAGTCACTTCTCCCATTAGTTCTTATACTCTGAACATAAAAAAATGACATTTTTTATCTTCTAGTCAGAAGGGTCTTAGGTAGCTTGGTTTCTACTGACTAGGAGCCTGTGTGTCTCTCTATAACTCCTAGCATTCTCCTATACTAGTAGATTGCAAGGCACTTTGGAAAGAAAATATACAAAGAATTTGCATGGAGGTGGCACAAGTCGTCTTCAGTTCTGATCACTTCAGCTCTGACCTCCTCTCAGAGGCCAGGCCTGCTTTTCACCTTTTTGAAGATTCATCCATTGCCCACACCAAACTCAGCAGTTCAGCCTCACGTTTCTAAAAATAATGTAATTATTTATATTAAACATATATATTTTATATATAAATTACATTTCTATGCTATTAAAGAGTGGTGAAGCTGTCTCTAGCTAGTTAGATGAAGAATAAAACTTTTTTGTAAGTAACTTTCTGTTACTTACACAAACACTGAAGAGGCACTCTTTTCCATCGGGGGTATATAATAATGTTTTATGAACCAATCTTTTCTTTTATGAAGACTTTTTTTCTTTTTGCTGAACTCTTTTCCTCTTTCATAAATACATGTTTAAAATTATTTTATCTAAATCTGCAGTTTCCTGCAGACAAAGTTGATTTATTTGAACACAGATACTTGTAATCTTTAAAGAACCAAAATGCGAGGTATTTTTTTTTAATTGTGACAACTGGCTGAAATATTCCATTAGAACTTTGTCTTTATTTTTATTACAGTGGAACGGCTAATCATATAAACACGACATTAAACATATGTGTAACCCTTTACAAAAGAAGAACCTTAAAAGTCAGCCTATGAAAACACGACAATCCCATACA
>JAWLRI010001012.1:1148717-1166279 GCA_034781795.1 Crypturellus tataupa
GAAATATGAGATGCAGAGCTACAGTCATCGTTTGAACAGTGAGCATTTGTAAGTACATTTGAGAGGAAACTGAGGTCGAAGTTTTGTCAGACAGACTGAAAGCCTTGGGTTCCAAGCAGGAACAGTCTTCTAATTATACGTGATAAGGATCACAACAAAAGGCTCACAAATACTCACAAAAATAATCAGAAAATACCAATTAAAAATCTATTGGTTTCAAAAGAAGATAGGCTTTTGTGCTAATTGTCATCACAAGTGGAATGCAATAACTGCTAGCAGTTTTTGCAGTGATAATGTTACCATTTCACATGTCATTTCTCAGTTCCAACCCCTTTCTCGTGGAGCTCAATTATAGTCAGACCATCAAGATGTATGTTTTCATGTGGTTCAGGTTCATCCCTGCCTTTTTTTTGTGTTCTCACACAAAAGTATCTCATGAGCAGGCTTTGAGGCACTAACATGGATGGAATTAAGCTCTGATTAATCAGTTTCTAGACACCTTCATTTTCTGCCTTTCAAGGTCTAGCCCAATAACACGATATCTGAGTTTTTCTAGGAATCCTGAAAAATACGACAGAATCAAGTTTAAATCTAAACAACAAAGGGTTACTCAGACAGTTTTTTGATGTAGAGGATCTCCAGATATCCCTTCCAACACAAATTATCCTGTGATTCTTTGATAATGGTTTCTTCTGTGAGTACGGGGTTCTGCCATATACATTTAAAAATATAGGTGCAAAAGCAGAATGCTTCAACCTTACTCATGTCCCCTAGTTTTTCACCCATCAAAAAGCCCTATCAAAACAAGCAAGACTTGATGGGGTGAAATCCTGGCGAAGGTGAGTAAGGGTGCAGTAGAATCAAAGTTTGCTTTATGCTATTACAATGCAATTATTAATACTCCTGTACCCACTTTTAAAGCAAACCTTGACCACTCTGTGCTCTGAGTTCAAAGGTTGGGAAGATGAAAGCAGCTGTGTTTCCTTTCAGATATACTCTGTGACTAAACACGTTTCACCAAAGAAGCTGACCCAGTTTGCCACGAGTTTGTTACGAGTTAGCCAGCACTGCAGCGAGAAGGCATCTTTGGGCATGTGGGTTTGATCCAAAGCCCGTGGAAATTGAGGGAGAAAAGCTTACCCACTTCAAAAGGTCTTCGCAGAGGCTTTTCTTCCTGCCCCTGTGTAGTATGCAAACAATTTTAAAGTGTCACACTTAGAGCAGGTAATCCCTAGGACACACACTGCTTTTTATGGCGGACCCAAGGAAACATCATCTGGGAGAAGCAATCAGATATTAAAGATTTCTGCAGAAGTGCTTTTGGAATTTCATTTCGTATATGAGGATGCGCAGTGCTACAGTTTTTGCCCTCCTGCTTTTCCTAGAAAAGTCCCTTTCACAGGCCACTTGTTTACTTCAGAAGGGAGAGATGCTTCACAGGAAAATGCCAGGACCAGCACGAACAGGAAAAGGGTGAGATGGAGCAGGATCAGTTGCTCAGACTTGCAGAGCGAAAAGCACCAAAATAGAAACCCAAATAAGAAATACGATTAAATATGTGAGAACTCGCTCAGCTCTTTAACGCGTTGTTTGGATTAACATACCCACAAGGAATAAAGTGAAGCAATTCTGTGTTTGCAGTCCAAGTGCTCAACTGTTCTTTGCCTCACATTTCTTCCTGAGAAGGGCCACCTCCAGCTGTATTTTAGATTTGGCAAAACATTAAATCCAAAGTAACAGTCTAAAGTTAGGATCCAAAGTAACGTGAGCCTGACCTACCGAGGTGGAAAGGCCTGAAAAGCCAGGACAAGAGAACGACATAGGGGTTTTCTCCTGCCATTCCCTGGATTTTCCTTGCCCAACTGCAAAGCAGGTTAGGTCAGTCTCTGAGTGATTCAGACAACAAAACAAAAGAGAACAAAACAAAAAAACTGTTAAAATTAAATCAAAACAGGAAGTAACCCTTTTTAACAGCTACTTTTAAAACTCTTCCATTTCAGGTGTATCCTTTCTCTTTGGGTTGTTTGTCCCTGTGAATGGCAACACCGTAAAATCAGTCTTTGAATACTCATTGCCATTATCTATTGCTTAATTGTAGTTCATTGCCAACTATATAATCCGTATCAGCTTCAAGAGTTAGCCATAAATACTACAACATACAATAGCAAAGTGATGTACTGAGAAGATGGATTCATAACTTCTGGAGACAGGAACTTTTGCAATATAGGGCTGTCTTTTTTTCCCCCTCCCAGGGTTACATACCAGCAAGTAGCAAGTCTCTATATGTGGAGGTTTATGATGCCGTCCAGAAGTGGCTGCAGTCACTACTTAAGAGCATCCTTTCTATCAGCAGTCTGCAGCAATAAGCTCTTCAGGTAGGAATGGTTTTTCTTCTTTGTTGCAGATACGTGTGTGATTAAATAAATACATTCCTGGTACCTTGTGGTCTCACTTTTTCAGAAAAGTAGGCAATTATTTTGAATGCCCCATCTCAGCCATCTGACTTTCAGAAGGGCATGTCAGGAATTTCAGAAATGCCCGTGCCCAGTACATGCTTTGAACTGGGCATCCAGAGCAAATGGTCATTTGGAAATGGGCTGCTGTTTTCTGAACACTGCTAAATACCTGCAAATGCTCTGATGAGGGAGTGACCTGCCCATCAAAACCCAGCAAACTGCTCAGGACTGCCAGGCGCTGGTAACTTCATTTTTGGATGTGAGAGCCAGAAAATCAATTACCATGAAAAAAAAAATAATGAAAGTCTGTTTGATTTCCAATTGTAAGTTGAAAAGAAGATGTGTGGCAAGGCCAGAATTAATGATTAGACCAGGAGAGGCTTCCAACACACCTTGCTTGGCCGCACGTGGCTGGCAGAGCTGGGGTTAACGATGGCTGGGCCGGAGGTAGCACCAGCACCAGCACCAGCCGGGTCACCGCTGGCTGCCAACAGCCTCATCTGGGATTATTATGCCTGTAAATTCCCCATCCTGCCTAGGAGCCCCTCCGTAAAGGCGGAGGATGGAGCGCCCTGGAGGGGGGGATTGCTCTGAAACTGGACCCGATACCTGGGCTCCACCAGCCGGTTACGGGCTCCAAAAAGTTTGACTTTTTTTTTTTAATTTATTTTAACTCTTGCTGACTCAGGCCTTACCCTGACAGTTCGACACAGGCTGGAAGGAGGCTCTAGCCTGTGCGAAAACTAAAACCAGCATGAAGGAATTCTTGCCCTTGGCATGAACAGCTACCACAGCAGCTGGCCGAGAATATTATGATACGTGGGAATCTGGCAGGTGGCTCCGGGCTGCAGAGCTTTTTTTTTTCTTTTAGGAAATATTCTGTATTGCCCCAGAACTCTGGGGACGAGGGAAAAAACTTTTTGAACATGATGCAAACTGATAAATTGCAGATAGAAAAGATGCCATCCAGGTTTAATGTCAAGCATGAAGCTGGGAAATTATGGAAAAACAAAGTGCCCACACCCTGAGACCAGGGCAAGATGACTCTCAGGGCAGAGATACCACGTACATACCACAAGTTCTCCAGCTGGCAGAGCCTAACAGGTCAACAGGAGATCACGCTGCTGCAAGGATTAGAAGGGGCACTTGGCTGCGTACAGGCTCTGCAGCAAGGGTTGTTTTCAAAACAGAAAATGAGGCAGAAAACGGGGAAGCACCTTTTGCAGGGCAGGGTTCCCACGTATGTCTGCAATGTGGGCAACGCTGTTTGAAAACTCTTCTGGCTCTTCTTAGGCGAGCCTGCTTCTCCAGACCCATTCTGACACTTGGGGATGCTGATCTAATTGTAAATTATAAAATAATTTGGGTTAGAATTCCTAAAGTTGAAGACATGGCTCTAGTCCATCATAGAAAGGATTTGGTTTTGCTTTTCCTTAACCTTCCTACTACATACTTCTTCCTGGCATAGAGCTATAAATGCCATCAATGGACAGGAGGAAAAATAATGACAAGTTTTCAAATGTTTGGGATGTTTTGCTGGCAGTGAAGGTGTGCTGCTCACACAGCTTAAAGCAGAGACTCCCATAAAAGCAATGCACTTTGTACTGCCATTAGCCCCAAGAAAAGCCAAGTCTCAACAACCTTTTTAGTGGGTCATAAACCAGACCTAAAGCTTGAATCTGTGAGTTTGTCTTGGCTCCTCAATGGCAGTATATGGATAGCTAAAGATTTTTTTTGGTGAAGTCAGGAAATAGTTTCAGTTTTTTGTTCTATCTTTCTAACTAGTTTTACATTCATTTTTTTACTGTTTTTCAAAGATTTAGAGTAATATTAAATCAAATTTAGTGTTAGATTCATGATCAGTCAACGAAAAGTTCCCACAATGAACACATCTGCACACGTGTATTTTTACCCACTCATTTTTGTTGCCAGTCAGCATCTTCAGGGCTGGCTTTTCCTTGCCTAGATGACATCTACAAAATTCAGGTCCAAAACCACTGTGCTGCACAGGGCATCTGCATGTAAATTTGTTAGCATATCATCATATGTTAGCATCTTCATCAAACATTTTCACTAAATTGTAGCTTATTCTACCTCATTCTTAGGTTCTCAAGAAAGTGAAGTGGTCCTTACCCAAAAAGGGGGGAATAAAAAGCGTAGTTCCCACTTAAAGGTGCATGCTCATCTTGGCTCCTAACCAACCTGGGGTTGTTACCTGGAAAGGGGTGCACTGTAACTCCTCTCCCGATTTTTCAAAGGTATTTGGATACCTCATGTTTCTGAGCAGATTCTCCTGTAGGAACTAGGCCCACGAGGTTCTCACGTGTCCCTCAACACTTTATACAGGTATATGAGAGAAGCTACATCACGTCGAGGCTCAGGTACGTACTCAGGGACTATTTTCTCTCTCTTTTTTTTAAAAAAAATATTTTTTTATTATTTAAAAACAAGTCTGTAAAACCGATGCTTTCAGTATGACCATGTGTTCGGCCAAAAAAGTTGCGAACTCACTGAGAACCAATGAGCTGCCGCTTATGATTTAATCGTTTGCCAATTATTTGCTTTAAAGTTTTAATGTTATGCAGCCTTATAAAAAAAACTCTGTGTGAGTTTGACTTTTGCAGACATTTGATCAGTCCAGCTTGCCTACTAAAACCGATGCTTGACTCATATCCTGGCAACAGTGTTTATTTGACACGCGATGGCGAAGCACTCAAAAAAGCTGTAGTCAAGTCTATTCCAAATTTAGCCTCCTACATCTGTATACATTAGTATTTGGGTGAGACCAAGTTATCAACATATGTGAAGTGGGTGACACAAGCCGATTAGGGCACCTTTGTTGTTTAATTACAAGCGCTTTGCCGCAGAAACCTTCGGGAACGAACACATCCATGTCCCTCATGGGCTTTTTTTAGCTCAGTTTACATTGGTTAGCTTTGCGCTAGGAGAAAATCCAAGTCACTTTAGACTGTGTATATCTCTAGCCAAACTCCTATTACATTTGTATTCTTCTCCAGATCAAACTACTTTTATTAAATCTCAACCTATTAAAAAATGCAGCTGCAAAGTTACAGCCACTGCTATGTTGAGAAATACTAAATTGAGGGGTCGGAGCTTTCTATCAGACGTGTACCTGAAGACCAGAAGGCAACAGGAGATGTTGCTCGTGCACAAGGGCTCATGTGAGCAACCCCAGCAGGACAACACGAAGAGAAGAGTTTCCTATTAGAAGTAGCAGTGCTAAGTTGGCTGGAACAGTCCTCCACGGGAAGATGGGACATTGTACAGAGGGAGCATCTTGCCAAGGAACATTCCTACGGATCCCGACACTTGCAGTGGGAGCAGGGGCGTGGGGTCGTGGCTCCAGCCAAGGCCCAGCTTGGGATTACATCGTGCTTGCTGCAATGTTGCTTGTGCTTTCAGTGCAGTGATGTATTCCTCACCCCTTGCCCCAGAGGTGCAAAGATTTGGGGGCCGGTTTTGTCCTTCAAAAACAGGAATAAAACCCTCTGGCTGGATGTTTATGAGAAGGGAGCAAACACTAGACTGCTCAAACAACCAGTGGCTACGTTCTCCTTCTCTGCGTTTCCTCCGTTCCTGCAGATTTGCCACCCCAGATCCGCACAGATTTACCAGGGTGGCATCACTGGGCTGCGTGCGAGCGCTAATTGGTTTCATTCCTTACAGAAAACACACAAGTAGCAGAGCTTTGCTCCAGCTTTGCCAGAGAGTCGAGCCAAAGCCACCAAGGAGCAGTGGCTGGTGGGCACGGACCGACTATCCTGCAGGGCTAGAGAACCCAGGCAAGGGATGAAGAATTTAATGACTGCCTCAAAGGGCTCCCGTGTGCCTGCACACACAGGGCAGGTAGCTCCTGTCGGGGAGACACCCCAGCTCTTTTTTGAACGTACATGAAGGTGCAGAGGCTGGAGCAGCTCAAATTCACGCCGACTGACTCATTGCTACCTGTGAGAGTTTATCTTCAGGGCTCATCAAACGAGCTTTTGATTTTGGAATGCATCCGATAGTGCCAAAAAAACAAAGGGAATGAACTGAGGGGGAACAGTCCCAAGTTTTAAACCAAGCCACCCACCGCCCGCCTCAGCTCCATGCACGCTCACACAGTCTCTGTTTCCTATCACACAAGCAGAATGACACACGCTAGTGCTAATACAGTCAGAATATTTATTTTTAGGATGAAAATATAACTATTTCCAGCAAGCAGAGTAAACTCAGGTTTGCCTGCCAAGATCTCTTGCATTTTTTCTTAATTACAGCAGCAGCCAATAGGTTTAAACTGGAGACCCAATGAACAGACTCCCTGCTGCTCCTCCCTCTCTGCCAAGGGCTTGAGTCTCTGAGAAGCTGCAAGGTCTCCTCTTAGTCCAGGGACCCTTTAAGCACACGCTTATCCCCAGCTAATGCACTGCAGTCGACTGGGTGATGCATGTTTGCCAAGTGCAATGTGGGCTTAAGTGCTTTCTTGGATGGAGGCTGGAATACTGGGCTCCGCATAACCCCAGACTCTGGAAGAATGTGAATGAAATGAATTTATCTCATATGCAAGATATTTGTTTTTAGTAGGCCTCATCTTTAAGCAGGATTTTATATACGCAGAGTAGTGTATATATAGTATGTAGTATATATAGTGTCACTGCCATCATTATAAATGCATCAAAACTGCACACTTTGTGTTCTGAAGTGCTGATTTATTATGGGCACCTATGCCAATGCAATTTTCTAACACTGACTGGCTGGGTGAACTGATGAGATCGCCACTAAATTGGAGTAACCTGTCATTTTATTCAGATTGAAATGGATTTTCTTTCCTTGAATTCTTGGCAGAGAGAAAACAGAAAAAAAAATGGATCGCAGATAATGATGTTGCACGTCAAGCTGGGCATAACTGATACGCAGCTGCCAATGATTTTTCTTGCATGTATTCACATCATCTCATTATGAAGCTAAAAAAGCTGAGAGTGTGAGGTAGACCAAGAACGGGGTGTTTGCTGATCTAGCCCCTAAACTACCCTTGAGATGCGCCTAATAAAGGTGTTTCTCCTCATACTTTACAATAGAAAAAGAGAAGGGCTCCTTCACACAAGTGCAGGGGAAGAGCTTGCTTTCCTTCAGATGATGAATACTGATTACATGGCACCAAAATGATATCTAATATGGGTTTTTATATATTTTGGCCTAAATGTGGCACCAGATTTTTTACCCTTGACTCTGGAGAGTTCTTAATGTCAAAGTGACACATTCTTTTAGAAATTTCCAAAAGAATACAGGCATCCTGGCCTGCATTCCTTCTCCCAGGCTATATGGGAAGCCATAATTTAAGATATAATGGGTTGCCTTGGTTGTCAACAGAGCCACACTAGCCTAGGACAAAATCCTGCTTGAACCCTTACAACTCCACCATGCTACTGTGGCTGAGGGACACCAGATAAACAGTCTGCAGCCCAGAGGACAGAAATATTGCTATTGCACCAGGCTAACTCAGATTTTTCTGTCCCAAATAACCAGGTACCCATTTCCAACAGGATGCATCTGCAGATACTTGTTTCTCTGCTTCCAGAGCAAATGACTTGAATTGTTCTACCACCTGGTCCTCAACTCCTTTCCCATTATCTAATTCAATCTTAGAAAATGTTTCTTAAAAAAAAATGATTCCCGAGGTATACAGATATATCCAGGCTATGTTTGATTCCTTCCTTCCTTGCTGTGTCTGTGCATATGCTGCAAAGCTGAGACCAGTGGCATTAAGAGCAGCTGCCTGCAGCTCATCTGTTGGCAAGGCTGGAACTGAAATCACATTCTCTAAGTGCCAGAAAGATAGACCTTCAGGAAGGAAGTATCCGGTGAAAGAGCAGGAAAGTGAGTTTGCTTCCAAACAATAAATGTGTAGATCGGAAATAATTGAGGCAGTAGAATAAGAGGGAGAGAAAACAAAACAAGTCATTACAACTGATGCCCAGATCAGCTGATTTTCCACATTGGGGAGGAGGGAGAAAAAGGAAGGAAAAAAAAGCTGTAGTTGCCCAGAGAGAGACGGAAAATATTCTGAGTCGTTGGTAATTCTTTATGTTTAGTGTCACAGGAGGGAGAAATATTGTGGTGGTTCTGGCAAAACTAAAGAATTATCTCAGGACCTTGCTGCCTGCTGCTGAGCTGCCAATAAACCAGGCAGCTAGCTACTTAGCCTGGTTTCCTCTAAAAAGATGACATATTTTAATAAAGCATTTCAATTCTACCCACTCACAATTTTCCAATGGGTACCCATCCAGTCAGGAGATCTCCAAGCAGCTTTGTGATGTTCCTGAGAAGAACAGTTACAGCTATAAACATTTTAGTATGGGATACGAAGATGCCATTCTGTAGAAAGACACAAAAGCGAAAAAACAAAGTTGGCATCTACCACCAGAGAGCATACTCACTGTGTGCGAATTACACCCCCAAATTAAGGTGAATTCCAGGCCTTTTAGGATGTAGGAGAAACGGGAATAAAGCATTTTGAAAAGCTAGTGGACACATCAACTAGGAGAAGGCAGGAAAATAAACTTTTTAAGGGCTTCACATGGCATGGTGTATTGACGTGAGGGTGCATGATGCTGCTTTCCATGGCACAACAGGAGGTGCTTTGCACAGAACCCAGAACTGAGGCACCCAGCCTCGCTGGTTAAGTTACCTGTCTTGCCTCCCTAGACTCTCCTAACAGAGAAACTCTCCTAGAGGCGGTTCAGAACAGGAGCCCAGTCCAGGTTTGCTCACTCGCTCCTGGAAGCAAGTCCCTCTCTCTGGTTTTTCTAGCGGGAACCGGGAGAGCCTCAGCCAGCCAAGGTGGAGGCGGCGCCTGGGTGGTCTGAACACCTCCTCTATCGCGCAGGGCCCTGATTGGGATTTGAGCTTTTGTCTTTAACATCTGCGTTCCCTGACAGAGTGCTTCGCTGCTGCGTGTCGCTGGGCTTTAGAAGGAACCTGCGTTTGTGTAGGACCTGCCGTGTATTCATGCATACGGCTTGAAAACGAAAACCGTGGTATGTTCAAGGAGGGAGGGCGAGGGGCAAGCTGATAAATAACCTGGAAGTGAACAGATGTTCAAGTTCACGTTGGGGCACTGCCTCCATCACCGGCTGCATCTTCATAAGGTCTGAGTCACAGGGGTGAATAACAAATATCCCGAAAGCCCTGAGTGACGGTGCAAGCAGCACAGTATTGTTCACTCGGCGCTCACGCGCTTTCTAATGAATCCTCTTTAGCCGTGTCTGTACTCTGTCTGGTTTTCTGTCTTCCAAATATAAACAGACTTCCCCGGCCACGGCGTGCACTATTGCATCCCAGCACACTTGCTCTGCAGGACATACCAGCCACCTCCAGGCAAAACTGGGGCTGAGCTAGTACGGACTAACCCAAAGGGTGTCAGCTGTCCTACGCTGTATGGATCTCTGAAGCCAAGAATGGACCAAACATTTAGTCAGACACTTCCTTCAAGTCTACAAAAGCCCTCTCCTACCTCTCCAGAGATAGTTTCAACCATGCAGGCTCAGAATAGATCCATAATTTTTTTTTTTTTTAAGAAAAAAAGTCAAGCCACTCGTGTTTATTCCTGAGAGCCCAGCCCTTACAGCAGCCGGGCGAGCTGCCTCTCCCGTGCCGCAGGGAACAGTGTGAGCAGGGCAGCCCCTCTGGGCACTCGGAGGGAAGAGCTCTGGGTAGAGCAGGCCATGCTGCCCCAGGCACTCGCTGAGCAGGATGACGTGATCCTACCTCTGCGGGGTCACTCCTTGCCCTGGTCGTGGAGGAGCACCAGAAGGGTCACATCTCCTTAGCCCGGGCCTCCTCCTGCTTCCTGAACAGGTGATCTTGTTAAGAAGAAATACGTATTTAGCACTGCAGCAAGCCAGGCATGGAGCTAAAAGCTCCATGTCCGGATCTGCTGAGGAAGACAGAGTTATGGTTACTAACTCATCTTTTAAAGCAGAAACCCAAAGATTCTGTATCATGTCTCTACCTTTTCTATACCATGGGGGAAAAAAAGAGAAAAAAAAAATCAATCTTGATATGAATACCACTGTTTTCTCAAAATCTCTCAGTTTCTTAGTCTCCCCTGGTCCAGGACACAAAATGAATTCACATACATTTGGATTCTTTCAGAGAATCGGCAATGAAGGAGAAGACAGAAATATTCCCATGCTTCAGGTACCCGATGTTCACTCTGCAGAAGACAGAAGTGCAATTGTGCTATTATATACACTTCAATTAGAGGTGGGTCTGAAAACATCTGGCCTGGTCACATCATGCTTGGCACAAATGAAAATTCATATATAAACTGTAATAAGCAAGATCTCCTGATAGGCAAAAAATGCTGAGTTTTTGTTGTGTACACTTTGGAAGAAGTAATTACATTTTGGTTATGTAGTCAGTTATACAACACAGCTTCTCCTCTGAGTAAACGGTAGCTCCATCCGTGAAAACTTTTGATGTGGCATCCAAGAATTTATAATAAATCAAGGCATACATGGGCTTTTTGGTGGCGCCGGTTGGAAACCTTACAGGAAAACAAAGTTTCATTGAAAAAGCCTGCTTTTGAACAAACACTTGGGTTTTCCCTGAACTCTTACCAAATCCCAGACGTGGGCAATACAAGGATGTTCGCAGAGCCTGTCTGAGGCCAGAGGTCCCCAGGGGCTGGAAGTCCTTGGCCTCGGAGCAGCCTGCATGTGCAGATGCTTTGCAGCCCCAGCCCCAAAGCCAGCAGGCCTCAGGGTTCCCATCCTGCTCTCAAAGTCACTAAAATTACCAGGCTCCTGGCTCCAAGGCACACACACACTCAACGGTTCTGCCCTAGGAAAAGGGATCTGGAAGCTTCTTGTAAAGAAATTAGTGTTTTTGACTGCCTGGGAAGGCAGGAGAGCTTCCAGCTTGACTGCAGAAAATTAAATAAAAGTTGGATTCTGATGAGACCTGAACAAACTGAATTACAATTAGAATATATCCTGCAAGCTTCTGCCTGGGTACTATATACTGCCTATGCGGCACTCACAGCTGCCATATAAATTATCTAGAGTTCTTTAGAAACGGAAAACAGTTTTGTCACCACACAGAGCGCAAGACCATCAGCTGGTGCCAGTTGACTTCAAAGGGTGCCAGGTCAGATCATGTTAGTCGAGGATATACCCAAGAAACTCAGTTTGGGGTCAGTTAGTGCCATACAGAAGTAACTTGCTGCTGCCACCTCCCAAAAGCTTTGGCACATTTGCAGTTGCAGAAGTGCTCAGCTCTCTGCATCCCATGCTCCAGGGCTGCAGCGCAAAAGCAAGGAGCACAAAAGCACCAAATTCTTGTGTTTCAAGCCCAAATCCTGTGTCCTTTCCAGAGTAAAATCCCATAGAATGCATGACAAAGCTTAACCTATTCAAAAGTAAGCAAAAGTAGTTTGGGAAAGTCAAAAAAAAAAAGCCAAAAAAGTCAAAAAAAAAAAAAAAGGTGGTGGGGAGGCAGCCTTGTCTAAACTTTACCACAAATAGCTCAAGTATCAACGGAAAGAATGTGAGGAAAAAAAGCATGCAGGCCCTTCATCCACTGTTTGTCTGAAGGAACTGGGTGGTAATATTGTGAATATTCAGTCCTGGAGGCCTCCAGCCAGCCACTCAGTAGGAAACATTATGCTGAGGGACTTGGAGGGGGGATTTAGGCCACCTAATGTGACCCCTCCAATCTGTGCACAGGATTTTAATTCATTTCATTAAAATTGCCCTGAAATTCTGTTTCTTTCATTACTGTGGCCCGAAGTCAGTAACACACTTGAAAGCACATGTATATCTTTAACATAACTTTGAACACTTGAGTAGCCCCATTATCTTAAATGAACATGTGCAAGCACTTTCCTCGGGCCTCTCTGTGCTCTTACTCAATAGTTTTACAGCTTTGGCCAAGAGAAGAGTCTTTTTTTTTTTTTTAATTAAATAGAGCATGATAATAAAGATTCTCTAAATTATGTCCCTCATTAGCCAATGGAGACATTCATTTTGATGCAGTTATTATTTCTACTCTAAGGCTTCAAATTTAAGCAATGTTGTTCTTGCAACAAAGCTTTAACAAACCTTTCAGTGGCCCTCCTTGGTGGCCTAATTGGCGTGGAACTGCAGAGTCATATGTAAGGTAATATATTATGTTGGTAATTCAGATGCATCTCTGCACGAGTGCAGAGAGGTTTCTATCAAGAGGTCCTAATAGAATTAGGTCCACTTGGATTGGGCAGAATGGAAAATTTTGATTGCAGTTATCATACACATTTCTCCCAGTGTCTTGAATTTCTCTTTTTTTCCTGAGAAGCAACATTTTGTGAGCTACCTCCTGCAGCTCAGGCTTGTTCAAAGAAATATATGAAAGCCCAGCTTGTGGCTGAAGCCTTACAAATGAGTGCAATAATCACCAACCTGCGTGAAAATATCAAATTCACAAAGTACATTTGTAAACAGGCCATTTTTTTTTTCCTACCTAAGGGATATCAATGCATTTGCTTGCTCAACAACCTCAGCAAAAATGGCTCTATTTATGTCGCGTTATTTAGGTCATAACGTTTTCTTTTCCTATTGCAGTTGTGACACAGATGAGCAATTGAAATTTTGCTTTGTTTCCAGGAAGAGATTTTTAAAATACTAAAATGCAGGATAAAAGGATAGAAAGGCACTTCTTGGGTCAGAGTTGAATTCTCTGTTACTGTAAAAACAGTATAGCATAATCCTGCTCATAAAATTATCCAGCTGTGCTATGAGTAAGTTTGCTTTGACTATTGGAAGTCTGTACGTGAATATATCTTCTACTTTACACCCTAAGTACATTCATGCATATGTGCATATTCACATATACACAAGCACGTGCATGTATGCTTATGCATGGAACACTGAATAACGTTGAGAAAGCGCCAGTCTACATGGGGCTGGTCTTGACGCCAAGAAAGAAATTAATGAACAGTTGAAATAATTTCTTAATTATAGATACAGTAATAATATATGGACTTAAAAAGGGTCTGTTGTAATATTTCTGACACAGTGCAAAGCTATTCTTTTCCCTTTATTATTCTGTAACAATGCTCTTAAATACAGGCATAAATCTCCACTAACCTGAACGCAGCTTCACAATATGTTTAAGAGCTTTGCATAATAGGCCTGGGACTTGAAAGGTCAGAAAATGCACACTTTTATTTCCAGAAAATACTGTTGGTTTTGTAGTTTTTCCAGTTTGAACTGGGGCAAAATGGTGAAAACATTTTGCAAAATGAAAATTCTAAAACTATCAATGTTAAAAAGATTTGACAGGTAAAGAAAATGCAGAAACAGTACAAAATCTATATATTATAGAGAATTAAAATTCATCCCTACAAAATGAACAGAAACAGGTAAATTGGAACAAAATATACTGATGTTATAAAAATAATGGTTCATTTTTTCCCCACTTAAACATTTTCTCTGCTCAAAACTATAAAACAACAATCCAGATAACCCAAACTGTTCCAGTTTCAGCAAACATGTATTTTCTAATGATGGTTTTCCTTAGTTTCTTTTTAACCAACTTTACTAGCCAGTATTATTTTTAGGCTTAATCATGTTAAACAAATTTTGACATGCATCCTGCATTCCACATTCCTACTGAGTTTCTACGATGTCGTAGAAGTTGATTTGGTTTTTGTTGGTGGTTTTATTCTGTTTTGTTTTGTTTTTCCTTCTCCCAGTAACTGAAGCCTAGGATGCACATCGGGTCACAGATCAGTGACGAGGTATCTTTAACACTTGAGCTCAGCTGAAACCCTGCTTAAACACCTTGCTCTGCACCACTTTGGGAGTAACAGAGTACTCAAATATGTCAACCTCTTTGCAGACAAAAGCAATGAAAAAGATGCATTGCTTGAACTGGAGAAATATAGGCAATCAAAATTATAAATTAAAACCAAAATCACCTAACTCCTCTAAAAGACCTACTTTAAAACAACACAGGCTTGTTCCCAGCAAAGTATTTCTCCTCTACCCTGTTATTTATGTTGCGGTAGTCTCTCGAAGCCCCAGCTATTCCCACAACCCTGCTGCGCTATATGCTGCACAAATACAGAGTGATCATACATTTATTTATTTATAGAGCACTGGATTTCCCTTCTGAGCAAGCAGGTAAAGCAGTGATTACCGAGGACACCATATAGACCCAGGCAACCAGCCACAGAAAATAATTCCAGGCTCAGTCTTTGTTTTAAATAAACACCTGCATTTTCATATGGAGAAAAGTGTTTGTTTTACGATGAGCTGTCATAGCATGTTTGCTTGCTAATGAACCAAAAGCTCTTTGAATGCTATATTCTATCCTTCCCACATTACAATTTTAACCAGCCCTGACTACCCTTCTCACTGCTTCGTGTCTTCTTTAACAGAACATTTTTTGCTTTGCAATTCCCATATCATTTACTGCAGTTGGAGGCCATGTCTCCATCCACAGGAAAGAAAAGTGGGGTCCCATCCTTGCTCTTTGCAGACCAGTAGTCTGCAGACTCCTGCGAAGTTCTATGCGACAATATTCCAGTTGGAAAATATACCTGGGGATCAGTACAGGGAACTCTGGCACATCTTTTCAGGATGGTGATGTAGTTCGTCGTGCTTCCGACCTAGTCTGTCCCACTGACAACTGCCTGGTCCAGCTATTCAATTCCCCAAGACTTCTGTGAATGAGGCCCATTGCAAAGTGGAGTGAAGAATGCCCTGCTGCCTGCATGACCCAAAGCTTGCTGTAAGCATTGTGAAAAATAAAATGGAACAAAACAAGTGCACCTTCCTACATCATCTGGAGGCCAGCTCCAGAGGAGCTTTAGACAAGAAAAAGCCTGTGCTCCTCAGCCACGGCAATTCCTTTGACAGCCTCAGCATTTAACCTTTCTGCTCCTTGGTTTTCTCCCCATGGGGGAAGAACATATTGAAAGAACGATGTTATGCAAGAGCGACTTTTTGTTAACCGAGGAAATTGCTCATGTGGCTCATCATATTGTAACAACTGAGAACAACTGAGTCATTTTTAAGTAGAGAAACACAAGCATCAGAATAGCCAAGAAACCCTCAGCTTGAGCCCCTGGCCTCAGCCTCACCCCTTCTCCCTCCACTTGCACCTCCTGATGGTGCGGAGAGCTCTGGGCGTAGGAAGAAACGTGGCCCACGACGGAGCGGGATCTCCCTGCACACACCACGTGCAGCTCCAGCGTGGGTCACTGCTGCCAGCGCCGCAGGGACATGTGGGCACAGAGGTGTCTGTGCCACTAGCAGGCATCCCAGAGGCCGTCCCTATCACCTTGCACTAGGAAAACCCTCTTTTGAACTTCTTTTCTCAAAGGTTCCTTCCTTTGAAACCCTCTCTACCCCTACAAACCACATGTTTTGGCTCATCTCGACACACAGAGCGAGAGAAGTTCAGCCACTCCAAATGATTGCTGCTGCTGGGCCAGCTCCCAACCCCAACACTGATGAACACGGGTAGTGCTCCTGCAGCAAAGGCTGCCTCTCACACGTTACCATGTGCTTTCTAAGCCACTCCTTGAAATTAAGAGCCGGTTATTTTAAAAAGTACATACAGGGGTGCACCAAGCAAGGAATGCCCAAGGGCTGTGTTCCTCCGAGGTTGGACTGCTTTTATATGCGGAAAAAGCACATTAAAGCGAGGGGGTGGGAGGTGTTTCCAGCTGGTGACTCAGTTCTTCCCCCAACCTGCTGCCACCTGGGCCAGTCGAGGTGTCTCTTGGCCCTTCTCTCTGCCATGTCCACTCACTCCAAGGCCTTCTGAGCTGATGGGGCTCATGGGGATGCTAATCCCAGGAAAGGCTGTGAAGCTCCTAGACATAGGTAGGAAAAAGTAGGGTCTTCACCATGGCATAAATATCACCGCCAGTTCACAGCAGATGAGTTTTAACAGGGAGGAAAGCCAACAAACAATCAAAAACCAGAGAAGTACTTGATAAGAGTTGTCAGCTGGAGGTCTTCTAAGCAATTCTTGTCCTCTTTATTCTATTACACACCTGTTCTGCATTTCCAGGGATGAAACTCAGGTAGTACCAACAGGAGACAGTGCATCATTCCCACAGCAGGGTTAAACCAAGCAATTCAATTAGAGCCTGCCTTATTTTGATTCGTTGTTGAATTTAACTCTTGTCGATCAGAAGTCAGATTAAATTAAAAAGGGGAAAATTCCTTATTTGCAACTCGATACACTAAGGTTCACTGAACTCAAATGGACTTGAGTGGTTTCCTTGCTACTTGATGAAAGCGAATCAGAAGGCCAAAAGACCATTTTTAAGCTGTCTTGAAAGCCAAACTTAAAAGAAATACTGTATTACCCGAGGGGAAGGTGGTAGGGTGGGATAGGATTTTCTTCTCCTGTTTATTAAAAACACACCTTGGGCACCGCTCTAATCTGATTTAAGCATCACGTGAGGGGTGTTTATTACATGGGAAAATTGCCTGAGTGCTTTCACTGACGTGGTTTGGACCCAGCCTGCAAAAGTTACTCTGCGCAGCACCAGGGAGGAACAGGAGCCAGCAGAGAAGGAAAAAGGGAGTATTTCAGGGACGGTCATCTGCAAAAAACAGCAGAAAGTGCCCTGAGGCTTGGTGAGCACAGAGTGCCCATTCCTGAAGGCTGCAGAGCAATGCCAAGCAAGAAGGGAGGGTGCCCTGATAGCAACCGGTAGAGAGAAAGGTGAGATGATTACAAGAAACCCGTAGGTCTGAAACAGCGGGGAGATGTGTCACCAAGCTGAGAGAATTACAGCAGTCAGAATGACATGTGAAAAACCCAGCCATTCCTCAATGTGCCTAATGGTGCTATTGCAAGGTTTCAAGCTTGTAACCCAGAGGCACAGAAACCCCACAAGGAGGGAGAGGCAGCAGGGCTCTGTCTTGCAGGGACTGTTCCCGGGTCCCTCGATCACTGCTTCACAGCACAAATACCTGGAAAGCAGTCAGGACAGCACTTCAAACCTTCCAGCAAGTCTGGAATTACTGCCTTACAGCTGGAACCTGCTATTCCCAAACAACTGCTCCAAGTCCTTAAAAAAAAAAAAAAAAAAAAAAAAAAA
>JAWLRI010001012.1:1166379-1182186 GCA_034781795.1 Crypturellus tataupa
GAAAGAAAGAAAGAAAGAAAGAAAGAAAGAAAGAAAGAAAGAAAGAAAGAAAGAAAGAAAGAAAGAAAGAAAAAGGCTTACTTTCTCTGGGAAACTCACCCTAAAAACCTATTTGCTGCCCAGAACAATCAAGCCAAAACCATCTCATCCCCAACTCCTAGCTGGAATGAGCCACAAGCCCTTTCACAGTGTCAGAGGCCTTTACTCTGGAAGCAGGAGGTGGAAAGAGTGATTTTATGCCTATGACGGGAGTGAAAGCAGTGTGAGCAGGGGAAATCACGGAAATGCAACTATATATTAATAATCACCAGAGCTCCCGAGGGCTCAGCTGTACTCAGGGCTCCAGAGAGCTGCATCAGGCTCCATCCCTGCAGGATGCTGGAGCACAGCACAGAAATCCCTTAGGCTACAGAAACCAAAAACACTTCCGAGGGCGATCAACCCTCTCGGGCAATCACCACACGGCTTGGTGAGCCTGCCCATGGTCCCGTGCTGATAATGTGGGACCTTCCAAGAACTAAGGTAGCAGCTTGGCACACAAAAAGAGAAGCCTTGCACATTTTTGGAGATGAATATAATATGATGGTCTCTGTTCCTCTGTGCATTCTACACACATTCTCATCTATTACTTTAAAACCAACTTACCTTCCATTGATAATTTCATTGAGATACTTGAGTGAGAGCTAGCATGGATGATATCTAGTGTGTAGCATTTGTCACTCCAGCTGCTTAAGCCCCTACCAGAGCTGGGCAATCTGCTGAACTGCTATGGATAGTAAGGTCTTAAACTGCGATATTTGGATTTCCCCAGTTTTACCAGTTCTGCCCAAGTCTATGGCCATGTAGCAGAGCTGACAGAAGAGGACTTCCTTGTATGGCTTGCTATTATTGTCTATTTTTTTCAGGATCAGAACTGATGATCTATAATCTAATACAAAAATCACTCATCCCAATGATGGGATCCCATGGAAAGCAACTCCATTAGACAAGACTACAATGGTGGCAGCATTTGATGCCAATCATTCTGACATTAAAACCACTTCTGTCTACTAAATCCTCGAAGAGATCCTCTGTTTACCCTAAATTGGGTTTAATCCATGCCATATTAAGGTGTGGACCCCCCATTTCAGAGATATAATGCCATAGCCAAGTCTACAGATGACCCAAATTCCACCTAAATGTTGGCAAATAAATTGCACATGCAGATGATATTCATGAGCATATCTCTGCTGCCAAGTTAAAGTCCTGAAAATACCTTCCAAAGGTGAATTTAGAGCAACTATTTGTTCAAAAACATTGTCCTCACTTCCAAAGTGATATGACGGAGGAAATCACGGAACAGTTGGTTAGAAAAGGATCTCAAGAGGCTACATACACTTCCTCCTGCATTGAGGAAGAATCAAATACATCTTGCTATGCTGACAGTTAGCTCTGTGACTGAAAGAAATGTGAATTTCAAAGAAACCACATATTGACTTTTTATGTTAACCAAGTTACTCTTTATAAAGCTACATGGCCCAGAAGGGCAGATTGTGGTTGCAGCAGCTGGGTATATTATTAATTAGATCTTTGGCTGCAGCTTAAAGGGTGCATTGTATCCCACAGGTCAGACTTTCCTGCTGCCAGTGCCATCAAAGAATTTGTAATTGACTCTGCAATTCACTTTAATTTTTCTGGCAAAATCCTGCACTGAGAACTACCTGACACTTCTTCCTACACAAGACAGAAGTTCCTCAGATGATACATGTTAATAATGACTTATTTTAACCCTTGGATATACATTTTATTTTTCTATATTGAGAACACATATTGAAATCCAGGCTAAGTCTGTACTCATAAAATCTACTCTCTTTTGCTTCACGTTGACACCATTGCAACTGTAGAACTGTCCTTGAACCAAAGGAGCCCCAAATTCAGACCAGGGGGATGAAACAATTTAAAATATATAATAATTTTTACTTTTACAGACAACTAGAGACAACAGAAGGCTCCTTTCTTACAGCATGAAGTTAATAATTTATTATGACACTGGTTATGGCACAACTAATCTGACTGTCTAGTGGAGAACACTGCCTCGCAGTCAGCCCCTATCTAATCCCTTTGTAGGTGCTCTAAAAGGTCACAGATAGCTGAATTACTCCTTCATGACCTGGACCCCAGCTCCAGATAGACCTTACGAGGATATGAAATGGATTGCTTTTTCACTTGTCATTCCCTAGAGCAGTTGAATCTAAGCATGTCAGAACCTAACCTTAATGCAAATGCTGTTTTTTGTTAACAGTGCACTATTGTTGGGATTTTCTGAGTACATATCTCATAAAAAAATAAAGAGGAGGGGGAAGACCTATGGTTTCCACTCCACTGCCACTGCATATAACTCATTCGTGAGCTGTGTACTGCTCCACCATGCAGCTTGGTGGCATACAGGAATTGTGAGACAAATTCCATGAATTAGTGTCTGAACACTTAATGTCAGAACTGCAGAGCTGCATGAATAGCTTTAAAGAAATGAAATAAAAAAAAAATAGCAAGGAAGCAAGATACTGTTCTTTCCAAACAAAGGAAATTTGGTTTTCTTCAGAATCTTCTCATACAAATGGGCATTCCTACTTAAAAACATTACAGTGTTATACTTCGTTTCAGAGATGGTTAGTTATATGACTGTACAAATAGAAATTAAGGATCAACTGTGAAAGAGCTCATTCTCAAGGCTATTGTTACTTATCCAAATAATTGCAGGAAAGACATCGTGCAACGAGAACCTGAACCTGCAAACATCGTGTCGGATACGGCTTTGACAAGACTTCAGTTAATCTCTGCTGATTCTGCTCACAGTCTTAGCCTGAGCTGTAGTATTGGCTCCTGGAATGACAACACGATTCTTGAGAAATTGTTAATGTCTGTTACCTCTAATACAAGAATTAATTGAGAGAGAGGTATGAATTCCTCCCACTCTTTGTGCAATAAGTGCTTCATAAGATTGCTTTCCTGAACTGGAGGATGAAAGAAGCCTGCTTTGAGGTGACCCTGCTTCACAGTGTCTTTATCTATCATCTCGGTTTTATAGGGAAGAGACATAGAGCCAGAAATAAAATCAAGGTTTTCCACACTTTGATTCAACAAAAATACATACTGTATAGCCCCAGCTCATTTCTTCTCCAGCTGAATAATTCTAGCAGCCAGATACTGTACTCGGACTTTGTGAGAGATTTAATTTAGATGAGAAAATATGCTACAGTCCTCCATCCCTCTTTACCCTCCCACAAACCTATGCTAGCACAAGATACGCTAGATCAACAATTTTCAGCTAAATTAATTTGCAACCTCCTAACATATTTCTAGGGGAGGTTTAGCCTTCTTATCAGTGAAATTCCATTTACTTGATAGTAGTCTAATAGTAGACTGCCCTCTTATTTACCTGTCATTGATCCTGTTACAAGTAGTTCACAGACCATGGAGGGTCTGCCAAGCATAAGCCCAAACTGCTTCTTCAAAGAGCTACTTGTCAAGTGATTTACCACCTCCGCTCTCCACCCTCAGTCATTGACATTGCAACATAAATCCTACATCAAGTCTTCAACAAACTTTGCATATGAGTAGTGGAGCTTACTTGTATAAGAATTTATTACTTCCTATCTTATCATACCCTTATTACCTTTAATTTACATAACACTTGCCATCCACAAAGGCTTCAGGATCATAATGTCAAAATGCTTCTGGACCTGCAAACATGCCCGCCCTCCTAAGACAAAAAACAGAGCAACTTTTTCCTCTTAACCATTACCAGGTAGAGAAAGTAGTACTGCTCTCTAGGTAAGTCTTTGATTACAGAGATATTCTTCCAGATGGCATATATCATGACCAAATTATATATGTTAAATGTTACCATGAGCTACAAAGAATTGATCAGTGCTGATACCTTTTTCTTCCTATTTCAGATCTGCTACTAAAAAGTGTTTCCTTGGTGCTTTGCTCTGTAAGGCAACAAATCTCTGCTTTTAGCCACTGCTGAAACACAGATCTGTTTGAGAAGAAACGAGATCTAGGGCACTGTTGGCACGACTGGGATTCTCAGTCCTGCACCAACTTCTTGAACAGCCTTGCACAAAAAAAAAAAAAAAAAAAAAAAGACCCTTCTTGTGTCACCATCTTTACTGCAAATAATACGCAAATAAAACAAATAATAACTTCACCACTGTAAAAGCTCTCACAGTCAGCGTGCAGACCTGCAGCACTACAGATGGGCCTGTGCACTGCTCAACAGTGACCACTGCCTATCAACTGTACCATCTGAGGTGAGAAACAAAAGTAATTAAAACAATATGTATACATGTAAATGTATTAGCGATACATGACTTTTTTTTTTTTAAACAAAAGCAAACTTATTATTTGATGGTTGGATTTCAGTAAAAAATGAGAGAAACTTCATTTCTTTGCATTTCTCTATCTAAAGATTTGGGGGGTTTGTTGTTTTTTTTTTTTTTTTAAAGAACAAACTGAGGATTTATTGAGCACTCAGCCAGCATCTCATCCACTTGACTATCATTTCACCTTTTTCAACAGTAATACTTACCCTTGCGCTAAAATACCATGGTCTCTCCTGAGCTTGGAGATCCCATGGGCCAGATCTGATTGAGCGGCTGCCAGTCACCAACTGCTTCTGGCAAGAGTGAGGTTGCAGGACTGCCCATAAATAACGAGCATGTGTCTTTTGAGCGGTGGCTCGGTTGGAGGCACATGCTCTTTAGGGTTGCCCGAGCCCATGTCCCTTCCAGTAGAAGGCAACTTTACCTGTTCCTGCTCCAGGTAGGCCTCTAGGTAGACCAAGGTAGGTAGACCTTCCCTCCCCTAGAGAAGTCAGCACCTCTGGCATGGTAGAAGAGAAAAGGCAAGAGGTCTTGAAAATACTATGGATGGCTTCAAGCCTGAAGTTCAAATTCAAGTTCAAACTCAGGTATAAATTTGTCATTCCTATCTGGTAGCATTTTCCATCCTTTGCATGCACATAAATTATTTAACAGGGGTCCAGATGGCAACACTCAGGTTGGTACCATGTACTCTCATGAAGACATCTCTTTTTGCTCTTGTCTTGTTCACTAAGTCTAAAGGTCACTGCAAAAGGAAGAATATTACTTTTTTATGTGGAAAATGTAACTAATTTCCTGCCAGAAATGCTGGAACAACCATTTCGTTCACAGCATTACTGCATTTCTGTTTCTTGTCCTGCCTGGAACTCAGAACTTCAGAAGAGCTTAAAAAAATAGAAAAGTTGTGATGAACATTTCTGGAAAGGAAAAAGGAAAATAATTCACTTTAGTTGTCTCTAGAAATAAAAAATTATTACATATTTTGAGTTGGTTTGTCCATCTTGTCTGAAGTTGGGATCCTAGAAAGTCAGATTCAGAGCAATTGTCCCGTGACAAGTTAAAACTGATCAAAGCGTTGAAAAAATAAGTGTTATATATATACATTAGCTATATATTGACACAGCTAATGCTTCGCTTTCACCTTATAGTACCAGAGTTTTGACAGAACTATAAGAAGTTCTATAAATTACACATTTTTTGCAATTTCTGTGGATCCACTCATTTCTTTATCCAAACTGAACTCAAACTCAGCTGCTTAGGCACCATTTCCACTGGACTGTGGAAAAAAAGTTTCCCTTGGTGCGATAAGAAAAATATGTTTGATTCATTAGCAAGCTGGAAAAAAAAGAAAAATCCAGACTTTGTAAAAGAACTGCAGTTCTGCAAACTGTGCCTTGGATTTCTGAAATGTGCTCTGCATAGCTTAAGCTTGTTTTAGCTCTAGGTCTCTCGTGGGGCCTTTTTGGTTATTTTGAGAATTCCTGATGGGATAACAGCCCTGACATTGCCGCGATTTCCATATTACTCAGCGAACAGCAGCCTTGCTTTGGAAAAGCTTTTTGCTTCCACAAAAATAGAAGCAATATATGATGTGTGTGATACCTGGAGTTCAGGGGTGGAAGGGAGTGCTCATGGCTCTTTGTGGAGTTGTGCTCTCAGTCTTATCCGTGCAATCAGCAGCATTCCCAGCCAGAAGTGCCAGAAGGAAGGAACGAAAGGTATGAGGAAAAAAGCTTTATAAAGAATAAAACCAAATAGGCCAAGTTTTGCTCTTGCATGTGACTTTTACTGTGTCAGGGAGGAAAAAAAAATATCCAAGCCTAATCAGATTGGTATACTGAAAAAAAAATGGAAAATAAGTTCTATTTCGCTTTTATTTCTTCTTTTTTTTTCAATTAAAAACTTTAAAAGATAAATTCTTCCAGACAAAGAAATGCTTTTTCATTAAAATATGACAGATTTCTTGCAGTGGCAGCTCTTTAACTTAAACAGCATTTCAGTTCACAAGCAATCTCCCCAGAATGAGCATGACATGAAGAACTGTGGGCCAACTGGATGAAGGACAACATAGGAAGTGGGGTAAGATGCATAGGAATAGATATGGATTGCAAGAAATTTCTTTCCCCGTGGCAAAAGTTTTCAGAGCAAATACCTAAATTTAGTCAGAAGAGGAGCAGCAACACACTTAAGCACCCAGTCAGAAACTCCTAGACAGATGAGTACACTGTAAAGACGTTAGTGGGGAGCAAGGCTTTCTTTTTTCAAACTATGGGTGCTGCTTTGGGGAAAACTTTTTTTCCCCCACCCAGTGGAATTTTCAAAAAATTACTGTCTTTATTCATTATTTTCCCACTTTTCATAATAAAGTGGTCATCTGCAATTTCTTCTTCAGTATTTCTCATCCGAAGAAAATCACTTACAAGTCACCAAGTAATGACCTTGGAGCTCCATAAATCAATGCGACAGGTGATTCAATCAGCCGCGCGCCTTCCCCGATCTAAGCAGCTGCTGACTCCCATAGAGCAAGCCGAGTGCAGGTCCCAGCGGCCCTGCAAGTGATGAGGAAAGCAGCAGGTTTGCACTTTTAAAACCACTGAAGCCTGGCTGAGGAAATCACTGACACAAGTGAAATAAGAGGGACTGAATATTTTATTTGCATGAACTACGGGCACTGCACACGCCTCCGCGTTACGTTTTCGCACTCTGCACGCTGTGTCGGTATCAGCAGAGAAGCTGCAGCCTCAGTGTAGCTTATGTTCCTACAGAGCAATATTTGAGCCTGTGCCCAAAACGTGTGTGTGCTTCCAGGCGGTTTGCTCTAGGAACTTTAAAGGAAGAACCATAACTAGAGTAAGAGGAATATTGTTTGTTCTCAAGTGAGAGAAGCAGAGCTAGACAGGTTGTGGAAGGCTGCAAGAAGACCTTCATCTGGTGGGATGTACGCTCATAAAAATTAAAAATGACTCATTATACCAGAATGACCAGCAGCTGGATTTCTTACGGCATCGCTTTGGAGTTATTCAGGTAAAACTGAAAAGGGGGTTCAACAGAGTTGTTGGGGTCTAACCAAGATAGAGATTATGCCTGCAAACCAGGAGATGTACTTCAGCCCTTCACAAATAGTCCATATTATTCCCCTCACTTAAGCTTTATTTGCACACTGCTATCTCAAAATATCATGTAGATTGATCAGCACACTGATTTCCCAAGACAGAAACCTAGCCCTGTCTAGGCTTTAATCCACCAGGCCACCAAAGGAACCACAAATAACCGATCACAGGGGGAGATTTATAAAGCTTTTCTGAGAGAGCTGAAAGATCCAATCTTTGAATTCAAGCTGCTAATATTTTCCTAACATTCTAAAATCCACTTTGGGAAAGGATTTAAAAAGCCTTTGAGATAGGCAGGTTTGATTCAATTACACTGAATCAACTCTTTGAATCTCAGTACTGAAGGAAAATTAATATATAGATTAATTTACTGAAAGGGAAAAATGTGGAAGAAAACCAGATAATTATGATTAGTCTTCTTTTCATACAGCTGATCCATCCAGACCTATCTACTTACTCAGATTTTAAAAAAATAAATGAATAAAAATAAACCAGTTAGTTTTGAACTCCATATTATTCTGTAGCAGGAAGTTGTGGGAACACTGCTGTGATTCTGTGAAAAAGACATTCTTCAGCTTAGTCTAAAGCTGCAGCATCTCGCTGAAAGGTTTCTGGCTTTAACACAGAAATATAGAACCGCGTAGATGGCTGAGAGAGGGAGAGAGTAAGAAGGGATCCGATGACATGAGCTGACAAACCAAAACACCCCATGTCATCTCTTTTTTCTATGCTAAAAAGTCCTGGTTTGTTTCCTACCTGTGATAATCCTTGCTACGCTTTTCCTATTTATCCTAGTTCTACTGCCTGTGGTTCGGGCTGGGACGGCCCAGAGCTGCACGCAACCTTTCAGGCCTAAGCAGGGCGCAGCTTTATCTACACAATGACCTAACGACATCTTCCGTTTGGTTCAACAGAAGTAAACAGACCCACGCACAAAAGGCATGGGGATGACCGCGTCTCGGGGGTTGCATCCCAGATGTCCCTTACCTCGTCACCTCCATCCCCCTGCCCCAGCACCCTGTGTTGTCCCCAGCAGCAGCAGGGTTCAGCAGTCACCCAGAAGTCAAGAGTCAGGACGTGGCAACTACACGGGACCTGCCAATCTGGTAGGGACAAAACAGCTGATTCTTCCACTGTGCGGCTCCTTGGGCCCTCCGCGGCACACATTGTTTTGATCAAGGCCTAATGCAGCAGGGTTCTGTGGCTGAGGTTACAAAGCAAAGGAGACTGATTTACTGTAATGGTCCCGTGTGGGCTTGGAGTGGAAAAAAAAAGCTGTGTTGTAAAGAAAATTTGAAGGCTGGGTGTCCCCATGGAAAAAAAGAAAAAAAAATAAAGAGAGAGAAAAGAAAAACAAAAACGAGAGAAAAGGGAAAAAAAAAGAAGAGAGAGAAAAAGGAAAAAAGAGAGAAAAGAGAAAAAAAGAGAAAGGGAAAAAAAAGAGAGAAAGGGGAAAAAAGAGAAAGGGGAAAAAAGAGAGAAAAGGGAAAAAAAGAGAGAAGGGGAAAAAAAGAAGTATCTCTCTTTTCCTCTTCTGAATTACTTTCCATCCACTTACCATGCTTTCCATCATGATTTTTTCCACGGATTTGCTCTTTTCCATACCTTTCCATTTCCATGTTCTTTTCCTTACCTTAATATCATCTCCTTAATATCATCTTTCCTCCCTCAAATAAGCCCATGTTAAACTTCAAAAGTTAACTGAGAGGCATGTAAGGAAACAGACGCAAACACCGTCATTAACAGCAAGCAAACACGAGCATTGTTTCATGCTGTAGGTCTGTATTCAAGCCCCAGGGCCTCAGCTGTCCTTCTGTACGTTGCTTAAAGTCTACCCCACAGCACAAGCCAGATTTTAGCAGTACAGGAGCCCAACACAGTTTTAGGTAGACCTCTTGGCTCCTCCAAGACTAACAACTTCCTGCTGGATCCTGAACTGACCATGAGGAACATAAGCCAACATATTGGGATCAAGATCAGTCCTTCACTGAGGATAACAAAATCTCACCTGCAATCCACAGCTTGAGCAAGAAATGCTGAAACTAGTCTAGCCTTAGGCAGGTTGCATTACCTCACGCTTTCATGCTATTTTTACTCAGAGAAAATGAGTACACAACACCAAAAAAATGTGGAAAATATACGCCTCCCAGCTGGAAAAGTAACTTCCTTCTCAATCATCATCTACCAAGACAAGAAAAGTTTAAAGCTTGGAAGGATACAGAGTGGTGGCTAGAACTTAAAACAAAACAAAAAAAGATTTATGATACATTTGCACTTAAGTCCATCTGAACTTTAGGCAATAAATAATGTTTGATTAGTCCATTTTAGTAGCTGTTCAATGGATTAAAGGCTGAAAAGTAGTTGGAGCAAATCAATGCAGTTTTACAAATGCGAATAGTGGCTTGCATGAAGCAAGGGCCAGAGTTTCATACTTTTTTAACTACTTAGTGAGTTCACTTATTCTCATTTTAAGCCAAAGAATGGACTAATTCTGGGGGGGAGATCATGCATGGATTAAAGGAAAAACACAACATGGGAGCTTGTGCCAATGCTCCAGATGCTCTAAAAGTACAAGTTCCCCTAGGCTGAAGCTACAGCGAAACGTTTTTTGTCTATCACTTCATCTGCTTCAAGGATTCCCAAAGAAATACATTTCTACATTCCAAATACTCAATCATTTTTCCTGTATTGCCTCATTACTTAGAATATTGTGAAAATTCTCTCTTATAAAATAATGTAAGACCAAGAAAATGAATATATGAAAAAAATACTAGCGTGAAAGCACTAAGTTACTCTTAGAACTATGGAGGTGACAAAAACTTATTTTTTCCAGCATATCTGCAAAACATTAATTGGGAAAAAATCTACTAACTACAACAGTGTAATAAATTATAAAGGAATGCTACTTTAACTACCAAGACCCTGAGTAAGGAAGGACATACACAAAGAGGGAACCTTGTGGCTCTTCAGTCTCTGCTATAGATTGTATTTGGCTGCCCCCTTGTCCTCCTCCTCCAGTAATCAAGTGTTTCATAACTTATCGCATACGTATAATTTATTTGAGATAGGAATGCCTTTTTGCAAAGCCAAGACACAGAGGAACTGAAATCTGGAAAAGGTATTTAGGAGCTGAATTCCCTTGGAAATGAGTTATTTCGTTGTGCAACCTTCCTGTCAATCTCTGAGTAGCAGTAACAAGAGCTGAATTCAGATGCTGGGGGTCACTAACAAGCGCTGGCTCTGCAGCCTCCCTAAAAACCTGGGAAAATTAAACAGAGCTCTGAGCAATGCTCCGATGAGCTAATCCTCCTCACTTGCAAGGGATATAGCGGGCAGCTTAACAAAGGATGCTTTAAGAAACAACAGAAAAGGACAACAGGAAGATAAACAGATAACACGCAATAACCAGCTGCTCCGTTTCCAAAATATAACAATAAACATGTACACATCCCTGGCGGATTTTCGGGTGAGGACCAACGAGGGCAGCTGGCTCCTTCCTCCTCCTGAAGGACCTTTTCACCTGCAGCTTGAGGTCGTTAAACCCCAGGGCTGTGACACGTGCTGAATCCTCAGCCCACCGCAACCTCCCCTGCGAAGCTGCTCCCGCTCGGCTAATCCTCCTGGATCATCCGGTACTCCCTCTCTGCAAGCAGAGAGATGTGCAGCACAGAGGACTAACAACAGCCCAGGCTGCTGTTTTAGAAAATGTTTTTTTCCTCTTACGCTTCAGAAATGTTCTCCATCCTATCGAGGCTCTGACTCTTGCACTCCAATGGTGCAAATTATAGTCTTGGAGTAAGGTGACTCCTCCCTCTGGCCTTGCTTAGACGTCGCTTGCATCTGATTTGTACAGGTGGTAAAACTGCTGCCCTTCATGGCACGCTACCATTTTTAACAGGAATGCTCCCCAATATGACAAAGCAAACAAATGCAGACATTTAATACCTGTCGATTTTTCTTATTCATCTGCTCCTTTCCACGAGCCTCCCTCCCCCTTGCAGGGATCAAGGCACCAGGCGCTGGACTGCTTTTTCTTCTGAATCATGACTTTGACTGAAGTAAAGGCAGTAGATGGGGCAGCAAGCCGCATGAGGAAACTTCTTCTGCCCAGTAGGCAACACAGATCATTGTCTGCTAAAGCAAAATGTTAATTGATAATTTTTCTTTTAAGTAAGGAAGAAGATGATACTTATCTCTCTTTTTCCAAAAACAAATGCTTCCGTGCACTTGCTCGTGGGTCTTGTAGCAGGGTTTGCAATGGAAAACAGGAATAGTCTTGCGATCTTGAGCACCTTGAAGATTGCGCTTCCATTCTTGGGCTCTGCCCACAAGTTTGAACAGGACCCAATTAGCTGATAAATAGTGCAATAAGGATGGAAAAAGACAATGCTCTCCCAAATTAATCCAACTACACATTGTTACGAAGAGACAGCTGAGGTATTAACTTTACTTGGATTTAATTCCCATTAATTAACACCTTTATTAAGTTTAGATGCAGTAAGGAGCAGGAACCTGGGAACAAAGAGTGTACTGGAGCTGTTCTGACCACTGTGCTCATTAGAGATAGAAAAGCTCATTTCTCAGGGAGGGTGTTCTGGGCATCGGTAAACAGCATATAAAGGAGCATACTTTTCTGAGCTGGATGAAAGGCATTAACAATAATGCTGTTCTTCCAGATGGCATGCCAAAATCCTTATATTTCTCTGAATTTTTAGATGCTTATTTTACGTTAGGCTAATTCATTTTGAGGAGGTTTACATTTCTTTGTTCAAAAGATCCTGCAGGCAACTTTTTCCATTTTTCTTTTATCCCTTTAAACAACTAGAGAAACACAAGGCAGTGACAGTAAATACTACCCCTTAAATTTAAAACAACCATGAACTGAAGTTTTTTTTTTGGACCACATCCAGGCTCCTAGAAACAAATGTAAATCCACCAATTTCAACACAGACACTGTCAAATATGCTACCCTTCCTAAGTTTGGAGCCTTATTTTGGGACTCTTGAGGCTCAAGCAAGTTTTAGAAGGCAAGTATCAGGCTGAGACATCTTAGCTAATTAACCCACCAAATTTCTCTGTGAGGTGGATGGTCCTGCACAAATTTCTCACACTTTCGGGATGGGTAAGATAGGGACAGAATGTAAAATAACTTGTCCAACGATAGGTGATGACACGGACCACCATTTCACAGACCTTTCCTGTGACTGTAACCCAGACTTGCTCCGCATCTCCATGCTCCCTGGCACAACCACGCGTGGGTCAGCATCACAACCTGGACCAGATACCCAACCTCAGGCAAAAACAACACTGCAAAAGAAGGTAAAAAGCCTTAATCTTAGCCCCTCTCCGTTAGGACTGGTTTACAACTGAAAAGACAAATGTAGGCATATCGGGGGAGGAAGGAGAATGTGGGAACCAGGAGCAATGAAGACAGAAAGGAACTATTAGGATTGTCATGACTTTCAAACAATGTCTGAGTTGGCAAAGCTGGTAGTCATGCATGTAAATTCACAGCATTTAATCCTGTGACTTGGATGATATAGATTACTTCTTGTTTCTCACAGTTTACCACCTGACATCTTGCTCAGCCTTTAACACTACTGTCAAACACCAACAAGCTTTCTTGCAAGTAATTCCTTTTGTTTCTACCAACAACATCCAGAGGAGTACAAAAAAGAAAACTTTATGGAATGAAGAGAAAATTTGCTCTTTGTATGCAGTAATTTACATGTAGAGAATAGTACACAATGTTTATAACCCACCAGTTCAAACTGCAGCCAGGTTCTGACTGAATCTAGGCCATATTTCCAGTGATCTCACTCCCTTTATGTGGATTCCACAGCAAGGTTTACATATTATTTCAGTATGGTCATTTCTGGTTAGATACAGTGAAACGAGAAGTTAGTGGTGTCAGCAGATGGGACCTTTTTTTAAGCTAGAAACATCTTATTACCTTAATGTTGCAAATGTTCCAAGATACACGCCATTCCGTGAGTCTCTTGCTCCAGTGCAATTACTATACAGAAAATGTGGTACTGCTAATTATTACAGCATTTGGACAGTCTGCTTTCTCATGCTGCAAAACACAAAAGACCCACCCAAAATTATCAAACAGGTGAGCACTTGGCTTAGTGGGAAAATAAGGTATATATGTAACTCGGCTAAATGATGAATCAGTGAGTAATTGGTCTACAGGAGGAGCCAGGCAAGATAGCAAGATAGGATAGGGCTAGCAGCAACGGATTAAACTAGAATGTTGCCTGAGAAGAGCCATGACTCCTCTTAGATCATAAGAGAGTCTCCAGCGGATGATAGAGGGATTTCCTGCCTTCCGCAGGATGCTGCGCACGGGGTTTTTCAGGCTAGGAGCTATTCGGACACAGCAGAGGTGGGACTGCTTGCTGGACTTAGGGCACATTATCAAGTCCTACCCAGGTGAAAATGAATCATGGTGCTGCTCCTGATTCTCTGAATAAGTTGATGACTCTGCTGCCCAGAACTATTGAGCTGCACTTGCCAAGCCTGCAGCTTCTGCTAGGGAGGTCGTGGTTTTGGGGACTCCCTCTGACCCTGTATACTTTGGCAAACCTCCTAGATTTTTTGGAGACCTTCGTGGCCTCAAGAAGGAGGATGGAGAAGGCACTCTAAACCTCAGAAGGACCTTATTTTTATTCGAGTAACAGCTGTGAAACACATCCAGAGATCTGGGAATGAGAACCATTCCAACAACAGTGAGAGTGGGAGAGACCAGCGAAAGGCGACCCAGAAAACTTCCCTTTGGAAAAATCCCCTAGAATGCGGTTAGCCCTTCTCACTGGGTCCCTTTGATGGTTACAAACATGCTACATCAACAGCATTTTCTACCGCATTCCACAAGTTTTTTAAAATAATTCTATAGAAACCTATGCATTTAATCCTATTAATCTCTTTAAGCATATTCTCCGTGTTCATTAAGCAGAAGTGCTGATCTTTAGATTGATGGGATTACAGCAGGAAAGTACAGAGCGTTGCTTTTCATCTGTATTTAACTGGGGGAAGACTAAGTTTAGACTGCTAAAACATATATCAAATGACCCAAGTAGGGGTTCATCAGGTTCACACCACTACAAGTCAGAGCAAGCTATGGATTTATAAAGTATGAACCATGACAGCAATTGCAACACAGATCCAGTGAAAACTCCAGTAAGTCCCTGAGGAATTGCACAGCTCTTTTAGGCGGGCTCCATCCATCTTCCCTGGGTGCACACTTTGATCATTTTCCCACAAAGATATTTCTTTTCAGATTTTGTGACCTCCTCCCTAACTCTTTGTTGCCTCTCTCCTTGAATGCTTGGTTTCTTCCTGTGTTCTGTGCAAAGTGAATCTGGAGTGCTGGTAAAATATCTCTACTGCCCACGGGACGTTCATTTTGTACAGAAATCTCTCTGTAGTTCCAGGAAGCAAAAAATGGTGGGTATCGGTGGATTTTTTTTAAATCAATTTATGATTCGGTTCAAGGTCTCACAAATAGCTCTAGTGCTGCAACGCACGGAGCCACATGGGAAAATTGTGGCCTTAGCAGTACAGGAACAGAGCACAGGAAGCTGAGATTTGCTGTGGTGCTTGGAAATTCTTTTTAAATTATACAGAATAAAAGGCTAAGTGCCCTGGTTTTAGTCTAAGTACATCCTGTAAGTTTAACTTAATAGGCGGTATATATTTTATTGGCGAGAACTTAAAAAAGTAAAAATAAAACAGGCCCAAAAAAATTGAATTCCTTAAGATGGGGGAAAACTAGTATCTCTATACAGTTCCCACGTATCAAATTTTAAGAGACTACACGTAAGGAATCTTCCTTAGATGTACTGTCATTTCAGTATTTGTCTGTAAGGCCAGGATAATCCACTGAATATGTGATGAAATTAGGCGCTTTGGCTCAGATAGTTTCTTTTTCAGTAAAGTGAGGGAGAGAAGATGCCTGCTGGAGTTTATCCTCAGATTACTCGCACTGTCTTGGCAGTGGGTACACAACCCTTGCGAGAGCAAAGGGATTATAATGCATTTTACCCTGCATTTCACAGGGAATCAGCTCTTTCAGATCGGCTGACACAAGGTACACACAGCCATGGAAGACACCTCACCGGCCTCATGTCAAGAACCAGTTCGTGCCCATCACCACCTCCTACCAGGTCACCTCTTGCTTCTGTCACCCTCGTGGCTCACTCTGATTAAGCCCAACTAGAGGCACAAGAAGACATGGTGGGAACAGTGTTGCTCCTGCTCCCTTTTTAAGCAGGAATTCAATAGTTAGAGATTTTCTTTGTCGTGTTAAGAACCATGTGCAGTTTCTT
>JAWLRI010001012.1:1182286-1202338 GCA_034781795.1 Crypturellus tataupa
CTCCTGCTCCCTTTTTAAGCAGGAATTCAATAGTTAGAGATTTTCTTTGTCGTGTTAAGAACCATGTGCAGTTTCTTCTCCATCGCAAGTCATACACCTATGTCTCCTGTGACACGGGTGAATATTTTCATCCATACCAGAGCTTCGAGGATCTTTGTTGTGGGGAAGAAGATGGTTCCTACTCACTGTTGTGGGACAAAAATAGAAATGGATGGGACAGATGAAATCATTGTTGCAACTATTCACAAAAATAACCAAACATTTCTGAAACCAGAGTTACTGCAGTACTTAGAAATAAACACATAACTCTTAAGTCATGCAATCAAATAATAGTAATAAAATATAACAACACTTGCTATAAATGAAATAGTGTGCTCCAAGGCAAGCACTTGCTGGATAACCATGCTGCTTTTTGCTGGAAGGGATTGACTACTTGCCTTGAAGCTCAGTATGAAACTGAAAGACACAGTTATCACTAGCAATTGCATGTCATGTCATGTAATCTCTTCTGAGGCTCTCTACATCCCTCTTACAAAATATTCTGTTTTCTTGTGAGCTACTGCTTCACTAAGCCACAACAAATTTTTATCCAACTGTGTTGTGTGTTGAATACATCAGAGTAAGCAGCTAGTTTATCGTGTTAACGTTTGCTTTACACCAGACATTTTGCATTACATTTTCAGAGTTTGCCTCTAGTAGCTATCCTAACAAAAATCCAGGAAAGAAAAAAGATGCCACAATTAAGATGAAAAGCAGTAAGTAATATTGCAAGCAAGAACCTTCGAGCTACATGAAGTTTATGGTATAACTTAAAGTTTAACTTGCTGTCCATCATAGACTCTCTTAGGAGCATTACTCATCAGAACTATTTTCATCTAGGACTCTGAATGTGTGTTGAAATTATCCCTGGCAACTTAACTGGAAGAAGAAGAGGTCTTTTAAAAACAGCACTAAAGACGTAAAATGCTCAATAAACACAAATGTGTGTTTTGACAATTGTAGAGTTGCGTGATTTAACTTTAAACACTACAGTGCTGGGCTCTTCAACGAGGCCTCCCTGCTGCCTTTCTTTATCTCAAAGTGATTATAACCGAAATACAATGGTTTGGACAGAAATTACTAAAATTTTAAAGACCTTAATAGCAGTAGAACAGCCTAAGGCTTGAAAAAGTCCAGCCATTCTAAGACAGGTAGCAACACAGAACCAAAACCATCATCATCATCACCACCATCACTACAAAGTTTGGATAAAATAGAGAGGATCAAGAATGCCTTTACCTGGGTTTAAAACTCACACTCAATGTCTGAAAGGCTCATCAAGTGCTAAGCCCACTCCAGAAATGAAGTCATGCTGGCTGCAGAACAGAGGAAAACACACACATGTCTAAAATGGGTAGCTCCACTTCTGCAGCAGAATAAGCAAAGAGGTGCTCTCAGATGAATCCCAGCTCATAGACAGTTTGAACACCTTGAAACTACATCTGCAGAGACAAGTGGGAAGAACAGGTATAAGGGAGCAGAAAAAAAGTGTAAGCACCCAAGTGAATGATATAGCCTGTGGCTTAGAGTCACTACTGCAGCCTGGATGCCCAGAGGGAAAGACGACTGTTACGAGGACACAGAGATTAGGAACCATCCTCAGAATGGTGAGCAGTGTGTCTGACGAGAGAATAGCAAGCTCCCACTGTGTGCAAAAGCATTACCTGAGCTGGGTGGCAAGCTGCGCCCCTCGCTTCGATGTCTCTGAGCTTTGCAATTCCAACCTCTGAGCACAGGAGCTGTGTTTTCATCTGGCTCCTTGCCAGCAATGCTTGCTTAGCTGCTGACAGCTCCACCTGCCCGTGTGCAGGCCGGGTCCAGCTGGAGGCTCATCTGCTGCCCACTCTTACTGCTGTGTTACCTTGACAGACAGTGAAAACAGTCACCGTGCTAACCGCAGCTCAGAGGAGGTGCAGAGGTGACCCCCGCCGTTGCCTCGGATGCTGACAACGCAGCAAGACCTGAGAAGGCCATCAGAGAACCTCTCCTTTTATGAAGAGCATACGGCTCCGCAGGGAGGGCAAGCCAAGACTTCTTGAAGCATCTGTCATAATAATCCTCTAAACAGATTGAAGTGGACATACTTGGTCTTTGCAGACAGGGCAGGGAGCCGTAGCAGGAGTAGTGGAAGAGATGTAAAATCTGTAAATGATGGAAGGCCTGGCAAGTGCTGCTAGTGCAGGGAGAAACACTATGGTGTGCAGTGTCACTTGATCCTCAAACACCACTGACCAGCTGCATGCTACTTACTCTCAAAAAAGCCCACTCCAGCAACCAGTAACGTTACAACAAAGGGAGACACTCTAGAAAATGCTACATTTTAAAGCATTTTTTGCGCAGGGCATTGAGGAAACAATATAGATCAGGGCCATATCGTTTAGTCTTTTTTTGGCCAGAATGCGAGTTGGAGGTGCTTGGCTGAGTTACGACCGTGATTTGCCCTTCAGTGCTGCTCTAAAAAATCTTATCAGGGACTGAACCTTACCGCTGGTCCTGGCCCAGCTCCTCCTGCTTTTCAGAAAGCAATAATTGTGTGCAGCTTGTTTTGCTTAGCTTTAGATCTTCCCCTGGGAACTAATACTTCTCGTTTCAGTGAAGGGGGCTGAAGCTGAGAAAAGGAAGCCTATTGTTACTGGAGCTCAAGGGGCAGAAGATATTTGGAAGTTTTATAGGTTTGGCTTAGAAGCGAGAATCTTTCCTACCATCACTGTCCACTGGGACCAGCTGAGCTACAGACTTGTGCTTTGATAATATGGAGAAATATTTCTTTCACAACTGCAAGGGCACCACCCTTCTCCAAACGCCTCCGTCCATTGAATAGAACTCCCTGGCAGCTCTTTCCGCACAATTACAGTCCCTCTCAGGCACTGAATATACTGTGTGTCCTGGATTTCCCCTGGACACTCGATTCAGACTGGGCAAAAATGAGCCGCAATTACATTTCAGCTGGGAAATAAGGATGTTTCTAAACACTTGAGCAGAGAGGTTCTGGAACACTGATGCCACTAGAAGGAGTAAGTGCAGGAACTCTAATTATTTTAAGATGTAGCTTGATCTAGGGTTAGGGTGAGGGTTTTAGGGTTAGGGTTTAGAGTTAGGAGATAGGATATAACTGCCCCTACAACCATAAGGATGTTACATGACATCACTTCTAGCTCCAGCTTATATCAAAGAATTCACTCAATGTTAGGGATGAAAGCGAGCCACGAGGTTAATTTGCTGTAAACATAAATAGCTTGCACTCACTGCAACCATATTCCCATTTCTTAAAAATGAGCTTTGCACTTACCTGAGGGCTGGAAAACGTAAAACTTCTTAATCCAGCGGGAAGATCATGTGCAGTTCAGGGAGTCCATGAGACCTGTTGCTCAAGCTCCTCTTTCATTATCAGAGAGGTGCCAGACAGCTTTTGCTTTGAACTTCTATCTCTGCTGAAGTCAAGCTACCAGGAGGCTGCAGGGAACCCTCAGTAGCCTAGAGGACTTATTTGCAGGAAATAGTGGTGGAGCAGAAAAGGGTAGTATGACCTTCCTCATGCCCAAGTCTTACTTCTATTTCTCCTATTCCTGTCTTATCTGTGTTCTTGTCTCCATCCTGACAAGACGTCAGCAGAGCCTTTCTCTTGGCAGTCCTTTCTCCCCACGTTTCTCATTTGGGAACAGTTGATTGTGAACCTGTTTGATTGGAGTTGAACCTACCGTGCAAATAAAATCTACTAATAAAACCCTCTTGGACTTCAAACCTACTGTACTTCTCACACAGTAAGTCAGTCCCCCCAGATCCCAGGCTACTGCACTGACTAAGTAGCACTGGTCCATCCGTGCAGGTATTTTTCCCTCAGTGGGGGGCATTTCTGTAACGATAAAGAAAGCATCAGTTCCTAAATACTCAATCATTTTAACAAATAATGTTTAGGAAGTTCACCTACGGTGGCTAAAGCAAAAGAAAACACATCTTATTAGTTCTAGAAATGGTGAGGAAATACCAATGCCTAAAATGGCATTCTTGCTCTGCTTCTGATAGGTACCATTTTGGAAGCTTTTTGCAATGGTAAGGCGTGAAAAAATTCAGAATGCTTCTCAGGAAATATATCCTGCCAAGACAGCCCTAACTTAGGGATTCTGCGAAACATTTCCCTGCACATGGTGAACTTTGGATTTCTGACAGCTCGTACATCAGGCAACTAAAAGCTTAGAGGTCCGCCTTGTAAGAATTGTTTTTGTTCCCTTTTTTGGCTTTATTATCTGGCTTCTCATATGAGATTTGTGATTTTAAACAAGCCTTTCTTTCAAAACAAGACATTTTTCGTGCTGGAATTCAAACAACAGTCCTACAGCTCTACATGAATTATCCCCTTAGACAAATGTCAAAATTTATAGCAACTCAAAACAAAGTACTGTCTACTCTCTTCAGTTCAGACTTACAAGAAATCAGAATCCAGGAGAATATGGATAGTAATCAGACTGTATTTTATATAGGATAATAGAAAAAATATATATATACACCAGAACAAAGTGTACAACATAAAAGCATATTTCTGTTATCTTTCTAGAAATCAGGCAAATGGGCATGTGTGGATTAGAGATCATCATACAACTTGCTTTCCTTCCTATGAAGAATTCAGTAAAAATACAGTTATGAGATTTTAGGATTTTTAACATTAAATGTCTTTAAATTGTAACTTCAGATACACGTATATTTTTTGGCAAGAAGTAAAATGTTTAGGTTTTTAAAAGGAAGTGACCTTAACTAGAAGAATTGAAACATAAACATTTAGCAAAACAATATTCACCAAAGGTTTGTTTTCTTCTTTTTGTTATAAGTGCAACAGCCATGAGGAAAGTCTAACTACAGTATTTGGTGGTTTATGTTATTATCCAAGATTCCCCATAGCTTTAAGAGAGGTATGAACTACAGGATTCTAAATTTCATAGACTGAGTCAATGTGCATTCTCTCCTGCAAAACAATGAAATCTAGGTTGAAACTGAAAAAAAATGTATTTTTTGGCAAATAAATCAGAGCACTAAATCAGGGAGCAAAGCTCGTCCACTGACTTGAGTGAGTAGCTCCCTCTTTTTGAAAGTCTGGTTGCTATTTTATGATACCAGTGTTTTTTTAGCATTACATTTTGAGAATCTGGGCCTTAACTTTTATGTCAGTATTATGTAAGTAGGTATTTGTATTTGTTTTTTGTTATATAAGTACGATATAACTTGATGTATATATGCAGAAAAGACTATCTTCTGAAAGACCACAGAATACTGCACAGATTGAAGTTACATTTTACCTTCTCCTAGCCCACTGTAACTCCAGCTCAACGTCACCGAAGACAGAGTTATTCACAAGCAATTGTAACTACGAGCACAGTTTGATCCATTCTCTCTTCACACAAAAAGACCCATGGCTACATCTTCCCCGAAACGTGCTCTTAATTACTTTCTGGCCCAGGCTTGGTCCTTTGAAATTAAGCAGATGGTCCAGCCACCCCACGGGCCCTCTCCTTGCAAGACACCCGTGCTGGCAACCGAGTCATTTGTAGAGGGAGCCCAGGGCAGGGCGCTAACAGTGACAGCTGTGGGACCCGCTAACCCTTGACTAATGGGGCATTTGTGATGGCTCTGGTTTCTGAAGACATTGACAGGGCTGGAACCGCGCTGACAGCCCTGAAGGGAGGGCTGCTATTTCACACACCCCGTCCAGCCCCTCGTGTTTACATTTGGGGGTTATGCATGGATGCCCGTGATCCGGGCGCTCGCCAGCTATATTTTGAGCCTTCCTTGTATTTAGCAGTTCAAACAGGTGCGTTCCCTCTATCTGCCTTAACAAGACACAAAGCAGCACAACGGACTTAATAAATCCGTAGGCCAAGAACAGTCAAGCCAGGAGCAAGAGTGCTGAAAAGTGACCGTAAAAAATAACCTTCTGGGATCCTGTAATTCTGAGGCCACGAAGTTAGCGAGCGGCACGCTGCCCCCCTGCCAGCTCTCCGAACAGCCGTCCAACAGCCACGTCCTTCTGTCTGGCCACCTGTCACGAGGTGCTGCAGCGCGGGCGGTGGCCTCGGGGAACCCGTGCGCTGCCGCTGCGGCTGCACGTTCGCCACATGGAGCTGCGAGACTGCGGTGGCCAAGGGGCTTGCGAGAGCGCTGCCGAGCGCCAGAAGCAGGCTCAGCATTTCTCATTGGGACAGTCAGTAGACAGGACAGAAAGAGGCTCTGTCAAAAAAGAAAATCCTTTTCAGAAGACCACCGATTTGTGAAGCTTTACGTGTAAGGCGCTCCTGACAGCTACGGTAGAGACAACTGCAAGCTCCTTCATCTTTCAGCAACCTGTTCCAGGTGTCGCTGAGCCCAGTCCCCTCATCCCAGGTCACTTCACATTTGACAGCTACTTGGCTTTGTTCCCTGGTCTGTTTGTTGTCAGCACTTTACCAGAAACAGGGATACAGCCTGCATTAAAATATGGAACATGATCTCTGAAATTCTGTCCATCTGTAGAGGCTCATCTTGACCAGGCTTGCACAGTTGACAAAGCGCAGCCATGCATACCAGCCAAATAAAACTTGATGCATTTCAAATGCTATTTCAAAGCAGAGTCGCTCTGCAGTTGCAGCAGGAAACTCTTTCACCTCATCCTTTTCACCCGTCAGCCACTTGGCTCACAGGACATCACTCTGGTGAGCTCTCCTAATTCATCAGCTCCCAAATCATTGAAATAATTACTTTCTTAACGTGACTAAACTTAAACTAAACACATTTTGCAAGTTATTCCTCAATGCATTATGCCTCTTATTTATAAAATGCCTTTCTGTCAGTTTATTTTTTTTGCTCATAGTTTTCTCTGCTACCCACCCATAATTCTTGGCACTTCTAAAATTACTACCTCCTACATCTCCTCAGAAAAATACAAGAGTTTTCAGAACAACTATGCAGTTGATCATTTTTGGTCCTGTTCTTCCAGTTTCTACCTTTCCACACAGACCTATAGGCACTCTATCCCACTACTACCCCCAGGGAAGCAGGAGTAAACTAACAGTTTTTCCTTACAAATCTAAGCCTCTTTATAGGTCTACTGGCAAAGTGAGGCTTTGCAGCGTTCCTTGCAGATTAACAAATCCAGGATCAAGTTGCCAAAGGAGGAAAGTGCATTCAAGTGTTGAGAAGAGCCTCCCTATAATATTTAATATACATTGAGCTGGTTGGACCTGAGTCACCTCTACTAATCTCAGTTTGGGTAATGTGACAGTTGACACACAAGAGTGTTTCTGGCCCCAGAAAGTCAGAGAGCTCTATAGGCAAAACACATCCCCAAAACCTCACTCCAAAATTTGCTAGCAGGCAGCCTAGCCTATGAAGTATTCATGTTCTGTGTGCCAAGCAATTCATCGTTAAACATGCAAGAAGCAAAAGGGCCACTTTCTTACAGTTTCAAATGGTATTACAAAGTCCATGACTAGAAAGCCTCTTACCAACTCTGCCCTTGAAGTAACAGAGGCCAAAAAAGTGACAGCAAAATCCACCATGGGGGTGGATGATGGAAGAGCTGTGCTCCTTAAATTTACTGGGGAAGAAAAACAAGAATTTTTTGGCTTCTCAGATGCAACTTTCATGCAATTAGAATAATGTTCCTAGTTCTATGAAAAATGTTCACTTACGCAGACTGTCCTGACACTTTTCCTGTTCAGTTTTGCGGTCACTTGAGCCACAGGTCCTTCAGACATACAGCTTTCTTCTCCCCAAAACACAGAAGAGCTTTATTTAAGGCTATCACTTTCTAAAAACATTTAAGAGCTCAAGCCACAGATACAAACTTGTTCCAACCATTTGACTCCCCTTCCTAAGTTTGTCACACATTTCACCTAAGTTGATAACATTTGCCCTACGGGTTTTGCATGTAAGCTGGCACCTCAGGGGGATGTGCAGCAGCTCCTGAACTTGACCTACATCCACCTGTGTCACAAGCTATTAAGAAACAAAGTAGGTATCTGGCTGTTCGCTTGTGACAAAAGGACATGGAAGTTAAGAAAGGATTTCTCACTGAAGAACAGGTCCGGAGGTGAGAGATGATCAGATTAAGGGAGGAAGTGGAGACTCAGAGATGGGGTATTCTCTGAATATCCACAGCCCCAAATACGGTGAATGCAGCTCAGTAGAGCTGAGCTGATGAGAGGCCAGATGCTGAGGTCTGGATAAATGCTCGTTTTTGGGTTATCTAAACAAACATGTGCTACCACTCGGGCTTATGGCAGAAGACATCAAGAGGATATCAACAGCATCTCACTTGAGAACAACTTCTAAAATACTAACAGATTAACAGGTTGGATGGATGGAAGTGGCGGTTTAGAAGCAGAGAAGGAGGCTCTCCCATGTTTTGAGTCTCTTGAAACACCCTGGAAGCACCCTAAGGCCAAGATCTGGGATACAAGCCCAGTGCTGTGATTTCTCTCAGTTAGCTAAATGCTTCAAAGTAGCACATTGATGCCAAAATGTAGGGAATAGAGAAGGAGAGAAAATTAAAAGGAAGCAATGTATTTTATAACTGTAGTAGCATCTTAGCTGTGATAACTGCAACTGTCTCAGTAAGCAGCTATAATCCTGTGAATTAATTTTCCTGGTGGAAAGAAAACTACTAACTTCCATGAGACATGATGCGTTAATGCAAAACTCAAGTTCCCATTCCCATCTGCGCTCTTCTAGATAATCTCATGTGGCTAACGTCACGTTTCTGAAAAAATACACACACATATATATATAGAAAGAATTAAGTTTGCCTGCTGGGCGATGCACCAGTACAGTCCTAGCACACACAGTTTTCACTCTGCCTTTTTATATGAAGGGATAGCAACTATGTCTTCTTTCATATATAATAGACTACTCCATGACCAGAGTACCCTCTCTCTCACATTTTAAAATACTTTCCTTTTCAGACACATTTACCCCCTTACATTTAAAGTAATCTAACGTTATGCTGTCACTCATTGTTACTACTGGGTACAGTTGTTTCCCATTTTGCTGTTATCATTCCCCGTGGCAAGAAGGCTGCTGGAAGATGCTCCCACCACGGCCCTGCAAAGGGGCATGGTTGGAGCTCCTCCATATGCAGGCACCGGGGCTTGTTCACACATGGTCAGGCGGGACAGCAGGGCTCTCCCATCTGGCACAGAAATATCCATCGTAGCCACATCTTTGCTTATCTCACATTAACTGTGCCCTCCGAAAGTCGGCACTGGCTACTGCTAGCTCCAGGAAAGGCAACCGCAGAAATAAAAATATGTGGTAGGTACGACAGTGATGTTTCCTCCTGCTATTCGGAGATCTGAATCTCAAACATCTTAACTCTTCCACACCTCCAGAGGCGAGAGATTTGCTGAACTGACTGTTTCAGAAGGGAGCAAGCCTGTGCAGAGTACTTTTAAGTCAACGGTATTAAAGTTTACTATTAAGGAGTAAAGCTCTGCGTTCACAAGCCCAAATCACAATGGCAGATGTACTCCTGGAGTCCCAAAGGAGATACCGTCCTTGCCAGCTCTTCTTTGGCTTCCACCATTCTTTGGGCCTCACTTCATTAGCAGAAAATCACACTTTATTTGCCAGTTTGTTATGTCAGGGCGCCAGTTGGTTATTTTCTTTACTGCACCAGTCGTACCCTGCACAATAAGACGAGTGAAAGTCGGCTGAGTTTTCATTATCATTTATATATTTCATATAAATAAGATGTAAAGATTAGCACTGTTTATGGGAGTGTTTACTGAACTCTGTAACGATACCTAGTTTGCATGCACATGTGACTAAGATTGGCTAACATTAGGAGCTGTGTCCAGTAATTCGTTCCACCGTTTTGTTTACAGCTTTGTTTATGCATTTTGCATAATCGGCTGCGTTAGCAACTACTGCTCAAGATTCTCAACATGTGTCTGGCCTATAGCTTAAGAAGACAAACATCAGCACAAGAGAAACCAGAACTGGAATATTGTACCAAGAGAAACTCTTGGCACTACACATAGGTATTGAGAATGAGAATCATTATTGTATCTTTTACCTGTGTAAGGTTTTCTTGACACAGCAGACCAAAGATGTTGACTAAAGAACAAGAAGAAACTGGATTTTCTCATGGACTGATCAGAAACATTGGCCAAAACTAGAACTTCTCTCTCCCCTCTAAGCTATAATAGTCCAATTGGCCCATTAAGAACATTTTATGAGAATGCTTAGAGCTTGCCCACATCCAAATGCTACATGATGTCTTGGGCCAAGCAGTTGATCATTTGCTCATGTGTTCCATATTAGGGGGCTTGCACTGAAAAACTTGTGCTCCCCAGCTTCTCATTTCGTCTCCACTTCAAAGCTTAATTACAAAATTTTCCTATTCTGAAGATTTGAATCTCACTCTATTTTAAAAGAATGAAAATAATCACACATGGAGTATTAAAAGATTACTCCTGAGGCTCTTGGACCTAATGAAGTACACAGTGTTCACGTATTTTATATTATTTTCAGTTTGGCAGAGGCAGCTGTCTCAGAAGTCCCAGTGGGAAGAACTAGTAAAGGAGGCAGTCAGCACTGCTGACAAAACCAGCACTGGTAGAAGAGTCTCAAGAAACAGAAGAACAAACCTAGGCACTGCCAACTTGGTCCCATAGCATCCTGACCAGCTGACACCAAATCCATAGCAGGTAAGAATGTCTGCACAAGGGGAACTAAACTCTAGAGCAGGCGTCTCCTGCTCTTTTCCAACTGTGGTCATATCTCCAGGAACCCTATCTCCAGTTTGCACCAGGCTGGACTCCCATCCACTATCCCTGTGAGGACAGACAGGTCTCCTGGGTAGATAGGGATGGGGGTTGTAATTTCTTTCTGACACACTTTTCTTACACTTTTATAGTCACAGAAGCAATAACGATCAGAAGAGGGAGGGCTATCATTATGGATCACTGTAAAAACTGACAGGGCTCCTTCTTCGAGTGCTCCTTCTTTGACTCATGCCATAGAAAAACAGCCCCTCTGAAGGACTCCTTCTCCAGAATGGAAAGCTGAGGAATCTGGTTATTGGTTTCTTCCCTCCAACAAGGTTGTGATTTGCTTACATTTTCTCTGAAGTCTTTCTAGGCTTTTCAGGGAACTCTGTTTTAGAATTGTATCCTTCACAGTGAGAAAATTAACAATTCCCAGGGTTATAAAAACAGAAGGAATTTATTGGGTCATATCACATCCAAACGATAATGGAATCATTTCAATTCAAGGGAGTCAATTTTTCCATTTTAGCCTCCTCCTCTATACAACACTCCACCCTTTTCTGTGCATTGCCAGATTCTCATTCCTTCCCTCCGAGCTGCTCCAAAAAAGAAGAAAAAAAGGAAGAAACTGTTTTTTTTTTTTTTTTCTGCAAAGCTGACTTGGGAGAAAATATTCCCTTTCAAAGATAGCATCTCAACACAGAATGCCATGGAGGCTTTTCCATTGCTCAGTAAATTTACAGGGAGCTTTAAGGCAGTGTGGACTGATCACTGACAGGCTGTTTCTTCAAAGCTGTCTCACCGTGCGTCTTCCAGGTGACCTTGCACTGTTTCATACTTCAGCATGTGCAGGCGATGGCTCTGAATGCAGAAGGCTTTGCAAGACACCTAGGTTGCAGGTCCTGGATGTTTAACATATATTTAAAGAAATAGCTCACCTGGTATTCGCCATTCAAGAAATGAGTGCCGAAATAAATCCACTTGCTTCTGACACATACTAAGCAGCACGGGACTACTCTTGGTATAAGTTGCATTTTTGGGGCACAGAGGCTTTGAAAAAATAATATATTTATGGGGACTTAAGGGGCAGCAACAGGACCCATGCCAACATGAGCCAACACTCTTAACACTTGCCCAGTTTATTGGTGATGTTGAGGCTTGCTGAGCTTCCTATAAACAAAAACATTGTTACAAAATGTCTGGGAGGGCTTTTGGCTTGGTTTGTTTTCAGGAAGAAAAAGAAAGAGGAGGAGGAGTAAAGCAGGTGAAGACTTGTTGGCACTTGTTCTCTGAGCGCTGACTGAACTAAATTCAGTGAAATTCCTTGTATCTCACAAGGAGCGAGGCTGGAGACACCAGCGACTAGCACACACCTTGTGTAAGGGGGACCCCACTTCAGTGGCAAACCTGTGGCATTTACAATTAAACCTCTTCCTAAAGTGCTCATTAAACAGAACATTTTCTGCAATTTAAAAATGCTTTGTAACTAAATAATACATACTACTCTGAAATGCATACTTTCTTATGCAGCTTTCCTTGATAGCTAAGGAGACTTCCTATGCAAGAAATTTCACCCGTATGGTGAAACGACCCTCTTGGATCTTTGGGGAGCAACAGTCATCTCCTCTCCTTCCAACTAGTAACATGACCTCTTGGCCGCTCGCTCCAAAGCCACTACAGATTCAGACTGTCCTACCTGGTCTGCGATTTTGTGATTTACCTGTCACACGGCTGCTCGTTGCACACGAAGGACTTTAGTTTTACACTGAACAAAATTTGCAGGCTGAACCTTTGCCCTTTTTTCTCCAAGAAGGGGAAAGTGGGTGATAGTACTTGGAATGCATGGGCAAGAGAAATGGGAAAAAGCAAAAAGAAACAAGGTTGGGGAGCAAAGGAAAAAGCAGGAAGGCTTAACCCTTCTTTGAGCATGCTGAGGTATCCATCTGATTTCAGGAAGTGTAAAAAAACAAAGTAGGACCATTAATGAATCTTCCCCCTCCACCGCTGTATACCAGGTGAACAATTTAACTTATGCATGGGGTAAAAAAAAAACCTGTTGTGGGAAGGACCACGAAAAGTACCATTAGGTCCAGCATCTTCTTAAGAAACATACCTGACTGCTAAGCCCCAGGCCTTTTTCTTTCAGGTAAGCTGATCCAGCTGCTAAAAGGAAGGATATACATTTTTAGAGGAAGGCGTTTCCTTTACCATACTCATCAGAATAGGTGTTGTCAGGTCACTAGGAACCCCAAGGGGTCAGGACGGCCACAGAAGACTCCTTTTACCTTTTTTTTTGATAAAGCTATTGTCTATCTTAAGGTCATTAGCACAGCCTAAGGGCGGAATAGGCTGTCCTGCATCCTGCCCCATTCCCTGCAGCCGATGGCTCTGGAGTTGGGCATCCCCTTGGGGCTGATGCAGGGTGCGCTTTGACAAACTTGGGATGGCAAGCTTCAGAATGAAGTGTTTCGACCATTTTGTAAGAGCAGATGGTAAAATATATTGTTCAGCTATAATTAGAGCAACTTTACACAATAAAGTTCAGAGTTCTTTGAGTTGTACCTGGTTTTAGTTTGGCAGGGAACTTGTATCTGCAAAAAGCTGTCAGTGTGAGGCTGGGTCAGTACTGACACATCCGTGCTGCCTTAAGATGCTGACACTGTCTATGCAGCCTGGCTAAAAGAGAGAATTCAGCCCAAAAAAGGAAATATTCTGCGAGCTCTCAAAGTCCATTAGGCACTGTGTTAGTGCTAGTGAGGTTAAAACAGACAGACAGATGCTAGAGAGACGTGCAATAATATCTAAAACTCTGAGATATCGCTGGACAAAAGCCAGCTCAAGCCACAAGTCAATCTGATCGGTCTAGCTATTTCAAAAATGCCATCAGCTGAGTCCAGGGGTGCTTATGCTGCTTGAATGTTAGAGGGCAATCAATTCAGCCTTTGATAATCAACCAACAGAGCCATTATACAAAATTAATAGCCCACAGTAAAGTTCATAATGTGTAACAGGGAAGTAGTTATTAATGTCACTGCGGAGGTTAATCCAAGTCTTGCATGCAGTAGGACGCTGCATCTTTTCAAATTAAGAAACCACTAACGACCCTTTCCTAAATAGCTCATCCTTAGGAGTCTCCTCTGCAGGAGCTGCATGCAGCAACGTACTGTGCATCAAGTTTTTCTTTTTTTTTTTTTTTTTCCTTCTTCTTTAAATGCACTAGCATATCATATCCATGACATCAAGCATGACAAAATGAAATGATATTATCAAGTAGTTGAGTATTCTCAGAAGCAAAGAAATTCAAAGCTACCATTTGCATATCAAATTGTAACAGGCACCGTGCCACCAACTCTATTTTGCATGATTTTATATCCAAAACTGTGTCAACTCACAAGAGCTTTAAACAGGCAAGAGTAGGGATGACTCTACTCTAGAGCAGGGCGGAAATCTGCTGTAACAGAAGGAGCTTAAGTTTTCCAGAAGTTTGGGATCATGCAGACTAAATGTTATTTTGGAACCATTTTTTCTTCATCTGAGATGTACGGCTGAGTGACCGGACCAGACACAACACGGCTTATTCCCTATCACAGACCTTTCACACTGCTGGTTCTGGGAAAGATCAGAATGTATTTGCTGCAGCTTTACACACGCATTAACTCCTGGCCAGAGATAAAGCACCGGGAACAGTAACTTCAAAACAGCCCTTCTGGGAGAAAAACTTAAGCCCTTGAAAAAGGGACTCCAGTGAAAATGCCAATTTAATCCATATCTGGGAGTGTCCTATAGCTGGGCTATCTCATGGCTAATTGTCTAATATGAGTATTTTGTCCTCTGGGTCAGAAGAATTAGGGTTTTTTTGTCATCGTCACAGACACAACACATAGCTGAAGGTCTCTGGCAATGGAAGAAACTCTCGTTTTGAGGCGAGAGTGGAACATAGTCATCTTCCACAGGGGAAAGGAGTCAGAGCCCTCTCAGAGCTGACTGTCACTGTGCAGGGAAGCCCTGCTGCGGTACGTGGTTTGCTTTGCACAAGAGCCTTTTGAAAGTCGCTGTAATCAGTTAATTGTTCTGGGTGAATCTAACCTTGAGGTCCTCAGCTGCTCCTTGACACAGTAATGTTTGTCCCCAGTAATCTTGCTGGCAGTGACTATTCATGCAATAAACATTTGGAAATTCCAGGCTAGCCCAATTTCTTCAGCCCTTCCAAAAAGTGACTGAGGCAATATCCCCAAGTCAGAGATAATCACACATGCCTTCCTAAGAAAGGATTTTCTTAGCTTAGTCACAAAGCTGTTCATGCAACTTGGCTACCGGTGGAAGCAACAGGAAGGAAAAGCCAGAATGGAGAGAGGTTTGATGGAGAGAGCCTAAGAAACTGCTGGAAACTACTTGAGAATTAATTTGCTACGAGACTAGAGAGTCGTGCACATGGGCACACAGCCATTGGCATGTCACGATACAGCATCCACCTTAGCCTCGAGTGAGCAGGTGAGAACAGCGGGACTGGTCCTGTCTTGGTGTGAGCACAGCGAGACACTCTGCTGCGCTACGAACCGCGTTCTCCTTGTCTTCCCTGGAGTACACTGAGCAGATGCGGATCTGCACTGTAAACCTTGGTGCAGCTCAGCCAAGATGATCTAATTCCTTAGAGTTCATTGACGTTTGTTTTTCATCTTTCAAAGAATGGCTCCCTTTCAAAACGCAGGCAGCAGCTTAACAGGACCTCAGCGCTTCCTCCCGCTCTTTGGTAAACGTAAACAAAAATATCTCCCTGCATGTCTGGTGCAAGATTCCTCGGCCCTTCAGCTTTGCTCTGACACATGCAGCTGGCCACGTGCTGCCATTCCAGATCCAAGCGCTCCTCAAACGCATGCCGCTTCCCAGATTCCAAAGCCATTCACAGAGGAATCGAGGATAACATTAAGCAGCCTGCCAACATCCAGGTAAAAGTGAATTGAACGGTTTCTTTTGGGTACTTTGGATGGTTTTGATTAGAACTGACTGAGGTAAAAGGATCATTCCATTAACTTTTGGACACTGCTATTCAACAGAGGTTTAGAATGTATTTTCCACATATACCTGCCTATGTTTATCCTGGAAATTATATACCTTCTACATAGCTAAAACAAGCAGATGTAGTTGGCATTGTCTTCATTCTCCAAGCTGTTAAATATTTTAGCTCCTAGACAAACGAAGATTGGTACTTTGGAACATGTGAGTAAAATTAATCAGCTGTCATACTCGTTAGAAAGAAGCCAGAGCCACAGAGTTTGGATTCATTCTGCAAACCTCGTGGTGTTGAGATTCTGATGGGTTCACTCCTGCTAGGCAAAGGGCTGACGGCAGAGATTATTTGACAGATGTCTCGAGTGGCTTTGCTGGCCAGCCTGGAGAAATCAAACTGCACCAAGAGCAGAGCTGGGACGAATACAGGAGGAAGGGAGGAATCGTGAGGGAAGCAGAAAACTGCAAAATTCCCAAGCAGCCAAACTGGCAGAACTTGTCCCAAAACGGCATTAACTTACAATTGTGAAGGGAGATAGAGACAGTTTCTTTCCCCCCTTCAGCATCTGGAATCTTAATTTGCTGTTTCCTACCATCATGCTTAACCATGTTCTGTGTTTCAGACACTTCCAAATGAGAGATTACATTTTGCTCTGAGTAGCATACCTGGAAGAGGTCTATCAGCGCATCCGGTCTAGAGCTCTACCCCCATTTTCAGCTGCAAAAAGTCACGTTTCCTTACCATCAGAGACATTTTGGCTAGCACTGGATTCAGGATATCCAGTTAAACAACACTTAGGAGCTGAAGGTCCAGTTTAACTCTTAGAAGGTAATTTTAACAACAGTCATATAAGTCAGAAGTATTTTAAAGCTAAATTTGCAGAATGGAATCCTGTGGAGTGACCTAGTGGGTCAGCAAGTGTTTGTCTTAAACGTGTGACCTTCCGGCATGGGAAGTTTAAACAAATTCAGACATTTTCACTGGCTTTAGTACTCAGTTTCTGTTATCTTATGTCACTTCTCCACAAGCTGTGCAAAGTATGTTCAGACACAATGGAAAACTGCATTTTTTTTCCCTATGACTTTTTCCCATAATATAAAAATTGCTATTTGTTTAAAAACTAAGAGGGCAGGAAACCTATTAAATCAGATTTCACTTTTTTTTCCCTTCCTCCTGTTTAGAATAACTTGAACATCAAGCAGAATTGACAGCCTATTAAGTGAAGTGAGCTTCTTCTGAAGTTATTTTTACTGGGATTGCATGAGGGGTGGCAGGCATTGCCACAACGAGGCGGATAAGAAGCTACAGGCAGCCCCAAACCAAGATGCAAAGAACAGGACAGAGAAAGAGCACCAAGCAATTCCTCAGAGAGCTTTAGGAATGAAGGTGATAGGATCACAGAGAGGAGGACCAAGTGATCTGGGGCTCATGTTTCCACAGACAACCCCCTAGCCTGCCCCACGGGGAGGTTTCCCAAAGTTTGTGCACATTCAGACCTAAAGGACAAGATTAGGGATCTCATTTAGCATCCTGTTCCAGAGACTATCTATGATCTATGGAGCTTAGATGAGTGGTCCCACACATTACATCTTAAAAAGCAATGTTATTACAGCTGTGAAGAAATCCCAGTGCCTGTATTTCTGGATGATTACAAATGAACATTGTGCCCTTGATATAACCTTTTGGTATGGTATGTAGAAAACCATAAATCTACCATGACACTTAGGAGCAGAATCTCAGATTAGAAAGCGCCGTTTGAATTTCTTGATATACCAACAGCAGAGGGACAGTCAGAACAGAATATCAGGCTTGCAAAATGCGGCAGCCCTCAAGTCCTCCCTGCATCAAAACAGTCTCAGGAGGCCAAGCCCAGCACTGGCATGGACAACCATTTGGACACACACGCACGTGCTTTGCTGCAATTTAACTCAAGCAACAACTGCCGTCTAACCCATATCATAGCAGACCTTCCTGTAAAACACATTCAAAAGATAAGACTTATCTCTTTCTCTGACATGTCTAGCAGTGAAGCTAGACATGGACAGTTAGGAAATATACATCCGTGTCACTAAAATATTCCTAGATACATAACCTACTTTTCTAGGCTATATGATTAGCTGGAAGAAAATAGTCTTTATTTTTACTATTTTCTTTGAGCCTTTTCTGGACACTACATTTATGGCAGAGGTTATTCTGAATAAGGGGGAGGGATTGTTAGATACTTACGATAATAGTTAATAGCTTATTGAGAACTAGCAGTCATTTGTCTTCCTTGTTAGCTTGCAGATTGATCTTCTTTCTTTGCTTTGACTTTCTTCCGTTAATAAACATTAATAGATTTTGCCATTGGGAAATCTGATTGAGAAACAAAATGTTCAGTGCCCCCTGATGACTGTTTTGTTAGAACTGATAACCTCTCTGAGTACAGTTAGGCAACTTGGAGACATGTAATAAATAACTGGGGAAACTGAAAAGAGGTTTTTTCCTCTCAAAGCAAGCCTATACTCCTACCTTTTTTAAATGCCTAAAAGTACTACCTAGAACGGTGCTTTTCCCCCCGACACACACTGCACTTCTGGCGCTGTCACCTTAGTGCGTCATTCCCACTCATCTGCTAAAACAGAAACACCACGTCCCACCGCACTGGGCATGTCCGAAACGATCAGGACGCAGGAGAATCAACAGGTCTCTCCCACGCTGTCCTTTTGTCTGAGGAGGGGACACGTGATACGACCGACTTCCTGGGCTGAGAGATCTGATTTCATCACTCATTGCTAATAAAGCAGAGCTGCTCCCTGCATCACTGAATTACAGTAACTGTTCCTGTTCCCCCCCGCCCTTATTCTAAGCAGTTAAAGAATAGAGCTACCAGCAATTTCAGGGGTTCGGTGTTATTTGAAGAGAAGTTTGGCACATAAGATAGAAGACTATTTTTCTTTTTGAATTAAATCTGGCTGACATTTGTTTAGCTGGTTCTCAAATCTGCAAGTAAAACACGAGAAGTAGCTTTGTTATTTCAGTCTGTTTTTATCATCTCTCAGGAGCAGCTTCAATTAGAAAACAAACAAGGAGCCCACGTGCTAGGTTTTGCAAATAAAAAGCCCCTCAAACAGCTAAGATGGGGGGTCAGATTCAGAAGTTAGATGTCAAACGGTTCAAGGTTTTTCATCAGAAATACCCATAGCCAAAATCAAGGCCTTACACTTAAATCAAATTAAACTCTCCGAGTGACTTCAGATCACATAAACCAAGCGGCAGGAAGAAGGAACTCAACTGAAAGTTAAGTTGGCAGGAATACAAGTTCAACAATTTGTACGGTTCTTCATTGTGAAAGACTCCTGCAGAAAGTAGCAAACAACCCCCAAGAAGTTAGGGCTTTGCAGACATCAGAGATCTGCAGAATTTTAGGGAGAATTGGACTTTTTTTGTAGAACCTAAAAGCCACTTCCTAGAATACACTGATAATTGTACTCTGTTGTAATAGCCTACAGATGGATGTAAAAACAATGAAATTAGAGTGTTCTATCACATTCAGTAATTCTTCCAGAACACTGTTACTTCATCCTTTGGATTGGGCTCCGTGATTCATGAATTCTGGAAGTGACTCATGCCTTCCACTGAGATCACCCTTACACCAGGTAAGGCCCGGAGAAAGGTGCTGCGGGCAGGGATACGGAGACAGTGATTCACCCCGGGAGCTGGAGACAGCCGCTTGGCTACCCGAACGCTTCCGATTGCTGTGACAACGGCCAAACAAGATAACTGCGGTGATCACAGTATCAACATCAACAGTGCGGAGGCTCAGAACAGCTTCAGGAGGAGGCCGGAGGGGAGAGGAAGAGCTGCCTATTTTTGCTGTTGTTGTGCACAGAGCATCCTATCCAGCCGACCCTATTGAGTCCCCTTGAGCATGCGGTGGCCTTTGCTATTTAATACTTTCACAAACTCTGTGGCCACTGGCAATCTTGCCCCATATATCAAAACTTTTCTGCATAGGAGAATGGTTGGCATTTTCTGCTGAGGACAGTAGTCCACAACATTGGAGATCTCGGAAGAATCTTCCTTCCTTCTGCTGCTGCTTTGCTTGCCTTGGGACTAGGGCTGAAAAGTCATGGAAGTTGATGCACAATGAGAAAAGATGTCCTTTTTTTCCTTTCCTCACAGTAGTTTAAACAGAAGAAGGGAAAACCATGACATGAATCCTAATGAGTTAAAATATGAACTTTGCATAAAGTGTCACAGTACATATGATATTTGACTCGAGATGCCTAT
>JAWLRI010001012.1:1202438-1223105 GCA_034781795.1 Crypturellus tataupa
ATGAATCCTAATGAGTTAAAATATGAACTTTGCATAAAGTGTCACAGTACATATGATATTTGACTCGAGATGCCTATTGACATGATCAGAAAAAAAAAAAAAAAAAAAAAAAAAAAAGCACTATGTTAGATGGAGAAAAAATAGCCACTATGTAAAACCGTCAGTTACTGGAGCATGGATCTAAACTTAGGTACTTTCCTGCACGGTTAAACAGGTACTTAGGGATCTGTCTTAGACTCCAAAACTATGGCAGCTTGAATGAGGTACACCAGTGCAACACCTGGTAAAGATTTGGCATGGAAAATCATATAGTTTCCTTACTCGAACATTGGCTCATGGGCAGTAAAACACAGTCAAATTAGGTTAAAAATATAGTGAAAATATGCTCACATAGCAACTGAGAAAGGGATTGAGGGGAAAAAGAACAAGGCATTTGGAAAACATATTTTCTGCATGAAGTAACTGTTCTTCCTGCTTAAAAGAAAAAAAAGAGTTGTAAGAGTTGTTAGGGTTCAATGAGGAATTTCAACAGAAATCCCAAATGTTTGATTTCCCTTGAGCATATTCATTAAGCATGTCCAGGCAGACAAATACTCAGTTCCCAACAACTCCTATTAAGAATAATGAGACTTGCTGTGTGTTAAACAATTTAAAACTCTAGCAAGAATTGGATAGGAAGCAAAACCTTCATAAAAATAGCAGACTTATGCCAGTGATCTCAACACTGCCACTTCTTGCCTGCTGGCTTTCTGTTCTCTCATGTCAGCGCCACTGGAAACTTTTGTTAGACAAAGCAGACACTATGAGCTGGTTTCTCCTCTCAGTCCTTCAGCACCTAATCCAGAGAAATTGCAGAAAACTACAGAGTTATTTAATTTCACTATATTTTCATTGATCTTCCACATGTCATGTGGAAGGAAGGTCACTTCTTTAGCACCAACAGCATGTCCAAAAAGTGCCAAGAATCACAATATATTAATAATATTTTCTTTGAGGCATTAAGAAGTTTGAAGCTTGATCCAAAAAATCATAGAAGCAGCGTGGAAAAAAAAATCTTGCACTTTCACAGCCATCGTATGTCCTTCTGCAAGTGCAACTGGTCATGCATAAGACGGATAAAGCGGGGGATTTCCTTTGCCATAAGGACAATAAAATCTATTTGCTGTTAAAAACAGGCAATACAGATGGAAAGAAATAGTGAAACAAAAGAGAAAAATTAAACATGCACATTTCTTTCAGAAACTTGAAAACAGAATGAAATAATTGACTTTCATGATCAAGATTAACTTTAAATAGAATTTACTGAGATATCTGCTGGCAGCAACTGTTCTTCCTAACTGAAGCAGCTAAATAGATTATTCATTTAAGCCAAGAAAGTCCAAAACTTTTACTTTTAGTTGACCATGGCATAAGAGAAAGAGAAGAGAGAAGAAAAACATCACCATTTAATTAAATTGGCACAGTTATGTTTTTAGGAAAATTCCATGGATTGGCGCTACATTCCATAATCAAGTGTTTCCCATCTCTTCTGCCTGAAGAGTTTACTATAGTAAAATATCAATCCACCCAACCCAATACACAGATATAGGTGTTGCTGAAGCCCTTTAGTCTCTCTCTGAAGTGTCACCCAGTGTATGCTTCAAATAGTCCAGCTGAGGCCACATTTCAACAGCGTAATAACCCTGGAAATGAGTAAAGGAGGAAGAGAGTAAGAAAAACTGCAAAAGAGGAAGGTGTAAACAACTAAAAAAAAAAAATCAAGATTTCAGATCAAATCAAACTCAGGTATAAATAAATAACAAAGGCCAATAATGACAATAACAATGAATAGGAGAAGAAGACTGTCCTTTGAGATACTAGTCTGAAATTTGGGAGCCTTGCATTCATTTCTCACCTATGCCACAGACCTTCCTTGTGACCCTGGCCAATGTGCCGTATCTCTCCGATCTGGAGGAAATGGGAATGCAACCACCTCCTCACATCACAGGCTGGCTGTGAAGGCAAGTATACTGCAAAATGCAATGCAGGTACGATGATAACAGGGGCTACTGTTAATTTGTAATACAGGTAGAGAGGGGCTGAAAACCCATATAAAGAGTAAAAGAAATGGCAACCTATGGGGGAAAAAAAGATAGAATGGAAAGCAGTGGATGCTTTTATGGGTCCCTCCGTAGCTATGACTTTCCCTACAGATCAGTAGGCCGATATGTCCATCAGCTAAAGCTGGGCAGGATCTGCTGCATCTTTCCTGTTACGGAGACAGATGATTATGAGAACTGCAGCATCCCCAGTCGCCACCTGCTCTTAGCTAGGCTGGGCAGCCAACATAAACACACTAGTGCAGAGCTCCTTCGACACCCTGGCGTTTCTAGAACTCCTTTTGCCCACGGTGTTACAGGTGCAACCACCTCCATGGTGGGTTAAGGGAGCTAATGGATTCTGCCTCGCAGTGGTGATGTGAGACTGGTTTAATAAAGGCACCGCATCAGTCGCATTGTTTAAGCTAATAAAGGTGTAATTTAAGAGTTGTAACTATCTATACCCAGTGCACAAAGTTCCCATAAGGTTTTCTTGGAACCATGTACACCTTTAAAGACCTGCATATATGCCATATATACGTAAACGTGCCTATGTATACATAAATAGAAGATTCCATTTGAGCAATTTAAACATAAATTGCAGATCTGATCAGCTTGGATTTTTTTTTTCTTCTTTTTCAGGCTATTTGTAAGGGACGTGCTGCTTTATATATTGCTTACAGCCTTCCTCTAGTCATACATTTTTTTTAATCTCAGTCATCTTCTCTGCTGCATATTAAACAAAGGACAAACATGTTACAGATACTGAACGGATATTTAAGATGATTAGACAGACATGCACACCTGGCCCCTCACATTGACCTATACCAGGCTGTTCCATAAGGTCCCATTACAAAATGTGCTATAAAACAAGGTTACCAGGCCAGAAACTAATTAACCAAGTATTTAGATCAGATACCCATCTGTAATTCATATCAAGTCAAAATTTGCTTTAGTTAGCTGAAGCCAGGGGAAGGAAAAAGGAAAGACAAACAACTCAATGAGGCGCTAATTACCTTTTGCAATTCAAGTAGGAGAGGCAGATAAGAATGGAATTATCTCAGGTTACAGTGAGAGGGAGCTGAATAAAAGCCACTAAGCTGCTATGGAGAAAAATCAAGTGAAAAACTCTGCAGTGAAGCCACAGGGATATTCTGGATTGACTGGGGGAAGGGGTTGGCTAAAGAAATTGCTCATGGGAATTTTGGCATTTGTCACAAAAATGTGTTTAAAAACCAAGATGAGTTTCAGCTGCAAGCATGAACCTGGAGTTCCCCGAAGCTCACAGATGTTTGACTCCAAGGTTTGATGCAAGCTCATCTGTATGTATAAGCTGAATTAACCCATTAAGATTCATTATAGATGATATTTTAAACCAGTTTTGAAAAGCCAAGAAAAAGAAAGGGGGAGAGGGGTGGAATCTGGGCATCTGAAGTTAGGTGAGAGTGTTCAGTCTCTGAATCCAACCGGGATGCCTGGAGCTCACAAAAACTCCACCTCACCCTCCTCCCAAAATTCACTTCCAGTGAAGTGAGTGCAGGGGGAAGGTCACCAGCCTGTTCCAGACTGGCACGCTAAGCTTTCTCAGTAGCTTGGTGAAATGATGGCTACAGTGGCATTTGATTCCACTTCACACTATACCCTTCCTTCTTTTGTTCCCTACATCCAATTTCAGAGCGCATTTCAGCCTGTTATTGATTCTTCCTTTTTGTGCCTTTGTGTCACATAAAGCAGAAGGGGAAAGCCGAACACCAGCAGCAGGGCTGATGTGCTGAAGAACAGGAGGTTGTATTTAAGAAATGTCCGGAGAGGAATATGGAGAAGATGCAGCAGGAGATAACCAGAGCAATATTTCTTTTATTTTTCTTCACTGTGCACTCGGCCAGGTTGTTTTAAAGGAACTCCTGAGCTTGGGGGGGTTGCTGATCCTAATGGCATTGAGAACCTCAGCTGTTACAGAGATGAGTGGGATTGCTAATAATGAGCTGCCTGCTGCCCTCAGTGAAAAAAACACCACAGACACTGTATTAATGGGGAAGAAACCCAGACTGCATATCCAAAGTATTTTGAATAAAGTAACTACTACTTGTTTGATGCTATGGTGTTAAAATCTTTCTTTGGGTAACCATAACAAGTTCTTCCTTCAAGTGATGGTGGACAGGCCCATTTGTATGATGAATTGTTAAGAATCACAAAGCCTAGAGCCGAGTCATTTCTCTTCCTTTTGACATACCAGGCCAAGGTCCTACTCCAAACATGGGGCACACTCATAGGTCAAAACATGCCCTTCGTATCCTCACATGGAACAAGCAGAAACCTTGGCAAAGATCAAAAACTACCTGTAACTAATCATTCGCTTTTCATCTTACCATTATTTTATTTCATTCTGAACTTCTCCTGCCCCTTGATATTCTCCGGGTTGGTACACGTAGCAAAGTGCATGGCCTAATCCTCCTCCCGCTACCTGCATGTGGTGAAAACTCCACCATGGGGCTTCACTTCAGTATCCGGTGCCAAGTGTTCTTATGAATATCAAATCATTCCTTTGAGCACCCATGGCCAAACTGCCGCTGATCATTTACTCTGCAAAATCCTAAACCCAGGAAGAGTCACCTAAACAACCTACTGCTTAAGGAAACAGCATGACTTTTGAATCTGTTTTTATTTTATTTTATTTTTTCCCCTCTCGCCATCCCCTCATCCGACATTATGCAGTCACAGGGGTATTCAGGAATGCTACTCTATTTGCAGAGCCGCATAAAGCTAAATGTTTGTACAAATGTCTTTATAACTCACCTCTCAGTAAGTGAGGCACACTGCCTAAAGGGTTCTGGAGAACGTGTAGACACGGGGCTCGTCACCTGTAACTGGACTTCTTTGAGGTATGTGTTGTACATAGTTGTTCACTTCCCACCTCCCTCATCTCAGTCTTTACTGTTTCAGGATCACAGGTTCAGAATTGCTGAGGGCAAGGAATTTCTCTCTTGGACCACGTGCAAGCTCTGAATGGGGGCAAAATATCAATCTACAGCAATAGCTATAGAAAAAATCTTGAGTCCTTTGCCCTCCTGACTCACAGCCACACAGAGAGACCAGAGACAGAACACACATCCTCAAGAAATTTGGTTATTGAAAAGTCGCCTTGACTGCTCTCGGGGCATTGGGTTGACTTTTTATGCACAAGGCTGCTTACTCTCAAGTTTAATTTAATGAAATTCCTTTATTACAAGGAAGAGAAGCTACACATTTTTTTTTCCAGAGTTGCCATATCGCCACAGTCTTTATAATTGTGCCCCGCTTTGCTGAAAATTTCACATGCTTGAAACTTCGTAACACAGCTGAGCTCCACCAGCTATTCCTGACTAAACCATCCAGATAAGCACAGATATTGAAATATGAATATTACATCTAGACTGATTCTAAGTCTTTTTCTTTTTTTTTTGCTGGTTGGTCAGTTTTAGGAGCAGAAACTGAAATTGAAAAGCAGAGCAAAAAGCTGGCAGTATTGCTGACACGTAATACATATACTTACAATGCTTACAACTTAATATTAAAAGTATTTTCAAGTGTTCAACTGTTTTGGGAAGTTTTATGAGTAAAACAGAGTCTTGCTTTTTGATTGCTGAAAAATTGATACAATTGTAGGAAAACAATCTCCCCCATGGTTCTCATTTAGCTTAATAAGGTATCAGTCTGCCATCTGCCACACTTCCAACCCCTTCTATTAAAATGGATTATACTTTGGGAAGCATAATGCTTCAGAGAAATCACCTTGACATACAGTAGCATACTGAAAAGCTACTCAAGTTTCTTAATAAAAAAAGGCATTTTTGAACAAGAGCAACGTGGTGAGACAGGCCCTTGTTATTACCTCCTCTTAGGTATTATCTAGCCGTAACTTCCTCCCTTCCATCCGTCCTTGGCAAGACGGCACAGTTAATCCAGGCCTACAGCAAATCTCAGACATTTTCCCAGAGGATCAACATAGCAATCTGGCCAAGGCCCATGGAAGCGTGAGTACTTTTAGGGTCTCTGCGCTCCAAGACAAATAAAGCAGCAAACTCTTATACACACCTGCTGTGCTCAACCGCTGGCAGATTATCAGGTCTCTCGTTCTGTGGGAAGACTTTGATAAATAGCAGTTTTCCCTGAACTTCAGTTCTTTTGCAGGGAGAGGGTAAATACTTCTGCCTCCCAGCCTTGCTGCCATGACCTGAGGTCTATCCTGAGAGTCTGAGTGCCTCTTCAGGTGCCACAGAGAAGGCCTCATTAGGCCCCACAGTCAATTAACCAGTGTGAAATTTGTTCTTATCATATCTTGCATCCACCAACTTTATTCTGGGCAATAAATGAGTACAGTGCTAGGAACAGCTCCAAGAAAGCTGGGAGGAAAGGAGATAATGGGAGGCTGCATGTTGCTGCCCAGGCAGGGTTTAGTTGGCCACTTACATATACTGTTGATGAGTAAATGGATTTTGTTTATATCAGAGCTTTCTTCCTTGCAGTGAGCAGGAAGAATGCACACCTATTGGAAAATAGGACGTACATTTCCTCAGGAAAAAAAAGGCTTCTGTTGACACATCCTTAAGATGGTGGTTACTTCTTTGTAGATACCACACCCAATATTTGCAACAGATTTTGCCAGTTGATCTTCTTCCTCTTATGGGATCTGGTCTCTATTCAGAAAGTAGCTTCACCCAAGTTACTAACTAGGCCAACTTTGTAAAAAAATGGAGTCTTCATTTTAATATCTATTTTCAGTGTTTTCCTCCATATTAAAAAAAAAAAAAAAAAAAAAAAAAGGAAAGAAATTCCTGTATTAAGACATGTCCTGGAAAGAAATACTTTGTTTCTTTTCTGGGCAACCTTTTAATCTGTTTTCTGAAACTGTCCATTTTGAACCAAATGTCTGAACTCTCTCGGTTTGAAAATACTGAAAACACATTTTGATCTTCAAGATTCTCTTCTGCTTCTTTTTCACTCGTAAACGCTATTTAGGGAGTACAGAGAATCCTCTGTTCCAAACAGTAAATTCATCCCCAAAGACAAGTCCTTGTGGAACTGTTGCCTGTGTATAAACTTACTCTGTACACGCTTTTATGTAATATCAGCCTCCCACTGGACTATGTTGATTGATTCTCCCCGGTTCATACAGTTCCCATGTCAGAAGCTCACCAGAAGTCTTTCTGTTCGGGAAGTCTATTTGAGGCCTTTGATGAACGTGTAAAGTTACTTTTACAGCATTGAGAAGTGTGCTGGAATTTTCTTCCTCTTCGCTTTCTAGATTAGATATAATCTAGGGAACTTACTGTTGAGCAGCACATTACGTTCCCTGCACCCTTCAAACAAGTCTTCCTTGCTGGAGAAGTCAAATTCTATTTTTTCCTCTTCTACATAATTATATTTACCTTATGTAAAATACTGCTTTTCTTTTCACCTTCACAAATATCTATGCAAAAGTCAAAGACAGATCTACATTTTGGGGTATCTAACCAAGAGGGGACAATCTTCTCACCTAAAGTTAACCTGGTAACAGTAAATTCAACTGCACACAAAGTGTGCATTAATCATCCTTGAAATCTAATTATATCCAAAAAATCTCAGTTTATGTCAAGGACAAGGACAAGTTGTGAAGGACTGTCATAAAGCTAGCAAACAGCTTTACAGAGTTTAACATATTTCATTCTTATGAAGAAATAGATCATACGCTATAAAATCATCTGTATGCTTCATTGGCAACTTCACTGGCAGAATAGGTAACAAACATGAGTTATGAGATTAAATAGAGACTGGCACCATCATCTACTTTCCTTTACTGCACAGCCAAATTAAATTTTTCGCTGTTGACCCTTGCAGCCAAAATAAATGTACAGCTGGGCCAAAATTGGCTGGTGACTCCAGTTTGCTTAGCTTTGCCGAGGTTAAGGATGCTTGGAGTACTGCAGAGGCGTTTCCTTCAAGTCTCCAGGGCAAATAACTTTTGCAGAGGCATGCTTGAGTGATACAGTATACTCAGCATCAAAGTAAACATCAGAAAGTAACTAGAAAAGACATATATGAAAGACGGAGAGGAGATCTAGATCTGAGAAGAGACACCCGTTTCTCTTGTGTCCTTCCAGTGTCTGCGGTATTCTCCCCATAACAAGCCAAAGCCGGACGCAGTAAAGCTAAAAGACAAGGGAAAGTGAACAGGAGACAGTACAATATTCTCCCTGAAGGACATTTTTTCCCTTAAAGGGAAGAAGCTACCTAGCAGAATTTGATAGTCACATATATTTTCCAGATTTCACATCTGCAGCAGAGCTCATGCACTCACAGCACTGCGTCTTGTTTTGTGAGCAGTCATACCCTTTGGTCCATGCAGCTTTCAGAAATAAAATTGCATTGCTTTCAAGTACATCTTCTCTGAAGGCAGATGGCCATGAGCCCCAAACCAAACTCAATTTTCAAGCAAGCCATTTAAATTCACGAGAAGCAGCTTGCTTAATTGTTCTGCCTCATGCATATTACAAGAAATCCAGGAGAGCTTCAAAAAGCTGGAGCTGCCTATATTTTAGGTAGCCAAATAATAAAGCCTCTCTAGTACTCTCCAATTACAAAGGGAGTGGCAAAGAGAACCAGACCAAGACCAAGAATATCACATTATGCTGTTGTCCCTCTGTAGCCTATTTTAATTCTTCATTTCAGCTCCAGTTCACCATCATACACTACCTTAGTGTAGGTAGTCTAGCTTAGGTTATAACTCCTGCCATTCTGATATTTCTCCTGTAACCACAGTTAGACATCACATTCTTCCTTTTTATCTCCGGCTATTTCAGGTCAGCAGTTCCCTTTGGCTGTGGGTAGGGTGAGTATATGACAAATTCTTCAGCTGCTGCAACTTCTTTAGGGTGGTTGACTAGAAATAAAATGATATTATTGGGATGCCCTGAAAATCACTGCCCTTGCTTCTTTGAAAAGGCAGCACTTTCTTTGGATTGCAATTACAAGGTAGTCAAAACATATAATGGACAACAGTATTGCATGCAGCTGTAACTCATTTAGAGAGTGCTCTTCCTTTCCCTGGAGCTAATGTGGTGGAGAAACTGTTCCATCACTCTTTTCGGATTGGTTTACTGTAATGCCCTTTTCTATTTTGATCAAATTTATTGCCACAGAGGAAAATTATTGTCTGAGTTATTTCACATGTCCATTTCATACAGCACATGTTGAACCATGTCTTTGTTTAGTGCTCCAGGATGCAGATGCTTAGCTGCTTAGCCCTGAGTATTACATTAGTTGGCCCTACTAATTCTTTTGCTTAAAAAGAGCTTATACCTTGTCTGATGTATGCAATGCTCTTGTAATTAGAAAAGAGGGGTAATACATGTTGTTTCTACTCTCTCTTTTCTATGCTTGGTGTTTAATTTTGAAGGTATGCAATTATTCCTCTATATGGTTCTGGGAAGAGACTAAAATGTGTCACTCATTCCATCGGCTCTCTTGATGACAAAAATCATACTCCTTATCCACAAGTCCATCAAGAAAGCAGAACTCTCAAATATCTGTTTCTGTGTCAGTAACAACACAACCAGTCTAGTGGCTGTGTCCTTTCTGTTTTCCTTATCCGCAATGCCTATCTACCTCCCATATTCTGGTGGTATAAGAATGCCATTCCCTGAACACATTATGCTTGGCCTCAGTACCATAAGTAGCAAGCCCCTGAGTAGATTTTCTACCTGTTCTGAACGCTGGATATCCAGCACCAGCACATGAAACAAAGGACAAAAAGCCCAGTAAAAAAAGCCACATCACAATCTTCTTCATAAGGTGTAGATACCACAGGCTTGATGTGATGGACATTCACAACAGTTTATGCTGGTTATTTTATGTACTGAAGCCAGTGATCATGGATGTAGGTTCTAGCAGTCCTGGAGCCCCTCAAAGTGAAGTGCTGCACATGTCCTATTCATAGACAGCAAAACTCCCCTGAATAGTTATATTTGTATTATTTGTTGCACCTATGACTGAGTTACTAAAGTCACTGATTTTAATAGTGATCTGCAGGAAAAGACAAATAGTAAGGCAAGGAGCTCCATACTAAGTATCTCAGAGGAAGCCTTTGAAGGTTGTTGTTGGACAAGGCAGAGCCATCACCTCCAAGGAGTCTGGCTCAAGGTCCTGTTAAACTGGTTTCAAAGAGCAGGGCAAAAATCCAAGAAAGCACAAAGCCGAGGAACTCCCTCTGTATGGAAAGGTGGCTCTCTCTTCTGGAGCCTGAAAGAGATTCAAGCAAGCACAGTCTGACACAAGCTCCCGCTGCAGGAACGAAAGAAGCTATGGCCCACATAGAAGTACTGTTAGAGAAAGGCAGGTGATTAGCACTGTCCTAGACCGTTTCAACATGCACTTCTCCAGAAACTTCAACGCCCCTATAACGAGTAAGGAAAGATCTATTTTCAAGTAGTGATTTCCAGTGATTCCCTGTTGGCCAAACCCCTGGTTGGCGTCACACCTGGTCAGATCTCCTGGACAAGGACCTGTAGCTCAGAGGCCAGGCCAGAGTGACACCACTTGATTTGGATGCTGCTTCAGGCAAACAGGCAAAAACGTCACACATGGGCTGAAGGAGAAGCAGAAGGGACCATAACAGGGCCCAGCCATCAGGTAAGCCGAGATACTCCCCAGTGTCACCAGTGATCACTGTAGCAAGGGAAAAAAAAACCCACAGCAGAAAAATAAATGTAAACAACAGATAACGACAAACTTGAATGCAGGGCAGAAGCAAACTGAGTAAGTGGGATGAAAGAAAAAAAAAGAAAAAAAGAAGGGAGGCCCAGAGGAAGGACCTCCTTTCCCTTTAGCGCGCAGATGATGCAAAGTGAGCCTGAGAGAAGGATTATTTGATAAGGTAGGATTCTGGCTTAGAGGACTTGGACTCAATTCATTGATCCTTTACTCAGTTCCTGTGGACTAATCTGACATGATGTCCCTCTTGAGGAATAAGGAGAGCAGTGTTCCCCTGCCTCACTGCACGCCTGTGAGGACGCGCTCGGCACAACACTGCACAAAGCCACACGGACAGACTGCCAGTATGTGGTGAAGAGTCCCTGTCAGATCCGTGAATCTGAGTATTGTACAGCACCACCAAGCTGCAGGTTCAATATTCTCTTCTTCCGTTGCCTTTTTTTTTTTTTTTTTTTGGAATGAAGGTGCCTATTAAACCAGTGATACAAATATTCCCTTTCTTGTAGGTCAGATGTACTCATCTATTAGGGTCTAAAATAAAATCAAACTGGAAAATAAAACTCTATCAGCTGTCAGTTACAAAAATAAATAAAATTTCAAGATAGATTTTTAATTACCTAGAAAAACTAACCAATTCATTGGCACTTGCAATACAGTGTATAGTAAATGGAAGTCTGCTCGTCCATTAGCAACAGATGTCTGCTTACACTCTCCATTGACGTTTGGCCTATTAGTCGTACAGTAATCCTGGAAATAGCCAGATGCAAGGAAATCATGAACAGCCAATGTGAAGACATACCAGATTTATGAGAGTTCCAATATTTGTGCCTCACTGTTCAATTACACTTGCTGAGTTCAGTAGCAAAACTGCCACCAAATTCAATGCCAGCAGGACTGAATTCCCAGAGCAGTCCTGAAAGCGAAAACTCATTAACAAGCCCAAGAATTACAGGACAAAAACAACCAGATTGGCTGTTTAGTTCTGGACAAGCCCATGAAGGCCACAGCTACAGAAAAGGAGCTCCCCATGGAGTCCTTTCTCTCCATTCCTGTCACGGCACAGTGAGAGCGTAAAGAAGTCACTGGTGGAGACCAAGAGCCGGGCGCTTGTCATGCAACAAGAGCGCTTCACCAGGCAGAAGCCAGTGCATGTTTGTGTAGGCAACGCTCCCCATGCAAACCAAACTGTACACACGCCAGTCAGATCTGCAATTAAAAAGCCACCTAGGAATCCAGTCTATCATTATATTGGTTTGTTACTCGGGAGAATATATTCACATTCATAAAAAAAGTCTTTAACTCTTCAGCATGCATAAATATTATGCAATACACTCCAGAGGGAAATCCTGTCTTCACAGAAACAGGTTGAAGTACTTAAGCATGCAGAAAAGGAATAACTTTACAAAAATATTCACAGTAGTCTATCTATCAACCTGCAGTAAAGCAGGATATTTGGAGAAACTTATTCCTGTGATACAGAAAGAATTAACTAATTCTAAACCTCCTTTAAAATGGCACGAGGGTCAGCTGGCCAATTCCTGTGGCGAGTTGCTTCATGCACTGAAGAAGACAGCAGGCGTCCAACATTATGTGAGCACTTCACATATCGCAGCCTTCCTAGCCTTCAAGGAAGTCTTGCAAACAAGGGCTGGTCTTTGCTCAAACACCATTTTTTTCCTAAGTATCTTGGTTCAACTCAGCCAAGGCGCTGGCCGGCCTGCTTTACCTGCACCTTATCTGGGCCCTTGGACCTACTTTCTCAGTCCTTGGCAACATGACGGGGATCATATTTTTCAGCTTACTAAAGGGAAGAATCAATTTACTAAAGGGGAGAATCTCATCTTCAGTGTCTTATAAACACCCCAATTCTATACAATAATGTATAATCTAGGGGCTGATTTATTCTGGGACACCAAAGCTGTTGGATTTCTATTTTGCTCTTGCAGCCCCGTGCCCATCTCCTTCACACAAACATCGGGGCTTCAGGGGAGGCCAGGGTTGTCCCCCTCTTATCAGAGACCACAGCAGATTCAGCTTCAACTCAGAGGTGTCAATTCAGAAAATCCTAAATGACTCGAGCTATTCACAGACCTTAAAAACTTCTTTTATATAGAGAGCTGTATTTGGGAACTGGTTAGCCAGCTTTAACTATGAATCAGATTTATGTTGCTGTATTTCCTCCAGAGCATTCACCTTTGGGGCAAGAATGCTGTATGGTTGTTTCTGCTTTCAAATCCACATTTGATAAGAGACAGCGTATGGAAGCAGCATTATTGCTATGATAATACCATGGTGAGCCACCTTTTCACCTCGTCCCCAGGGCAGCTAAGCTCATGCTCATTCTGCAAACACATCAGCATGTTGCAACGAAATAGGAAACACAGATTTTGCTTTCTTATTTCATAAACATAGAAATTCTTGTCTGTATACACCAAGGGAAAACAAGAATAATTTTCTTTCAGACAGTGCCACATGAAATTTGTTATTTCCTGACAAAAATTAGGGCCCAAGCAACCCAATCACGACTTATTTCCAGTGCTGCAGATAGAGCACCAGCCAGTCAGCAGAACACAAGGTCTTATAAAAATTCTGCTGAACTAAAACATGGCAGGGAAAATCTATAAAATATATATGTAGTCAAGCTCTTCCAAATAGCAACGCGTTGTTTAAGCAACTTCAGTCTAAGCCCTTGGCTGCTACGTCCCATGAAATATTAAACCAGTCCTTTATTAAATAAAAAAAAGTCTGTCTAAAATTGCATTTTTTTTCTGCAAGATGCTTCGGTTTCTTGTGTTTGACCTTCTCTACCTACTCAACAAATCCTTGTATTTTAACTTTCATAGTCTGACCTTTCTTATTGTTAGCTGCTTGCTTGTTAACACTGCCTTCACTACCCAAAGGCCCCCCAGGAAAAGTAAGTATTAAATTAAAGTTTGAAGGGCTCACGGAGAAGACAGGCCTTGGCTTACACTATGAATTTCTGTTGCACCCTCAAAAGACGCGCCTCATTATTTCCTTCACCTCTCATCAGCTTTTCTGCACCAAAATCCATAGGCAAAAGTCATTTACCTCTGGATACATCCGTCACACTGTTTCTTGAAGTCAAAGCAATTCTTGCATGAAATAGACTTGACATGTCCTGTCATGAAATAATTTGATATTTATCCTGTGCAGGAGGGGGGGAAAGATAGGAAAGGCTGCTATTGATTGCTGAGTTTCATAGGCACAAGAAGAAGTCCTGCCTGGGCCAGAACACTTGGGTTTGCTTGTTTAGGACAACAATTCCTGTATTCTTATTACCCCATCTAAATATATTTGTTATCAGCTACTACACAGTAGAAGCCTTACTTTGATATCACAATGCAAAAAGAAGAACAAAAGTGAGACCGAATGTGAATGGCTATAAGAAGACATAAATTAAGGAAAATCTATTAGCTCCCTGAGCAAAATTATTCTCACCCCGTAGGAGTTCAAGTGCTATCTGTACCACTACATATTATACAACTCAATGGCCTGGAGGGTAATTTGGGTTTATGCAGTCTGCTAAAACCTTGCACTGGGTGTCACACCTGCATCTGAACTATATAAACACTCCAGTGTGCCTCTCCCTTGAGTAACAGCTGAAGCTGCTAGTTGTTCACCTAACAGCTGCTCCCTGACTGTAGCGACACACAAATATTCGTCAGGTTCAGTTTAAATGCAGTTAGAAGCTGTGCTTTGTTTTTTGAGAGCAACACGTGGAAAAAGAAATTGTCTATTTCCCAAGAAAATACAACTATTTGGGTATAACACACATGGAACCTATATTGCCATTTACGATGCTGTGGGTGACCTTGGAATATGCAGCATGAAAAGAGGAAATAAATTGTTTTTTAGGAGCAATATTTCCATAATTTTAATTTCTGACACTCTTGTAGGTACCCTCACATTTTTAGTTTAATGTTAGAATTTCTTCCTATGATATTGTATTAGACCACCAAAAAGAGACTGAGAGTGAAGAGATAGGAAGGAAATAATTTTACAGGAAATTAAAATGTAAGTAATGTGAAATATTGATCTGAAACCATAAGCCCCTGAGAATCTTATTTTAAAAAGCTTCCTGGATTGGACAGCACATCCTTTCACATAAAGCAGTATAATCCTCTGTATGATACCTGGTCTCATCAACTCTGGTCAGGTTTATTATTAATTGCAGATGTAGCAGTAGCTGGGAAAGCTAAATGGAGTGATATATCTGGTAGAATTTTACTTCATATTAATCCCTTTTATGTTTGAATTAAGGCCAGAGGCTATGGAAGTTAATTCTATGCTGGCCATGCTAGAACTGTAATAACCTGTGAAAACTGCAACCTTGACAAAGAGAATTAATCACTGCTTGCATGCATGGGCTTGTGAAGCCGAGCAAAGGTTTACATCACTAGGAAGTGCATTTTTTTTATGCTGATTGAGGGGCATGAGTCTACGTGCTCACCAGTTGTCTTCACTCCATGAAATAGGAATTAAAGAAATAAGCCTTTTTACCACCTTTCCAGAAGAAGGTGGACTTGCCAAGCCCTTTGAAATATAAAGTTGAAAGATTTATTTGTGTAGGACTGAGAGGGATCAGACAACCAGGCTGTTAGTAAGACTACGCAGGGCAAACGAGGGGAGGGAGCAAGGCCGCTGCTTAGGCACTTCCATCACACAACTGGGTTCCTGCCCCAATGTGAGGCATTCAATTCAGTGCAAAGACTGTCTGGAGTCAGAAAAGGTTGTTCAGTGCCACTAGATGGAGATGCAGGGAGCTCACAACGCCCGCAGGGAGCTAGTCCCTGGAAAACCCTATATGTAGGCGCGGATTCTCATCCCTCTGACCCTGAGGATCCTCCGCACTATCCCCATCCGCAGCGCGCCGTCCATCTGGGGATGTCAGGAGCTGCAAAGAGCCAGACCGAGGGAGGACAGAGCCGCTCGTGTTCCTTTCACGATGCCGGCAGCTGCAGCACCCACGAGGGAGCCTCATTCAGCTCCCATTTGCAGTTTTGCCTTGGCTATTTGCGCTTTCCTTCCTGGCCTTGGCTGTATTTTGGCCCAAAGGAGCCTTGAGGTAAATGTCCTCTTAGGCATCTGTGGGATGCAGGACTAAATCCCTTTGGACTGTGAAAGGAAATCACACAGATATCTCTATTCTTAGCTACATGCTCAAACTATTACACAACTATATAACAAATAAGAAATATAACTCTGATTTTTTTTTTTTTTTTTTTTTTTTTTTTTTTTTTTTTTTTTTTTTTTGTGGAAAAACAGCTGTGGCTGCTGTAATTTCTTCTGAATTCTTGGGAATTCGTTCCTGACCGCATACACATTAAGTGCCTTCATCAGGGACTTTGACGTTAGCCTAGACCCCTCGACGATGCTTCTCCGAACTGCAGTTGTGCTAAAGAAGGATGTAGTTAGACTGGAGATTGTTCAGGGTAAGGGTGGCCTCTTGCTCTGTATTTGCACTGCATGGACCCAGAGACATTTAAACACCTCTGAGGATCTGGGTCTATGCACTTGTTCAATATCAGAGGAGAATTTGCTGGTAAAGAATCAAGCAGAGGAACTTCCAATCTTTAGTCAAGTACTAATAAGTAAGAACATTTGCTCCTAGGAATACCAGTCTCATACTGCATCGAGGTTCATTTCTTCAATAACTTACTTTGAACTAAAAAATCTTAAATTATTAAACTAAAACCCACTTTTAAATCTATGCATATGTATACCAAGTTTCTTATTTTCACTATGTCCTTTAATTATTTTCACTTGTTTCCTCTTAGACTCATAGTAAGTGAAACAGTTTATATTCTTTGACCTTCACTCTTCCATTTCCATTCAAAAGCTGCCCAATATTCTCCCCACTCAAACAACTGCACCTTTTTTTTTCTCTGAATTGGGAAAACAGGAAGAATATTCAAAGACTAAGTCTCTAGGAAAGCACTTCATAGGTCTCATTTCTAATCACTACAGACATGGCAGAAACTGTTATGCTGGTTATCCCTATAGCCAGGGAGCATCAGGTATTTAAAGGAGCGGAATCTGCAAGCAAAAACTTCATAGCTCTCCCCAGTAACAGGCCAGTAAACTGCCAGGATCCGTATGCTGAGACCAGACTTTTTGGAAGAAAGATGTCTTGACTGAGCACCTGTCAAATGGCAAAACTCTGCTGAGCACTTTTAGGAAACCCCCTCACATGGCTCTTCTGCTGGTTTTTGACACTGGGCTTTCCTCCCTTGCTGGCAATGAGCCTTCTCGACAGAAACCTGCCCGCTAGTGGTGACAGAAGTTGTCATTCACGACAAACACAACACAACAAACATCATGTTCTTGTCTCGGTGGCAAGAGTGACATATGGAGGAAGGCTTTAATTCTCCTTGGGATAAATCAGCAAATGTCTGCCTGGGGGATGATGGTAACTAAATCAACCCAGACGTCAGGGACTTTGATTCATTGGCACTTTCATGAGTTTTTTGGTTTGTTTGGTTTTTTTTAATTCTTATTTCAGTTATATCTGTGGCTTCCATGAACATGCAAGAGGACAGAGTACACATCGCATCAGCCCCCAAGGAGAAAGTTCAGCTGAGAGGGTTTACTCATTTCCCAGCCTTGTCTGGCTCAGGCAAACTTCTCATTTCCACAGTTCCGAGAACGGCTTCATTCCAGGTGATTGACTCATGAGTCACAGGCCTTGTCAGTGGACACCAAATGCTCAGGACAAGTTATTATGCAGACAAAAGAGGAAAAATAAGAGGAGGAGGTGTTGAAATTAATCAAACAAATTGAACTGACATGACAATGAAGTGACAATTCAATGAGGGAACAACAATTCAAGATATTTGCCAATCTTTTCAATAAATTAGTGTGAACTTCCTTTGCAACTTGGAGAAAGTGATAGAAGTCATAGGAGAACTGCCAAGCAGGAGAGGTCCTTCTACAACAGCATCTGAAACAAGGCCGCCAACATCAAGACACAAGAAATGCCACATTGCGCACTCACGAGGCATCCGCATCTAAAAGACAATTCCTTTCTAACGTCCAACTGTTGGAGCTGGCTCATGCCACAGTGAATGAGAGCTGACATCCTTTCTAAAAAGAGGGAATAAAATGACCTGACTGTACATGCTCTCATTTTCACAAAATTATCCAATCCTCCTTTGACTCTGGCTGCTCTTTCAGCTCTGCTTCAGGCCAACAGGTTCTACTGTTCAGGTGCCCTCCACATTGCAAGTCATTGCGTACACCTTGCCAGGGAGGTTTCTGCAGGATGGCAACATCGAGCTCCTGTAGACACCAAATAATAACGGCTGCACTGAGGTACGTGCGGTGCTGCACGACCACATCTGCTCCTGTAACTGTAAGTTTGACTCTGCTGAGCTAAGAAGTTTCCTTATACTCTCTAGGACCTGTTAATACTCTATCTGGAGCTTAAAAAGAAGAATCAAACTCAGAATATACCCTACCAGCCCCAGGATTAAAATGTAGATAAAAACTTGAACATGAACTGAGGTGTTACTAAGGAAGCCTCTTAATGGCCACAAAGCACTTCTGAAGTACTCTGAATTTATTTGGAGACTGTCACTTTTTGGAACAGTGCTTTCTTTAACTTTCCCACCACGGGACCACAGCTTTTCTAAGAGAAAAGCAGCACTGCACTAAACAAGTAAGAATTCCCCTTGGTGCACGTTTAAGGCAGGGAGCTGTCTGATCTTTTCCTCCATATACCTGCAGTGGCAGTTCCTCTCTTGCGTTGTAATTTCTGCATTTGAAAGGCTTTCCTAATACTTATTTTCTGTAGGCTGCTCTGGCAGACAAGGAGGGGTCTGTGGTTAGGATGCCTGCCTGAGATTCAACACTGACTTTGCAACAGATTTACTGTGGGATCTTAAGCAGAACGCTGAATCTCTCTATTTTCCTCCACTGTGTGATGACGATAATACGTCTAGTTTGTAGGAGTGTTGCAAAGATAAAGTCTTTCAATTTGTATGGTGTCTGCAGTTAAATAAACCTATAGGGTGATTCAGGGGTAAAGCATGAACGAGAAGTGGCTGTCTGTTTTCCACAGAAACCCTTTACCCTTTCCCATTATAGCAGAGCATATTGCATTTTCAGAAGAACTTGCAAGAAAAATCCTGATATGGCCAAAATCCATTACAAAACTCTGAGATCGCTGGAATTAGGATTTGCCTTTCTGTAGTCAAAATAAAGGTAGCACCATTTGGAGTGGATTTTGAAATCTAGTCCCCGGGACAGGGCTGTCAATTGGCAGGTGTGGGACAAGCCTGTCATGCCGCAAACGATCTCACAACATTATGTAATATATAAGAGGTATTTGCCATTCCACCCCAGAGAATGCACTTGAAAAATAACCCTTCCTCCACTGCCAAGGCAGAGCACAGCCCTTCCTTGGGTTGTTAACGTGATCCTGCTGCATGTCAAGGCTTCTCCTTTCTGATGTGGACTGGTTTGATTCCCACAAACGAGGCTGCAGGCAAATTATCACCCTGCTTGCATTTTGGGCAGGAGCGTGGAAACCAGCCCGCTCTGTCCAAAGGGCTGGATCCTGCGTGGGCAGCGTGTGGGAATTGGGCGAAGGCGACTCTCCTCGTCCCCTGCAAGTGCGGCGCTCGATGCAGTATTAAACTCCTGGAGGAAACGTGCCAGTAAAAACCATGCAGGCCTCAGCTCGACTAGATCCTTTCTATTTTGTCTTTTGTTTCTTTGTTGCTTGTTTGTTTTCTTCATATCTCAGGTGCCTTCTAATCCAGAAAGAATGGATTAATTTACTTACCTTTCTTTTTTTATTTTAAATGAACAAATATTTGTAGAACTTGGAAGAAACCTAGAGTTTGAGTAATGAACACAGAAATTCAAATTTCACAAATATTAGAAAACAGTGTGGAAATGCACACTAAGACACTATCTAACCAGCAGTCACACCTCCTCAGATTTCTTTTTTTTCGTAATCATTAGTATATAGACTTGGATTACCTTTATCGTAGCATTTTCCCTCCTCTCCCCTAGACATGCCACCTGCACATCCTCGTGATATCCCTCTGGTCACATCAGAACACCAAGGCCTCCCTCAGAGAAGCGGCCTATGCGACTACCAGAACTAGGAGCTAAGCAATTCTTTGCTACGTGTAGCAGCACTTACTGTGCAGCTCTGCAGTTGCAGAGCTAATTCCTTTCCCAGACCGTTATTAAATTGTGGAGTGACAAGCACAGAGTGAATAGAGTAATTTCCTTCCTACAGAAAGGTCATAGCTGGGAAAACACTGGCTGCAGCGATCTGCAAAGGTTAACGTTGCAAATGCAGCTTGCTAATCGAAGATACAGACCTCCTAAGCACGTGCACTGGAACAGCTCCATGGTCCTCAGGAGGAGTTGCCCTCATAAGATGTCTTTCTATAGGGGCGAAAGCAGTCTGAGGAAGAAAACAAGTGACAAAACTAAAGTTGAGCTCTCCCATGGGGCAGGTGGACGTAGCGCAGAAAGCCCCGACCTCCTGTTTCTGCGAGGGATGCTCCTAGCTCACGGCAAGGCGGTGCTGATGTCTGCACCGGCTGCGTTAGAAACGTGCCACGAGGAGCTCGGTCCTTCACGTACGGGAGCTCAGCCTTCCGCGCTGTCTGTCAGGAGTGCACTCGCTTTCTCTTAAAGACTCAGCTCTACGAGGCCAGTAAGTACATGACTAGTTCATCTCTCATTTAAAAGCAATAGAAGGAAGTCTCATAGCTACAGAGAAGGAAAGTAGGAAAAAAATATATATATACATATATATATATATATATATATATATATATACACACCCACACACATGACTCTAGGTTTCAATATCAGGAGG
>JAWLRI010001012.1:1223205-1234633 GCA_034781795.1 Crypturellus tataupa
ATAACCTAAAACCCCTCCTTGGTTTTCTGGACAAAAGAAGCCAGTGAATGGATCAACACAATTAATTATTCCCATAAAACCTCGGGGAAATGTTACATATTCTCAGAGGTACTTATGCACCACATTATCATTAATCAACAAGCTTATATATAGATAGATAGATATATATACACCCCCACACACATGCCCCTAGGGTTCAATATCAGGAGGGTGAAAGGGTTCATTTCCCAGTGTGGGCCTGGCTCGTGAATTCCCAACACGTGGAATGGAAAACTGGCGGCATCGCAGTAATGAATCAAAGCAAAGTGAGCTGCAGTTAGGAACCGGACCCTGCTGTCAGCACAAAGGCACTTACACCACTGCTGCAGCTAATTTCCCAACTTTAGCCCTCATAATGCTCAGCATTAATGCTTTCCTCCAGTGCTTTCCATTAGTGGCTTCATCCTGCTTCTCCCTATCTACCTCCTGGAAGCTGCCTTGGCAGGGCTGAGCGTTCATCTTCTTTTGCTCTTGGCTGTAGGTGAAGAGACCTCGCTCCTCAGAGAGCGCCAAATTCCTCATTCCCTTGATTCCCCATTGATTTAAGCCACCTCGCATTCCCACTGGTGAAAGGGTAGATATTGGCACGGGGCTGTGAAATACTTTGGGCCTCTTCAACATGAAAGATACTATTAAAAAGGAGGCATAATTATGAACCTGTCAGCTACAGCAGACTGTCTGGGAACTTGGAGGCAAATCTAACTTTTAAGCAAGAACAAACTAGTCACCTGAGGGAGGGTGGAGAGGGACAACAGAAAGGTATTTCATGGGGCAGAAAGGCAACGCCAGTCTTGTTAGCGCATGCTAGTAAATACCCATTTCTCTTATTTTCCATCTGAAAATTAAAGTTATTACGAGGCGCATATTTTCTTTGTCCCGCATGACCAAAATATCTGGAGCCAGATTCCACTAGCTGGGCGTCTCTGAATGATACTTGATATCTCACTTTTGCCCCTAGGTATCCTATTAAAATGTGTCCCTTGTTCATTGATTTACGCTCACTGTGGTGTGGATAGCATGTTCGCACATATCTAACAGCTGATAAACAATGCTAACAACCCGAGCCTTTGTGGATGAGGCTGATTTGCTCTTTATCAGGTAAATTCATCTCATACATTTGCTAAGGCTCCGTCTGGCTTCCCTGGGGCTCGGCGCGAGCAGCTCCGTGCGAGCAGCTCCGTGCCCCTAGGCCGGGCTGGTGCTTCTCCAACGCTCAGTCACACACGAGACTCCCAGTCTGCCCCACGTGCTCCGGCAGCTCCTCGAGGGCCCAGGCCAGACCAGAACCAGCTCCTTCCTTGCACAAGTTAAGAGACAGCCCCAGCCTGAATCGTGAGGAGCAAGCAAGCAGCACGCTTCTTGCTTTCACTGACATTTACCTGCTTTTGAGCGTTCCAGCCTTCCCTTCGGCACCCTGTGAGCTCCTCAGCCCTGGCACCATGGGGGCAATTTCCCATCAGGGCTGCATGGGACAACTCAACGGGCATGGATAGAGACACCTTTTTTTTAAGCCTCATCTTTACCTTCAAAATGCAGCATTTCATTTCCAGTCAGGCTGATGCTAGTCTGTGTGCGTGACCTGCCGTGGAGCCCCGCGGGAGTAGAAGGGCTGCGTTCCCCGAAACGGCGTAATTAACACCAGAAATACCCTGGCTATCCCCACAGGCACAGACCGGCCTCTCCTAAGAGTATCTCGACAAGCAAAATGGAACAAAAAACCCCAACAGGATGAGTTCAAACTTTGAATCGGAACGGGAATAAATGCTGGAATAGACCTTCCTGTTTTTTAACCTGCTCCAGTGATGTGAAATCTAATCCTTTTGTACCAAGGCTGGGATGTAGGATGAGTTGCATTCTCAGCTCTGTCACTGTCCTCGTCCGCTGCCCTGGGTGGCAAATTATTCAGTTGCTCTGTGCTGGAGATTCATTGTCTGCTAAATGAGCACAATTGTGGCAGCCTCCCTCGAAAAAGCCCCCGAGACTGGCTGTGGAAAGGCTCCTTGACGTTAACCAGAGCACTGCAAGCCCCACGCGGAGGGCTACATGCAGGAATTTAGCACAGCTACAAAACTGCACTGCTTGTCTTTGAGGCTGATCCTTTTAGACCTGCCATTCCCAGAAAAAAATGGGCAGCAGGGTATGGTCAAATGAGCATATCTGAAAATGGGGATGAGCTTTCCCTTTGCTGCCGCAGAGATCTGTCTTCTCTTCAGCACCAGCGAGCAGGAACATCTCCTATGATCACACTAACACAGAACAAATTAAATAGTAGCCCTCACTGTTCACCATAATTAATATTCTTTCCTCACACTGCCTCTGTTTCCTTTGATGACTTAAACACCAGCTGTAATGAGCTGTCCTCTACGCTTAGGTTTCGTTTTCAGTCATATCTTCCAAAAAAACCAAAACCTTTAATTCATTCAATGACATTCAGCGACATTTTCCCCCTTCTGCAGAATATAAACAAATGAGTCAGCAATGATGATCTACTCTTTTAGGACACAGACACATTGAAACAGTTAAAAAATGTTGGAATAGCTTCTTTTACTCACTCCGTAATTCGAGTAATGTTTAAATGTGTCACGTACAGGAGCAGACCACTGAAGGTGACGTTTCAGTAGTAGTTTTGGGTTCTATCTACTGAAATGAAAGAATGGTTAACAATGTGCACAGGGGAAAAACTTGGACCTTTTCTCCCCATCACAGACGTTTCCTACAGCAGGATATGTTTTGGAAAAACACCACTGTTGTGTCCTTATCATCAATGAATTATTATTAAAAATAAATAAATTGGAAAATCCCACCCACTGGCCAGACCCCGCTAAGGGCAGCATCTTTGTCCCTCTGGAGAGCGGTGGCTCCCAGTACAGGCGGCACCGGCACTGGAGGGAGGCAGCAGGTCCAGGGCTGCAATTCCCGCTTGGGCTCACTGGGAGCACAGGGCCCAGGACAGCAGCACAGTAATAAATAAACAGAAATCCTCTAAGGGGAAAATAATTGGCCTCGACATAGTAAGAAATCATTACCGTAAAGTATGCATCCACTTTATTACTGCTTTAATAAACAAACAATTAATAATAAATAATTACTTGTTCAATTGTTTTTTTTTTCCAGATATAGAAACATATCACTCTATATTGCTCAAGGCAAGATACTGTTACTGTGAGGTCTTTTTCTTTCCTAAGAGACTCTTGCCTTACTGTGTCTTTTATTTGTTCTTAACAGCTTTTGAAAGCAGTGTTATGTATACTGGCTGAAAACCTTGTAACAGCTCTCAGGTGAGAAAAGAAACCGAGCAGGAAATATGGGAATAAAAGAGGGGGTTGATAAGTAGGTGGCAACATGTTACAAAACTCCTGGCTTTGTATTTCCTGAAGGGTAAATGAGGGTGGGCAGGTAGCAGGAAGAAGTTAGGGCTCCTGGTAGATGGATGGGAAGGCAGGAGGAGAAAAGCACAAATTCAGCCACGTGTTAGGCGCCTCAAGGGCCACAAGAGCCTAAAGAGAAATTCCACCAAGTGCTCTTCTAGCTAGGCTTTTTTCCTCCCCAGAAGCCTCCCACTTTCTCCCTCTCTGTTTTCAGTAACTTTTTGCCCATCTTTCTCCTTCCCAGCATCCAGGTTCACACTTGGAAGCCTGGTGAATCTCTCTGCAATCGTCTGGTTGCCCAAGCGCCCTCACTGCCATCTGATCAACATGTGGTTAAACATGGAGATTCAGGTCATTCTCCTGTGCTACTGCAGATATTCACATTTTTATCTGCCTTTGTTTAAAAAGGATTTTTTTGAAGGGCATCAAGAAAATAAAGTTATCTTTCTAGATATTTCTTTGCTTCTTTGGCAAATAGAAATATCTTAATTAAGCAAGATGTAGTTCCTATCAGGCATTTCACAGACATGGTCCAGCGTCCAAGTGACACAGAAATAAGAAAAATGTCATCACACATTGGTGCAGCTGAAAATGATAATGACTCCTGAGAAAAGGGCCATAAACAAGATGAACAAGTACAGTGGAAGAAAGCACAAGTCTCCTTGTACTTCCCTCAGGCAATCCCCTGTCACACAACCTCACCATAGGAGAGGATTTTCCCAAAACAAAGTCTAAAATGGTATACAAAAATTTTTACAGTCTCTTTTGCATAGAGTGAAATTCTTTGTCTTGGTCTGGACTAAACTAATGTGCAAAAATACCTTAATTTGAGAACTGCATATCTGCCAACTGAGAGGGTAATAAAAAGTTGCTACTGTTAAAGATGGGAATAAAACAAAACAAAACAAAACAAAATAAAAAAAACCAGAACAACTAAGGTTGTTTTTTCACTAGCATTTCAAATGAAAATTTGCAGACAGTGGCCACTTACTGTCCAGCAAGCCAACAGACCCCAGCTGGTCAAGCCCATAGAAACAATCCCTGTACTCTTTGGCCCTCGTACACCAAAGGCAGATCCTCGTCAGCATTAAGCAGACAGATGCAGACACAGAGAGTCTCCTATCTAGGGTCATGAGCCCGACTCTTGTGCCCACCAGCACTGAGAAAGCTGCTGGACGATCGCTGTCTCAAGGGACAAGCAGAGCGCGACGGGCCATTAGGTTCACATGGAGCTACCTGCAGGCGGTGGCCACCACGTCAACCCTTCCTTAGCACCCACAGCCCAGCAGGCGGGATGTCTTGGGTACCAATGGGACTCAGTTTAGGCACCAAAACTGCTATCAATCTGAGGAAACATTCTCTCTGAAATACCTTTAGGTTGTGTGTCTCTATATAGCTTTTCTTGGAGAATTTCAGCACTTGCAACTCTATCCAGGGCCCTTGTCCAGGAATGAGCTTTTCCGAATGTCTTAGGCTGTGCATGGAATGAGTAATCATGTCATTGCCCGAGGGAATCCCCAGGATGGATATTTAAAGGGAAATGTCCATGTCACTGGGACCTGATAAATGGGACTAGTGCATGGTTTGCTAAAGCTTGTGGAATAAACTCTGGAAAAGGCATCTTCAAGGAACACTTCTATGGTTGTGACTTATTATCCTGCCACAGACACCCATAATTACTAAAATAATATAAAATACAATTCTTTTAGTTCAAAACGATTGGAAAACTAGCAGTCTAAAAGTTCCAGCTTTGGGTGCACTGCTAAAAGCAACATTTCTGGTAAGCTGGGGAGCGGAGGGGCAGCTTCCCATTGGAGTCTGTATTCTGTTTCAGCATTTGCAGAAAATTAGGAGCTTCCTTCTTACTGATAGCTGACAAGTACTGATACTATGCTGTAGAAACTGCATCATCACACCCATTCTGGGTCTGTTTTCTCGTTTTTTCCAGAATGCAAGAGAAGGTGGTCAAATTCTGATAAACCGTTACAAGAAAACGATGCTTTTGGAATACTATCTTTTTATAATATATGGCTTCTGACTTGTAATTTTCATTTTAAGAATCTCCATATGGTCAATGGAAGCGAAAGGACCGTCCAAGTCACTGTTTTTTCATCGCACTGGAGATTTGGCATTTTTATCTTTAAGAATCGGGAGGAAAGGGTTGTGTCCTCGTGTTCAAGAGCATAATGAGGCTCAGGGGAAATGCAGCTCTGCTAACTTTAATTACTATTTACTTCTGAGTCATTCTTAGTTTCCTCCTGATTTTAGCAAGGTTTGAAAAGAAAAAGCATCACACAAACTGCGGTAAACTACAAGCAAGACTTCCTACATTCTCACATGTAATATATACATTTGTATATTTTAGAATTACGGATGAGAGACATGCGCGTATCTATAAATATATTTTCTAACATCATCTAGCAAATAATTATGTTGTTTTAAAGAATGCCAAGCAGCGACACCATACAAGCTTCTGCTATATCTGTGCAAATAGCATGAGATATCTTTGCAGGTAACATTGCCTGCAAAAAGCTGAGATTAAAATAGAAAGCATTTTGCTGAAGATTTGATTTTTCATTCTTAGAGGGCTACTGAGCGGGATTTCTGTTTCTGAAAAACTAGCAATAGGCTAGGCACGAATGAACGTGGTGTTGAGGCAAGAAGAGCTTGAAATCCAATTTCCATAGAAATCCACAAACAGAAGCCATGAGAGTCTGTGCACAGTGATTGATGAGGACAATCGTCTCATTACAGAACAAGCTAGGAAACAAAACAAAACAAAACAAAACAAAGCAAAACAAAACAAAACAAAAGAACTAAGACCTGAAAAATGACCAGAAAAATGGTGGGCTTGAACAGGCAAGACAGCACAGGCAAGAACTGAAGATGCAAAGGGGATTGCTGTTTTTTAATACTGTTTGTCAGGAGTGCCATTTCTAAGGAAGAACAACCCAGTAATAAAGTTCCCACTATGGCCAAGGACAACGTTACGTTGTACACACTCGCGCACATGAGAAACACGTACACGCAGTCCCCGAACCTGCTCTACCTGATCTCTGGGGCGCTCAACAGCAGTCCGTGTTAGCATAACTTGTGCTCTGCCAGGCACGTATGTCATCTCACGGCCTTCGGGGGAAATTCAAGCCAAGTTCAGATTCCGCCCCCTAAAAAAGCGATTTTTCATTTGGGGTGCAGAGCTCTGTCTGTCTCATCTAGTCATCTGAAGGAAGACTTGGTGATGGTAGGTATGGAAAAAAGGTGGCCAAACCAAAGACGCTTCAGGTGGCCAACGTATACATCCTAAACAAGGCATGAGTTGGCATATTTGGGGCTGAAAACCTAAAGGCTGGTCCATATATCTGTATGTAGGCACCCACCAAGTTTGCTGAGGTTTAGAGTAACACAGGACATTGCTGAAATAGCTTTAAAGGGCCTTGCAGCATTACAGCAACATATCAACGGCAGGACACAGCTGTGACCAGAGGGGTTTTCCTGGTGCTACTACATCAGCCCTGCTCTTTAGAAAAGGCAAATGGAATGCAAAGAATATTGGAAAGGGATCCATATGCTATCATAACAAAAAAACCCAGTGCACCGACCCTGGAGGGAAGTAAAAATTAACTAAAAGTGTTTAGTCACATTTGTTGGCTTACAGAATGTTCTACCTTAGATAACTGCAGGAAAATACCATTTATACTGTGAATATATTACCGTGAGCCTAGAGCTGATATTTCAATATAAATTTATATTATGTCTTGTCTTACAGAGCGACAAACAGTCATAGAAATGGTTAAGGGAAACAGATCAATGCATTTTATGAGGCCTGGGAATTTAATAAACCACAAGATAAATATTGACAAGCAGCAGACAGGAGGAACAGGCTCGTAAAGGAAGATATAAAATTACTGTTCTAAGGTTCAAGAAACCTCGAGGTTTACTAACGGGCTGCATGAGATACGTTCTTGGCACCCTCTCCTCCTGCTAAGTGAGGTCAGTCATGCTTGAGCCCTGCAGAACCGAGACAGCTTTGAGAGCTCTTCCGAAGTAACACTGCCATCTAGACGCAACCTCCTCACCATCCTGATGCTGCTGATCACTTCTTATTTAGAAGACACGGTGAACCCCGTCGGGTTAGGGTACAACCAAAGCAAAGAGTGTCATGTGCCTAAAATATATCTGTAACTAAAGACATGACTGAGGCCCCAGAAATTTGCTGCTTCTGGGGAAAAAGTGATCAGCTTCAATTTCCAGGGGAAAGCTGGGATACTCTCAAGTGGGGTGGGAATACCTGAGGGAAATTTCAAAGCAATTCCATTGGTGAGCTGGTTTCAGCTTCTTGCTAAGTATATGTGTATGGCAAAGTAAAAGATACTACAGTGTACTGTGAAAACACCTCTGGCAAGCACAGAACATCCCTCGACATATGTGCACAGAGACCGGGTGGTGCAGAGAACACTCCCGCCAGCATCCTTGCTCGTCGCGTTGGAGAGTGCCCTTGCTCCTCTTTACAGCTGGGAACGGGGGGCAAAGCTATCCAGCACTGGGGAAATATTTGGAGACAAACCTCCTAGAGAACTAGATCAGAACGAGGTACCAACAAACTTCTGAGGATTTTGCAGGCACTCGCCCCCCCGCGACCTGCGCAAGAGCAGAGAGCTCCACAGCTCTCTGCAAACTCAAACACCTGCCAATGGGCCATCTCAGAGCTGCCAATTTCACTGGCAAGTTGTGAGCCTGGTGGCTGCTGAGGAAGGGCAGACTCATTCCAAGACCGAATTGTAGGATTTGCTATAGTTTTTATTGCACTCCAGAATGAGCAATATTCTCCTCCAGAAGGAAACCATTTTCATCCCAGGCACACATGCTCTCCCCAAGGTTATGTTGATTTTTTATAACCCTGACCCTTTAACTAAAGGGCACGTACAAGCTAAGCAAACCACCCAGAACTTCTATCACAAAATTCTGACGCCCGATCCCTTAATGCAGCTCTGCGTTTCTCACTTGTAATATGAAAATACCATTTAATCTCTTAATGCCTGCAGACGCTGCCCCAGTTTGCATCGCTTGGCAGAGGGAACAGCACACAGGTCCGTGCACAGAACCCTTCGCTGCTGAAAACAGGCTGAAAAGGTGCCACTTTCCAGAGAGCACACGTGGTTCGTGTGTATGGATATGAACTGCAGCGGCCTGTTGGGTTATATTTGCTCATTCTAACTCATATAAGCAGGAAAGAACCTATGCAGCTATTAAACAGCCCTCCAGACTTCAACAAGATGTTTTCCAGTTCAGCATGTACGGTTTACCCTGCTCTAAGCCAGAAACAAGGCACATTGGCCAGCTAATCCCAGGCTCAGTTTGTGTGGATAACAGTTAGGAAAACCTTCCCCATGGAGTTTTGACACAGAAATCAACTAAAAAGCAAATTCGGATCATGGCACAATTTATGAAATCACTTCTAGAGAGTGCAATGGCATGATGAATAACCAAGTAGACACAGAATACAAGACCATTCTCCAAGTCTATCTAAAAGATATATTCTTTTAGATGTGCAGGGCTCAGTGCTGCAGAAAAGGTAGGAAAACTGACAGCAAAATTCTACTACCGCTGAAAAGAAAGAACAACAAAAATAGAGAAGCTTGCGATATGCAGCTGTGCACTGTTGCAAAAGGGACCTAAAAATACCACAGCCATAATGAGAGGAATTACCCTGGACTGGCAGCAGTGCACAGAACCTGCAAATAACCCTGGGGTCGTTGGACGGGGCAGAACTAATACACAGAGAAATCAAAGAAATTGCTGATCCTGGAGGATTGAGCAGCTCTGCAATAAAAAGGCAGTGCCTGGGAAGGGGCACTGGCAGCTTTGCTGTGACTCCTCTGAGAGCAGCCCTGGCACTGGGTAGAAGGAGCCCGTGGGAGGGTGCGATCCCTTTGGAGAAGGGAATGCAGGATGCCAACAGGGAGCGTTTCCTACCGGCTTACAAGGGTGTTTTTTTTTTTTTTTTTTCCTCCCTCTGAACTCATCGTATTCCTTTCGCTGCTATTGCAATAATTGATTACAGTTCAAGCGGTGTGCGGTCAAAACTCCAATAAACCTACGACCCCCTCCCTTTCTGGGAAGTTACGAAGGCAGCAGAGCAGCCAAAAACAATTAAAGAAATCTGCAGTGTTTCTCAAGAGCAGCAAATGGCTCGCCCAAGGCTTGCTAAAGGATTTGGCGCTGGGGCAAAGCAAAGCGGGGACAGAAGCGGCTCGAAGCAGAGTGGGCTGCGTAGCCATGAGCAGAGGTGCCCTCGGCAGCTCCCGCGCTGCCGCCGTTCTCGTTTGAGGTGGCCTCCTCCGGTGGGGAGCGCCCACGGATCAGCCTTCCTGTAAGCTGCCCCTTCTCCAGGCAAGGGAAACGCGTCTCTCCCGTGGGTCAGACCGGGAGGCGAGAGAGGGAATCCACGGCCGTAGCCCCTGTCTCCTCTCCCTGCGCGCCACGGCGTGACGCCGCGCGATTGCACCGCTACATCAAGTGCTATGAACAAAGCGGCAGTCCGAACTACAGGGATAAAGGCAGGTTTACTGCTTTTAGCTGATTTCTGGGATTTCTTTCTCCCACTTTCTGGATGGCTTCAGAGGAACTAAGGAATTTCTCCTTATTTGCGGTTTGTGATGCCTTCCCGCCTCTTTTTAAAGTGCCTCAAACGAATGCTCTTTAATCTTTTAGCTTTCTTTCCTCACGTAGAAGTTTGCAATCATACAGAATACTGTAAATATGCATCTTTTGAGCAGTTTTTAAAATGAGCAAGTTTCCCAGAAAGAGCAAGGGAGTATCTGTAGAAATCTGGTAACGCTCTTTCTTGTGGTTTTGCTGATTGTATTCAGTTATTTTAAGAATGCTCCTCTAGAGAAAGCTCGTCGCTCAGGTCTTCCTGTCACCGCTTCTTGTTAGCGCAGCCAAAAATCTTTCATGCAAGTAAGTTTGGTGACTGGTGTCAAGTGTGCTGAGAATCACAGCACTCAAGTGTCCACAGCACTCGAGACACTGTTCTGATTGGCAGTGACCACCCTGCAGATAAATGTGCAGTATTTGAAGAAATAAAAACTCTACTCTACTCAGAACATGAGGAGAAGTTTATATGTTTATTGTCAAACTGCATCTCTTCTTTGGATAAGCAAAAGGACAAAAATCTCAGAGCCTGGCAGCCTTTTGGAAGACCAATTTCAGTTGCTAAAAATATATTGCAGGTATGGAAAAGTGTTATATCAAATGGCATCAGTCACCGTATCAAAACAGGATAAGAGGATATTTTTCATCAGTTGTTTTGCTGGATGCTTTCTTTACCTTAAAATTGAGATAATTCCACTAAGTCAGTAAGTTCCTACTAGTTCCTGATACAAACCTCCCTCGTCCTAGCAAAGGGTGTGCTTCCATTTATGATAATCAGCTTATTTTCTCAGCTGTTTCCCTGGTTTCTCCCCTCGACTTGCATTTTCTGCCCAATCCTATGGTGAGGTCAAAAATGTTGTGATTCGGGACCAGTGACCAGTGGTTGAGTTTGCGTGACCTTGTCCCATGGAACCTGACAGGATGTTGAGGTCAGTGGGTCCAGTAAGGGCTTAATTTATATACTTATATTAAATATTCAAACATTAGAATAAAATGAGCCATGACCTTTTCCAAGATGATGGAGAAAATCTTTTATTGTCATTCACCTACATACTCCACACCAGTATCCGCTACTAGTTCCACAACCAGCAGAATTTTCTTGTCTTCTGCTTTTCCAGATGTTTCCTCTTAATGAGACACCCATCTGTTTCATTAGGCTTTTGTCGGGAATTTTGCATTTCAATTAAATGAGAGCAGCTTAAGCACCGCTCTCCTGCAGCCATCCTTCCTCTCGAGGTGCTCACTGTAAAGCAGTGCAGAGCATTCCTGCTTTGCTCACCAGCCCCGAGGATCATAGAATCATAGAATCATAGAATGCCTAAGGTTGGAAGGGACCTCTAGAGGTCATCTAGTCCAACCCCTCTGCA
>JAWLRI010001012.1:1244552-1310247 GCA_034781795.1 Crypturellus tataupa
GGAACGGGACCGGGAGCGGGGCCGGGAACGGGAACGGGAGCGGGGACGGGACCGGGAGCGGGGACGGGAGCGGGGCCGGGAACGCAGCGGCCGCGCGGGGCCGCCCCTCGCTGCCGGGCCCCTGGCGGGGCCGGGGTGTGCGTTGCCCTCGTGTGTGTGCGGAGGGGTCGGTTAAAGATACGTGTACATATTATATATATATATATGTATATGTATATATATATATATTTGTGTACAGTGCGACTGTTGACTGTAACTGGTTACGCTGGAATATGAGATTTGAAATAACCTTAGAAAGTTTTTTTACAAGTCTTCTACAAAATCTTTTACAAATCTTGCTGTTCCTTATGCTTCTGCAGAAACATCTACCTCTTGTTACGCGTGGCACTGCTGATTCCCCGTCTGTTTGTCTTCACAGGAAATCATGGATCAAGTAATGCAGTTTGTGGAGCCCAGCCGCCAGTTTGTGAAGGACTCCATACGGCTTGTGAAGAGGTGCACGAAGCCTGACAGGAAAGGTAAAGCACACAGACACGGTACTTACTGCATCTGGGACCTCTCCACAGATGTTTCCTTATGCCACTTCTCTTTTTATCTGCTTCCCCTGAGAAAGTTGAACTTGAGCAGTCCTCCAATTTTTAATGTATTTATAGATCTGGATATAGTTAAATGTTGAGAATTTTTTTTGCTCTTCTCTACTGTTGTGGAAACTGTTGTGTCTTTTTTTTGGTACCTGTGTTGGAGATTGTTTTCAGGACTAATGAGTGTGGAGGAAAGTTGCAGAATATTTTTTTCATAGTTGTTACAGACTGTGGGTGTTTGTAGTTTGGTCTAAATTGGGAGACCAAGAGAGAGAGGGAGAGAGAGACAGAGAGAGAGGAAAAAGAAGCGATCAGCTATGTTTTGAGGAAAGTAGCATTTTTTTTCCTCTCAGCATCCTGTCTCTCCTCTGAGAAAGCGTATTTGTTTCTCAACCTTGATGTGATCTGCACTTAAACTTCTGTCTGCATTAACATAACCATTTTCTACAGAGAGGTCTTCCCTGGTCACTGTCATGAAATCTCCTGTATGCCACATGTTGGCTTCCTGGAGTAAGTGTTTTTTGGTTTTGCTTTTGCAGAGTTCCAGAAGATTGCGATGGCAACAGCAATAGGCTTTGCAATAATGGGATTTATTGGCTTCTTTGTCAAATTGATCCATATCCCAATTAACAACATTATTGTGTAAGTAAATATGAAATTTCAGTTTCACCGTATTTTACATTTGCTTTTATCATTTCAGTTTAAAGCAAAGGTTTTCAGATCCCTATAGGATCCATGTCACTCTGGTATCTGTAGATTTCACATTTTCATTGTGATACAGCATTCATTACTAGATAAATTATTCAAAGAATCTGATTAATAAGTAGGCCATTAATTTCAGGTTGATGACTTGCATGCTGCAAAGTATTAGACCTGTTGTTTTCCAGTCTCTCCATGAACATCTGCTTCAAAACAGAATATCAAATATGTTTTGTTATTGAGTCTATGTTTGTGCATAGAACAGCTACCTTTGGATCTCACTTCCTCTTACTGTTTCTAGTTTATAATTTGAGTTTCCAAAATAAATGCATAGAGGGTAACACAGAAAACTCTGTATGTTGGAAGAAGGCAGTGCGCAGAACAAAACTTGTATTGGTTTGTTTATTAAAATAGACATACTTGATGCTTTTTTTGTTACATAAAACAGCATTCTGTAAAATAACTTGGAGAATCAGCGTTGCAGCATGGCCGACTTACTGTTAAGCTGATTGGCAGCCGTGACACAGATATCTTAACGGTCTTGATGAAAACTTTGCCAGAGCTGATATAGTTGCTTTTGTAATGCTGGGTTAGGCAAAATACTGTGCTGTGACCATGACACTCGGCTGACCTGTGCCTGCAAGACACTTCTCCTCCAAACAAGGAGAGGTGTCTGTCAAAGGAGACGAGCTGTAATAGCTGTAGTGTTTATCCGAGCAAAGCAATGTTGGAGGGGTAAACTAGACTTCAAATAGAATTAAAAAGCACTTCATTAATTGAAACTAGTTACTCTGTTCTCTCAACAGTGGCGGCTGAACAACCATCAGGAACTTTGGGATGCTTGCTGCAAAAACTTCATAACTTACTGTGTAACTTGTTTACTATTAAACAGCTCAGTTGTTTGGGATTTCAAACGTCCTTGAGATTTTTCTCTGTTTACAAGCTTACATCTGTCTACATTACATGCTTTAGCAATAAGCTCTTCCTTGTTCCTTATTTCGATTGTACTAGAATTACTCGGCCTGAAAGGATTTGTGAAGTCCTGAGTGCAGCCTTATGCTCTGACTTTCTGGATCAACCCTGCCTTCAGGCCAGGGTGTCTAGGACTTTGTCCGGTGTTGAAACCCGCCAAGGATGGATACTTCCCAGGTTCTCTCAGCAACCTACTTCAGTGCTTAATTCTCTTCTAACAGCACTGTTCCAGTAAAAGTAGGAAGCAAGGAAACACCATAACCTTAAATGTCAAAGGAGTGAGTTAAAAATCTATCAACTGGAATTCTTACCATAATGTATAGAATCACCAGCAATTATTTTTGCATTTGGAAGTTATTTTGCACTGTATTACAGTACTTGACTAGAAAGGAAAAAATATCAAAAAAAAAGAAAAAAGAAAAATCACAGAATTGCAGAAGGGTTGAGGTTGGAAGTGACCCCTAGAGATCATCTAGTCCAATACCCCCTGCTCCAGCAGGGACATCTAGAGCATGGGGCACAGGGTGGCATCCAGGTGGGTTTGGAAGATCCCCAGAGAAGGAGATTCCACAACCTCTCGGGGCACCCTGTTCCAGGGCTCTGGCACCCTCACAGGAAAGAAGTTCTTCCTCATATGGAGGTGGAACTTCATGTGTTTCAATTTGCACATGTTATCCCTCGTCCTGTCACCGGCCACTACAGAGAAGAGCCTGGCCTCATCCTCCCTACAATCACCCCTGAGGTACTTGTACATGTTGATCAGATGTCCTCTCAGTCTTCTCCAGACTAAACAGGCCCAGCTTGCTTAGTCTTTCCTCATATGGTAGATGCTGTAGTCCCTTCATCATCTTTGTGGCCCTACACTGGATCCATGCCTGAAGTTCCATGTCTCTCTTGTCCTGGGGATCCTAGAACTGCACCCAGTACCCCAGGTGTAGCCTCACCAGAGCTGAGGAAAGGGGCAGGATCCCCTCCCTCAACCTGCTGGCAACGCTCCTCCTGATGCAGACAAGATCCCACTGGCCTTGGCCATGAGGGCACACTGCTGCCTCATAGTTAGCTTGTTGTCAACCAGGACTCCCAAATCCCTCTCTGTGGAGCTGCTCTTCAGCAGGTCAACCCCGAATCTGTCCTGGTGCCTGGTGCCCTATTCGTCCCCAGGTGCAGGACCCTGCACTTGTCCTTGTTGAACCTCATGATGTTCCTCTCTGCCCAACTCTCCAACCTGTCCAGGTTCCTCTAAATGGCAGCGCAGCCCTCAGGAGTGTCAGCCACTCCTCTCAGTTTGGTGAGGGGGCACTCTGTGCCCTCGTCCAAGTCATAGATGAACCAGTTGAACAGCACCAGACCCAGTACCGACCTGTGTGGGACACCACTGGCCACAGGCCTCCAACCAGACTCAGCCCCATTTATCACCACCCTCTGGGCTCTGCCATGCAACCAGTCCTCAATCCACTTCACTGTCAGCTCATCCAGTCCACACTTCCGGAGCTTCCCTATGAGGATGTTATGGGAGACAGTGTCGAAAGCCTTGCTGAAGTCAAGGTAGGCAACATCCACGGCTCTCCCAGACACTCATCCCATCGTAGAAGGCTATCAATCAGGTTCATCAAACATGACTTTCCCTTGGTGGTTCTATGATGACTACTCCTGATCACCTTTTCCTTGACATGCCTAGAGATGGTCTCTAGGATGAGCTGCTCCATCACCTTTCCAGGGACGGAGGTGAGGCTGACCGGCCTGTAGTTTCCCAGCTCCCCCCTCTTGTCCTTTTTGAAGACTGGAGTGATGCTGACACTTCCCCCATGACCTCCCCTCCATGAGCTCTCGAAGATGATGGAAATCTCCCAAACCTTCTCATCAAAACAGGAACTGGCAACTCTGATTCTTATTTTGAATTAAGGGAGAATTAAAAAAAAAAAAAAAAAAGCAAACCCAACTTTTTACTAAAACTTCCAGCTTTCAGATAAGCAAAAAACTTCAGAGAGTTGGATGGGGCATACACCCTTACTGATGTCTTTTGGATACTGGTGTAAAAAAGTCTACTGCACTGCTAGTTACTAAATTATTTTAGAAAATAAAAGACTATCAAAACTGGTGTATGCTAGCATTTTTTTTTCCTCCTCAGATTGAGGGTAACAAACTCATCTCCAAAAAACTTCATGTAAATTTTTAGTAATTTTAGGAATAATTAGATATTACTCTGCTACTTTTATTGCAGACCTTTAATGGTACTCGCTACTGGGAGATACTTGATACTGACATTGCAACAAACTGGAGCTTCTTCATTGCGCAAGCTTTGTAAATAAAGAGATTAAATTATTAGCCTTCTGGAAAATCTTCAGCACCGTGTGTGTATCTATATTATGAAGCAGAACAAGAAAATTAGATTAATTGTGCTTACATTATTACCCTTTTCTAAGAAGCACTGTGTGCAACTATTTACTGTGCAAAAGGGGGAAAAAAAAAGCTCAGTGCTGGAACAAAATACTTGTGAAAATAATCAGTGCTGACCCACTAGCAGTAGTAGTTTTCTTTTTTACATCCATTCTTACCTGTTTGTTATCATAATGACTGACAGCACACGTGGTTTTTTTGAGTGGACAGTATGAGGTACCAGTATGATGTACCCAGTCACTGTTGCTAAGCTTCATTTGGTCTCAACTGGCTTTTATTTCAGGCTTTTTTACATTCACTACATAAAATCAGTGCATGATTATTTCCTTTGGAACAGTTCTGCTGTCTACATCCAGTACCTTTATACAGTAATTTGAGTTCAGTCAGATAAAAAAAGGCAGATGTAGCTCATCTTACTCCTTGATAGCCATTGTCCACAGCAAAGGCTTGTCTGTCTCAATGCTCACAATCCCGGAGTGGTCGTAGGTGTTTGAAGTACTGACGAGCGTTCCAAACTTCAGCACGTGGTTTGCTGTGAGAAAGGAGAGAGAGGAGAAACTTGGTGGCGCTCTTGACACAAACACATTATCAGCACGTCTGTTGTAAAGACTGCCTCCCCTCCTCAAAGAAGGAATACAGCAGGTAACTAAATTACCCCAGATAAACAACATCTAAAAGAAAGACAGCTATTTTAGATACTAATTGGAATTGCATAAGACTCTATCGGATGACCTCTGGAGGGAATAAATTAACCTCAAGTTAGCATTTGAATTTGCAGCAGATTATTAAAAATCATATTGCTGAATGTTCCCCAGAGTTTCACATCCGTAAGTTTGTACTTCATTTGCATCCGCCAAAGCAGTGGTGCTACAGAAGGTCTCTCACGGAAGGTGAGGTAGAGGATCTTGCTATTACTGCAAACACTGTTTTAACTTTGTCTTATAGCAGCAAGGCTATAATCTCTTAAAATGTGAACAGTTTTGGAGCCAGGAATTAAAAGTGGCAGCATTTAGCAGCCTCTTTTCTTGTACCGTGTGCGTGGTCAGGTACATGTCCATGAGCAGAAGAAACAGAGCAACATTTCTAGCAAGTAGCTACTGTCAGTTCTAGGAGCTATCAGCTAGCAATGTAGCTGTAACACTAACTTCAAGTCATCACTGAAGGTTTAGCATCTGGCATTTTCTTCCTTTTGAAGGGAGAGACATACTTGCATGTTGTAAACTTCTGGGCTATCCCATGGACATTCTAAAGCTGTGTTACTTTTTGCTTGTACAAAGGTTTAGTGTAAGAATTCCAAGAGGATTCTTTGTTTTAGTCTCTAAAACAAGTCAAATGACAGGTCATAGCAGCTAATGACACTGAGGGTTACACTTCCATGAAGGATACAAGGAAAGCTGCAGCTGGGCAGGAATGTTTAGCAACAGCAGCAAGCGTATACGGGCTGTCAGAATTGTCAAATCACACATTAAAACTGAAGAGAGGCTCCTTTGGATCTGCTAGTAAATAGCCCAGCACAAATGGAGATCCAAAAAGACATGTATCAATTAAGCTTTACTTGGGGGTTTGCAATAGAAGAATATTTCAATTGTGGAGTTGAACATGGGCCAATTATCTTGTGTATTTAATGTAATGTATGTCATACTGTCCACTAGGGTATGTAAATGTCAGAGCGGGGACTGATTTTGCCATGCTGTATGGTTTGAAAATGAGCACAGCCTGACAGAAGGCAGGACAGACCAGGGGGTTCAGGGTCTCCTCTGCCAAATCTGCACTTCCAGCTATTTGTTCCTCCTCCCACTCTAGTTATTAGCGTGACACAAATGGAAAAGGGAAAAAATGCTTAATCTGCTGTCTATATTTGCTTGGAATGAGAGAATAATGTCTAAATTTCACTACAGCTTCAAAATCCTTGAAGCAATTTAAGATTCCTGCCATTTGAATATATATATATATATATATTTAACATAATTGCAGCACAGTGAAGAAGTTCAGAAAGAAAAAATAAAGTGTTGGACCAATTATGTACCTGAAATCAAGGTGCTAGATTTTATCGGGATGATTTTGGACCCAGCACAGTAAGCAGGCAGGTTTCTGGGCAAATGAGCTTTGGCTTTTGCCCTTTGGGAAGGGGCAGCAGAGGTGGTTTTGGCTTTGCCTCACCTGAAGCTGATGCACTAGGCTGAGGCCCCGGGCATCTGGACTTCAAAGCTCATGGGTAAGTTACTTAATAAAGAAGGGGAACACATGGAAAAAGTTCCCTGTGTAAAAATACTCCCAAAACTGAATGAAGTTCTGTGATCAATTCATAAACATATTTCAAGTAATTTTGAAGCAGTTAATTACTTTTAAATTGTACAATGGACACACACTTGAAATATCCATTTTTGGATGCTGTGTGCTGAAGCTGTAGGAGAAGAAAACCCAGAAGTATGTGGATAAAAGTCTGTCTTTCCTGCATAAACCCACACGTTTAGTGACATTTACTGCTCTGTGCGTAAGGCTCTCAGAATAATTCCACCTGCTTCAACTTTGCATATGAAACAAGAGCTCTGCCAGAAGGCAACAGTTAATAACAACAGGGCAGCTTAGTGAAACAAAAATTAGCAGTACATCTTCACGTGCAGAATTAAGTGAAAATCTCACTTTTTTTTTTTATATTAAAAATTCTTGCCCGCTAGATGGAGCCTTTTCTCTTTCTCAGCCAGGTTGTGTTCCGCGCGAGGGGCAGCCCTTGAAACGCTCAAGTGAAAAAGGCACAAACGAGAGAACAGCATTGTCGGTTCACATGGCTCAGATGGACAAACCCGAATTATTTGCTTCCACAAGCGACCAGTGTTTGGGCTAGTGTAATTAAAAAGGCACATTCGCAGTTCAATTAATTAATGCACGGGAATTAGTTTGGAAAGAGAGGTTTAAGCTGGTAATGCAAAGAAAGGGACGTGCCTATTCACTGCTTTCAGGAAACCCTGTTCCCATGTCGGGCAGCGGGACATGACGAGCGCAAGGTCAAAGGAGCGGGAGGTTTAGCGGTTCACACCTGAGCCCTTCCTTCTCTTTTGCTCTCTTTCAGTCCAATTCAAGTCCTAGCAATAGCTTACTCCTTAGAAAATTGCCACCTAAACTTATTCTCCCCACTGTTAATATTATTTTGCTATGAAATATAGTCCAACGAAAGCAATCTTTTTATGTCCAGTCGTTAATGGTTATAGTTTTGCTGGCTACAAGAAATTATTTTAATACGCGATTTCACATGGTGATATATATTTATTCTCATCTGGAAAAGACCCCAGTAAAATTGTTCTTGACTTGACTAATGTAATTGAATTGTTTTGGATAAAATAGAAGTAATTTCTTTGAAAACCTCTTCCCGCTTCCAACTGTGTTGCTTTTTCTCTTTTTTAACCTAAAATTTTGCTTAGTGCTTTGGCTTGGAACTCTGTTTACTGATAATAAACTGCTCATGAAAAAAATATACTACCCAGCTCTTCCACTGTAGCGTTGCCATTTTTCATTACTGCTTATCTGTGAAGTCAGCACGTCTTAGTAGTGCTGAGTCTAGGTGGCCGTGCCTCCGCAGCAAACACCGGGGGTTACAGGTGGGTTTTTATTTATTTTTTTTAAGTCTGAAAATGCAACTAAAAATAGTTCTGCTGTCTTGTGAAGTCTGAATGACTCTGGATTTATAAACATGGACAGGGCTTATTTTGATGCAGTTGTGGAGGAACCCATTTAGCAGTTTTCACTTCATATAGCAGGGTGGTTGAATCCAGCAAAATTTCAGAAAGTTGGAAGTAACTGAGAGAAGTAGAAGGGCTGCTAGATGAGTTTCCAAAAAGAGCATAATCACAAAGATCAATATATTTACAGATATATTTCTTAGCTATTTCTTTCATTATTTTTTGTTTGTTTGGAAATGTGAATCCAAGGTACCGTGTAGGTAATCAAGCTATGTATTAAGCAGCCAAAACCACTACCCACAACAACAACAAAAATGAAAATGTATTTTGAAAGCTCTTATCCTATTTATAACTCTGCCACGCTTGGGAATTTTCTATTCTAGTTGACAGTGCTGAAAATTAGATCTAAGCTTTGCTGTGATATTTGCTGCTGCTGACTTGTTTTCTGTTGTGCCACAGTCTTTCAGACTGGAAACAGTAAATAGCTTGGACTCTATTTTTATTTAATTAGAACCATATTGGTACTCATTGTGTTGGGTGCTATAAAAGCACTAACTCTCAATATTAGGTTACTCTTCTTTAATAACTCCAGTTCTTGATTTATTTTCTAGTAGGCTCATAAGCATTATTCCTATGACTTCACTATGCTATTTAAGATATTTAAATATAACATTTATAGAAAAGAGCTTACATTAAGATCTAACATATAGCTCATAAGTTGCACTTAAGGAAGACTTGAGAGAGGTCCAGTCTGACGTATACAGAGGAGAAGCTTCATTTTATATGTATCCCATATAGTAAGAGGAAACAACAACATTAATTTGAAGTGGTTAATTGAAAAATCTGGCCCTTATGCTAGTTTCTGTATTTGTACCACAAAAAAAAAAAAAAAAAAAGTAGCACATGGAGAGCAGAGATGCTTTAAACTGCAGTATCTAATGGTTGAGGTGGAAGTGGTTGAGGTGGGACAAGTCCTTCCTTACCAAGGGGCAGATGTACTGAAGAAGGTGAATCTGATAGACGAGCGCCTCGAGAACATTCCTGTCTGATGTCTTTATTCAGAAACTTTAAGGTGTTTACTTGTAAAAGTCGCACAAAATGGAGCACTTTTGGAAACCCGTTGAATTCAACATCATAGCACAAGGTTCCTACTTACTGGAGCTTCACCCACAGTTCAGGGCCTTACTGGGAACCAGAAGTGTCAGAGAACGACACATCCTCAGAATAAGCACGGCGGGCGCACTGCGCTATCCACACTGTTCTTCATCCCCCCAGGAGTGGATCGTATCTCAGTTATTTCCTAAGATATGCAAAGTCACGCCTCCAGCTTCCCTCACAGAACAGAGAAACAGGGACAAGAGTATAGAAGCAGATCGCCACTGCTGGCATGGATATTTGCAATATCAAAATAATTAATTAAAAGCTGCATTTTAATGAATGTAATCCTCTTTCCCCCTAGGCAAATGTTGCATCAAAATGATAGAAAATTAAGATCAATAAGCTGAAACACTAAGTTATAGTGAAAAATTGAATTACCATTTGGTATTCTATTACCAGTTTATCTGGAGAGGATTTCCCTGAAGTTCTGTGTTAGGAGCAAAAATCTGCATTTAAATGGAGATATATTAGTAATGCATGAGCTAGTACTTTGCAGGTCACGATGTGTCTGCAGAACAGCAGCATTAATTTTGCTATTTAAAAATAAAAACCAAATAGTTTATAGCCTGATTTCCCTTTCATTCCTCCTAGTTCTAAGCCTGTGATTAGATTTCAGTAGTATTAATCTTGATTTACACTGATGTATATAAAGGAAAAATTGGGTCCTGATCTCTCCTACAGTGGGAACTGCGAGACAGGAAGTCGCAAATGACTGTAATTTACAATAAAACACGAACTATTTTCAATCCTAACACAAGCAGCAAGCACCATAAAAGCTTTCTCGGTCTTCTGGGAGCAGAGAGACCGCTCCAACACGGCTCAGATCCCCTTGGGGCCAAGCTGAGTTTCAAGCAGGCAGCGATTGCACTCGGCAATTTTTACGACTGCGCTAACCGGTAACAGGTTTTGTAGCACAGATCCGTCATAACGGGAGCGGATTTGCAAGGGGGAAGCTCATCTTGGTGGGCTTGGGCTTGGGCTGGAGGGGCAGGCGGCTGCTCCCAGGTCAAACCTCAACCGGGAGCCGGAGCTCCGGCTGCTCCACGTCATCGCGGGGGCACGCAGGAGATGGTAGGAAAAGCACCCAACGCCTTTCACATAGGTGCTCTCTCTTCTTAAGTAAAATTAATAGTTAGCAGAATTGAACGTACTATTCTCTGTATAAACCACCCATTTTGGGTGAACCTTGAGAAATGCGCTGCATTGGCTGCATTGCCTAGCTTGGCACTAGGAAGGTTCCTCGACACCACAAATGCATCACTGATCTCGAGCAACATCCTGCCCACAGCTACAGTCAATCTCTAGCACTTCAAAGAAAATAATGAAAAACCCACCCTATCAGAGAAACCAATCTACGTATCAGTAGGTTTTTAACATGTCAAATTAGCTAACCAGAACACATAGTTAATTATTTTTCTCTTCTATTCTCTGGAATCCTGAAAAATCGTGTCACATCTAGATTCATAAATTCACAAGAGGCGGCAAGAAGAGAGCATTTTAAAGCACATATAATGTAAGTCTCCCTGTTCCTGTACAGTCCTGTTTGTTCCCATTATTTGTGGGGATAGGATGCTTATTCCTGCAGCACTCACCTTGTAGTCTGTAGGGATGTGGCTGTTTATGTGTGCAGCACATACCTACCCAGTCCAGATAGAGGGTGGTTCTGCTCCTGTGCTCCACAGAGGGGAAGAACAGCAGAGCCCTGAACGCTGCCCTGGTTTCAGCCAGGCACCGCAACGGGCCCCATGCACCATCCTGTCAGCTCTGCCATCGGCTGCAGCGCTGCTCTGCTTCCTCGCACTGTGCTGGGACAGGATTTGCCTACGGGAGCTCATCTCCAGCCAGGCCGGAGCCAGCCCTGCCAGAGGAATTGAAGCCGGCCAGCTCCTCAGCCCCATCACTGCTGCCAGCACTAGCTCAGCTCCACATCCAGAGTCCCATTCTGGCACACAAGCTGCTCTGCCACTGGGCTAGAGTGCCAAAACTAAATTAAATTAAATTTGACAGAGCTCTGTAAAGGCTCTGTTCTTACTGCAGCTTCTGGAGTATTCTGGAGGGGCAGGAAGCAAAGCAGCCCAACAGCAGCTGGCTGGACCCAGGGCTCACGGCGACGCACAGGTGACTTTGCACAACGTGAATGTTACAACAGGGAGGAGCGCGGCGCATCTTCCAGCCTCTGGAAGGAGCCCAGCACTGCAAACTGCAACATCTCCCCCACCTCCAGCCTCTACCCAAACCAACCCAGGCAAAATCCGTGCCCAGTTCAGACTCCTGGAGGACCTCCAGGAGCGCCTGGGTGTTGTTCCCACCAGCAGATCCATGTCCTTCCCCAGCTGCGGAGTCTGCAGCTCCCGCACGGAGCCCTTGTGCTAACCACACCGTGGGAGCAGATTGCCATCCGGCAGCCCCGTGGCGGTGCCGTGCTGCTCGGGGAGCTCCTCTCCCACCACACACCGAGGCTACCGGCTGCGCTCGCCTCTCGGCACAGGTTGGAGGCAAGAAAGGACAGGCTCCCCCGGCCGAGGCCTCTCCTGGAGGCCAGCAGCAGCCCCCGTTGGCTACCAGCACTTTTATTACAAATACCTGCCCGGTTCAAGTTAAAGCCCTGACGAAGAATTTCATTATGCAAGTTTTAATAGCAAAGCACACCACTTCCTAAAAGGGTTTTATGGAAATATGATACTACATTTACATGGGGAAATGAATAGAACAAACTGGAGTATTCATCCTTGTGCACAAAAGGCATCGTCAATAAAGCAGCTGTGCTTTTGTCGAAGCCATTGCTGTGGAAGCGGGTAATTATTATTTAAAAAACCCACACGGATCTGCCTCTGACAGCTCACAGGGTACGTGTTCCCCTACGTGCTCTCCCTGACAGCTGATCTATTCTGAGCACAGGTGACTAACTAATAAAGTCTATCATGCTTCTAATAGAAATGTAGTTCCACTTATCTTCATCCTTCCTAGCAGCACTGCCCCTTCCATTGCGTCGGGGTGGCGTGCTGGAGGATGCTTCTGAAATGTGACTGTTTTCACCCCTGCAACTGCTGTGTATTATTTAGAATTTAGATTGCTCCATTTTCTTCAGGAAAAACAATTAGACACAGATAATATCACCCTGAGGATGAGGCAAAAAGCAATTATTTCTGTTTCAAAATGTCCCCCTAGATCTGCATGTGAACAACTAAGCTTTTTGATTTTTAACTTTATTACTTCATCTTTTTGTCTTTGTCTTGTACCTTTAATATCTATACTATTTCAACTATAAAACCATTTTTAATGTTTATAATTCTATTCCATTTATCTCCAAATTTACAACTGCAAAACAGTGCAAACTTGCAATATTTGCTGACATTCATGGAGCAGCAACTACCCCAAACTTGCTCAGAGGGAATTCAGCAAATTCTGTTGCAGCCCTAGAGAAAGAACATGGAATTCAACAGGAGATTGCAAATCACACAGCTTTTAGTTCAGACATACTGAACTGGACTAGATACCACTCTATGCCCTCCAAAACATACGGAATTTTATTGAAATAGCATAGCCTACTGCGTCTTTGCAACCCTCCTCCTTTCTAAGCTATAAAGCTGGAATTATTCTTTTATTTCCAATAAAAAATTGTAATACCTGCTAGCGAGCTAATAACCTGCTTCTTCCACGTCACCCCTCATTAGAGCACATTGGATGCTGTACTCCAGGGAGGACACGTGAGCTGAATCTGCCACTGAATTTGTACCTCAATTTCCTGAAGTTTCTTTCTGTTTGCTTTTACAATCCCTTCGTGGACCCAGTATTCAGATTCTTTGTTGATGCTGCTGAATACTAACAGCTTCTTTTTAATTCCTGTCCCCCGAATTAAAACATTCATCATTACCGACATGACCTACGTTTCATCAGTTGTCGAAACAGTTAATTCTAGTAGAAAATTTGGTCCTGAGGACCCTTTAGAGAGTTTTGCAGGCAGGCAGAGCCAGATTGATTTTCAAATAGTGATTTCCAATGCTTTTAGCCATAGTGTGCTTCCTCCATTTGACCTGGGAAAAGCCCTCCCTCCCCTTGCCCCGTTTGCAAACTGGCTGGTCATTCAATCTCCAAATTCCCAAGTGCATCATGTACTTCCAGCCCCGTGACCCTTACGGATTCGCTGCTTCTGAGTATGTTTTCTCCTGCTTCAATCCCCTCAGGAATCCTGCATTGTTGGCAGGAACAGTCGGGGTGGTGGTAAAGATGTCGGCATCAATCGCGCTGCCACGTTAGACACGGGCCAGGCCGGGGGATGCAGCTCCTGACCCTGATCCGGAGGTACCGCTAAGTTAATGCACTGCTGCGCCGCGTGAGCCGAGACATTAAAGTTTTAACAGGGCAATTGATTACGTGTACTCTGACTTGCAAACATGTTGGTCAAGACCAACTGCAGCAGTCAAGACTGTGGCATGGTGATGCGTGTCGGTGGGCTCTCAGATTTTACTAAATGCAGGACTTGACATTAGCTTTTAGCTTCCTCCCTACTGCAACATATTGCAAGGAATGTGAAGGAAAAAACTTAGAAACCCACTAGTCACATGGAAAATAGAGACTAAGCCAACTACATTATTGTTTGTCTGCCTCTGCCACCACCACCTAATTTCTAGCACCTGGATTTGAAAGACTATGACAGCCACGATTGATAAGTATGGAAATACATCCTCAAACAGCTTCTTCTTCAGGCTATAGTGAGTTCCCATGAAGTAAATCTGATTTATAGCCTGGAGTAGTCCTGAAATTATTGTCATCTGCAGATATTCATCATTCCTCACTAACTATTACCATTTAAGGGTCGTTGTACGAGATGCTTCAGATCAATAGCTAAGAAAATCACTTTTCTGAATTTGAGTTTGTCTTCAAAATCAAACTTACTAAGTATTACTGGATCTTATTTGACATTCTTTCCTTTCTCATCCTGGCGATTTGGTATATCCAGCATTTCTCCTCTTTCTTGTTTTGCAGCCACATCACAAAATACGTAATACTTATGAGTACTTCACAGATATTAATTACTTGATCTTTTCAAGACATCAGATATATGCTTTTTATCATTCAAATAGGGAAAAATTATCAGAAGCAAAATTTTCTCAGAAGAAAAGGAAATTTTACCCAAAATCCATTTAAAACCATTTCTGTCAGTTCTATAAACAATGATAGCAATCTAATTCCTTCTTTCTTTGCTCAGATCTTTCCTAAAAGTATCTGAAGGAAATAAAATGGCACTGTAAGAGGTTTTTGATTAACTCACCACCTTCAACAGACTAATACAGTATTTTAGAGGTGTGGTACGAGTGTTAAAGAAGGAGATAGGAAGAGTTGGAAAGGATGCAAGTATGAGCGTGTCTCTATCCTGAGGGAAGGATCACAGGTGCCTATTTTGATTCTAAACTTATTTTAACTAGGTAAGATGATTGCTTAAAATTGAAACAATCCCAAAGCCATCATTTTGTACTTTCAAATATGGAGGATCATTAATAAAGCACACAGCATTTCCTGCACAGTGCACTAAAAAATGGATGTATCTATCACTAGTGCTCCCAGCAAAAATGTCATGTAGATATAAACCTTTCATTTGAATTCTTCTAAGTTCTCCTTAATGTTTTACAACAGCCAAATGAAAAACCTTTTATGTCTCTCTTTTTATGCACTTATGAGACAAGCAGACATGCCCAACAATATATTCTGTAAAGATCTCATCTAAAGCTTAGGCCTGGGATATTCCATTCAGAGCAGATCCTTTTCACAATTAACGAAATGTAGAAGATTCAAAGCAAGCCAGATCGCCATCTCTGCTTCACTTCTTGAAAAATGTGGAGATCTGCACATATTCTTCCTAATATCCAAACTTTAAGAGGACCCCTATGAAACATCCAGTGATATGAAAAGATACAAGGCATATTTATACACCTCTATACATCACACACATATACATCTCTTGGAACCGAGAGAGACCTCCTGCAAGCTTCGGATACAACGTCAGGTAATACAGTGCCTGGTGATCACTGCAGAGCAGTTATCTATTTTGTAATTAAAGGCCTGATCAAGTATCAAAACGTGCCCCTGAGGTGGAATACACAGCACTGCTCATCTGGTAACAGGCTGTTTTGTTTTAAGAGCAATTAAAATACCGTTCCATCCTCACTCCAACGTAGGCTCCGGGAGCTCAGAAGCCTGTAGCAGCGACTAACAAAATCGGCCAGGAAGAAAGTCTGTGTGGGTTTAGAAAACAAACGGGGAAAAACACAACCGTTTTAGGAAGTACTGGAGAACCTATGCAAGTTCGGGACAGAACTGACGCAAATGAGCCCTGCAGTGAACAGGGATGCTCAGGATGCGGCAAGAGAAATGTTGTATTATGTGCAAGAGTGAAAACTGGATGTTACATAAATTTTAAAGTACGGGGCTCATTTGTGGGTATAAAGTAGAAAAGAGAGTAATAAAGCCTCAAGCCTAAAAGCTGTGAGCAAAAAATTTAGTTATATGACTTTCAACATCACAGGCAGCCAGGCAGATAAATCTCCGCATGCTACTTTGAAAGAGCACCCATAAATAGTCATAGGATGCTTGGGCAAAGCATGGACCTTTAAACAAGGCCAAAATAGCCCAGAAAGCTGTTACTCAAACAAACCTGAAGTCAACCAGCCACAAAGGGCGACTTGCTGAAGTCACCCACACACCAGCAATATTGCAAGGGGATGAGAAACCTTGCTGCCCACCTGGAAGGTTCACTTTACACAAGCTCACGTGCAGAAAGGTGCCGCTTAAGGAAGACTGCTGTAAATTTGACAGTAGAAGACGACATCCCTGGGAAAGCCTGGCTATCCCAGCTGCAGACAGCTGGCTACCCTCTGTTGCTAACAGGTAAACCTCTGTGCAGAAGTTTCATCCTCTCTCCTGAATTGGGGACATCACTCAGGGGATGCTGAACATGCTGCAGAGTCAACTCCTGTCATTTGCAGAGGCGACGATGGACAGCAGCATCGATGCAGCAGCGTAATGAGCCGCTTCCCTCCTCCCTGCTGGGATTAACGGTGCGGATAGGAGGCCTGCTGGGTGTGAGAGGGGCCTTTGGGGCATGTCCTGCCAGAGCCCTGCGAGCGCGTGGGGGGGAACCCACAGCAGCAGCTCGGCCAGGCTTGGTCACAGTCCGGGCTGCTCCTTCCGCAGCTCCGCCAGCCCGTACAGCACGTGCAGCCGCTGGGAAGGCAGCTGTAGAGCTGGGAAAAGCTGCTCTGCGAGTTGCAGCCGATGCAAAGGGCTGCAGCACTGACCGACGGGCAGAGGTGGGCGGAGAGGAGGGGAAGGTGAGGGCGGCCGAGGTACAGAGCGAAGGAGCAGAAGGAGAAGAAAGAGAGAGAGGTTCCTCATTACCACAGCACGCGTGCAGTGGCAGAGGTAAGAGCTGTTGTTTGTTACAAGAATAATCACTATTAAAATCAGTTGGCACAAGTTTATGATATTATAAATAGCACTCCGTTGATTACTAGGCTTCTTTTTCCTTCAAAAGAACCTTTCCCAAATGGAAAATAAGAAGGTTAGGATTCCGCCAGTCTACTGCTCCTTCACATTGTACACACAGGTAATGTAATGAGAATATAAGCCCCAGGGCCTTGTCCTATCTACGCTTTCCTTGATATGCTACACTTCTTATGCATACATTTAAGGCAAGCCAGCACTAGCCCGCCTGCTTCTGATTCCCTTTTCCCTTGAACAGCAGAGCCAATTGTAATTTTTATTGAATGATGCAATTACACTGCCATACATGGGATGGAAGTATGCTGCTGCTTTTGCACTTTCTTATTTCGGGGCTGAAAGCAGAAGGAAAACTCAGTAATTGATTCCATGAGGCCTTCTTGTATTAAAACAAAAGGAAACACTCAGAGAAAACTCCCGCCATTACAAAGATGACGAACACAAGACTCGGAGTCTCTGGCTTTTTTCCCTTTAGGAGATGGTAGGTGCCCAGGAGAGATGGCCCATTTTAATACATATAAATTCAGCAAATTGTTAGGTTCTAGACTGCTAGCATGGAAAGCTGAAGTACTGAAAAGAATAATGGAAAATAATACCAACATGAAGACATGAGTAGCAAAAGGGAAAGAGCTTATTTGAACAGATCCCAGATGGCTTATTCTTAGTGCCATGTGAGTAAAATATCCCTTTCAAAAACTCCAGGATACATGCTGGAAACCGCTATCCATTGCTTCCGTTTTGAAATGCAAGTTTTACAAGTCTCCCATGAGCAAGGCCATGCTTGCATTGAGCCTAGAGGCCTGAGGACCTTCATTAATGATCAGGTTATACTGCAGCTTCCCCTCTGTGGCAAATATACACACGTGCATCTCTATATAACAAAGCTATACAAGGCAGGGTTAGCAAATGCCATACATAGCAGCTGTCTTTCTCTCAATACAGAAATCTTTTCTTCCAGAACAGTATCCAAATACTGGATTTCTTGGATTAAATGTTATGTTTTACCAAGTGCTGTTATCAGACAATATGACCCAGCTCCGTTTGATGTAGCATTAGCACAGCAGCATTTTGAGGAGTACCGCTTGGAATCGGGGTCCGAAACACCCAACCTGCCGCTCACAACCTCTTCGTGGCTAATGGGCTAATTCAGCACGTGCCACAGTCCTGAAAAACGTCCTCAAAACATTTACACTTCACGGATATTTGTGTGCCAGGGTCATCTTTGCAGAAGATTCACAAGGCAAGACACAGCTCAAACTCTGAATTTACTTTCTGCTTTGAAAATGCCTAGCAGACCTCACTGTCATTCCTTCAGGATTTCTGCTTCAAACAGTACGAGTCTTCAGGCCATCTGAATATGTTCGCTATCATCTTCAGGGACAACTGCAATTCCAAGACACAGACACTCACCTTTAGGGTAAATTCATGCCTAGGTTGGGCCTTATCTAGCTGGATTAGTTAGCAAGTCCTCCTGGTAGGCTACAGTTTGGAGAAGTGCTTAAGCAAGTGCTTAAGCTAAATCCATCCGAATGTGGCACCTGTCTTACATAAACCTCAGTACCTGGCCTTTCTTTTCCTCTATCAAAGTTCTGCAAATTTTTCTTTAACTATATAACAAGATAGAGGAATTAGTAACCTCTCACAACATCCAGACCCACTGATGCCTTTAATCCTTGATTTAAAAGCAAAACAAAACAAAGCGCAGGAAGGCCTTTCTGCTTTTAATTAATCTCTTTGTTTATAACCTTATCTGTGGTGAGAGACATCAGTAATGATATGGCATGAAAATTCCTCTCTGTTCTCCAAAGAGCAGCTTTCCTTGCAACCCTTGCGGTAATTTTTCTTGCCTTGTGATTAAATGTTGAAGGTTTGGATATGCCACATCCGAGCCAAGCCCGCTTCATGTTTTGGCGTGCACACAAAACTCCAAAACTCAACAACTTGTGCTAAAAAAGATCTTGGGTTCAAAAACTAGTCTGGGCAACATCGCGTTTGCATTACTTGCCGAGGAACAGCACATGCAGGATTTATCCCCCTCCGTCTCTCAAGCCAGTGCCTCTTTCTCATCCCCCAACACCCAAGCTAGAAATGTGCGCTTAGAAACACCTCCCCTGAAGTGATCTTGACATTCTGACGGCTGCAATTTATCAGCATAAATCACTGCACTTTGCAGCAAGTTGCCTGTCATAAGAAAGCAGCGTGTGATCTAAATTGCCTGCTGCCCTCTTTAATAACTACCCGGTTTTTAAGACCTGGATCTCTGCTGATAAAGAACACCTTGGTGCATACAACGAAACAAAAAAACCCTGAGTTTCACGCACATTGCTGGAAGCATCCACACACTGCTCTGTTACCTTCAGATTAGGGTCATTCTTCTTTTGACATGTGGTAAAAGACAATTTGAGGAGCAAATGGGGGAAGAAAACAAAGAGAGGAGCCTGCTTAATACTAAGACAGCTTGCCTCCTTCCCCTTTGGTTTAATCCAAAAAAGACCTAGCAACCAAGCCACAGATGATGCTTTGGAAACACCAAGCTGCCATTACGTGTTCTAAAGCATTACATGTTCTAAAGCACCTGCACTGCTTTTTGCTCCTCCTGATCACAGCTCATTTGGCCAGTTCCAGCATCATCACTCACCTGCCCAAGGGCTCCTGATATCCTATCTCAACCTCCTTTAAATTCCTTCATTTTCTCTAGGAATCAAAATGTGGAATGAGATGGTGGGTAGACTTCAACCTTTCACCTTTTTCTCCTGTGGGGATGCAGTCTCTAGGTTGCTGCAGCTGGAAAAGCCTTTCCCTCCCTCATTTCCCAGCCTCTCTGAGTCTCAGCATGTTCCCAGCCCTTCATTCCTGCATTTTAATGTCCTTTTGGTTCAGGACCTTTAAAGAAAAACATGCTGCACAGTGGGACCTGGTCTCACATTCTTCAGTACTGTTGCCAGTCCCAATTTTTATATTACTTCTTCCCAGCTGGACTGTCTGAAATTCGTGCCTGGTAGCAGCATGGGCAATGCCCACCACTGTGTTGAGGGGCACATTTCTCCATCTGCACAGTGGAAATTAGGCCTAGGCACTGGAATCAAGGTGATACGGTCAAGAACAAAGCAGTTCCCTGCTTTTGCTCTTTATATTACAGTCACTCGTCTTTGGAAGATCCATCAGGCTCAATTCTTCCTCTTCCACTATTTGTTATTCACTCTGCTACTAAGGAGCCAACCTGTCAGTGTGGAATAAGAGCGCATTGCACTTCACCAACCCCAGATTAGCGGAATTGCCTATTTTTATAGGCATAAAAGCAGCCCCAAGCTGCTGCATTTTAAGCTGGCATGCAGATTGGCTCCTGGGTGGCTCAGGAACACAAGGATGGACAATTCAGTGATTTAATGACATTCCTTCTTTCCAGCTCTACAACCTCCAGGGGTACCTGCATCCACCTGCTGGAGGTGTGCAGGATTAAGCTCTTTGTAGGTATTTCTACCTGTTCAGGATAGTCTCAATGCACCTCCTCCTATATAACACAGGCATGCAGTACTCACCGGCAATTCTGAGTTTAAAGGCTTGTGTTGGGATTTTCACTACATATTCCTCCTTTAGTAAGTGTTAGAGTGATCTCTCTTACACAATGATCATCAAAAGTCTGTCAAGATGCACCCAACTTTCAAATGATCGGGTTCTTTGTTATTAGCTAGGAAAATGTGCAAAGGGCTTAGCTGAATTTTTAATTTTCAGGACAACACAGGCTGGCCTTGATTGAGAGAGAAGAAAGCTACTGATATGGGAAACAGATTAAAGTAATTCCAAGCAGTCTCATACATATAATGGTACACTACGATACTAACCCATTCTAGTATATTCTCTAATTGTCTGTTTCAATTTCTCATTTATTCCACAGTCTTGAGGCCCTAAATGTCATTTGTCCTGTGGGAGACTATTACAGACCCTCATTGATATTAATGACATGAGCTTCACAGAGCTAGCAGCCCACCGGCAGGATAGGCAATGCTCTATGGAGGATATTCCAGGAAATTCCAGGATATTTTAGCACGGACAACATGGAGGTCTGCACCCTTGTGCTTGGAACCACCCCCCACCTGACAGCAGGGCTGACCTGTTCATTGCACCGTTTCCTGTTGTTTAGCTGCCCCACACCTGAATTTGCAGAATCCTCCCTCCTTTTCCAGGGCCATGCCAGTCGCACAGTTTCACGGAGACAAAGGAATCACTGTGCTCTTTGGGAGAAGCTACAGAAATGAATGGAAACAGACAGCCTGGAAGCACCTCACAAAGGCAAACAGAGAAAGAGAAGGGCTGCAGACTGAATCTACCTGGCACCAAGCTAGGCAGCACCTGTGTAGATGTCGGGTGCATCCCACCCGGTCTCAGCACACGGACCTTGCCTTTATATCAGCGTGATTAAGAACAGAAAATTTTCTAAAAAAAAATTCCGCAGATACTTATGACCTGGAAAGCAACAAGTTATTGAACTTGATCTTCCGAGAGACCCCCGCGTTGACCAACTGGGCTATAGAGGCTCCAGGAAGCCTCCACAGGCCGTTTGGGGCAGTTTTCTGTAAACAGACAGCTGTGAACAGAGGAGAATGCTGTGGCTTCCTGCCAAAAATCTGCATTTTAATAACTTTGTAATTGCATATTTTTGCAATCTGTTGGCTCTGACTTATTTTAAGAACATCCAAGAAGTAAAACAGTATCACCATCAGATTTTCTGGTACTTTAAATCTCATAATGAAGTTTGCAACAGCTCAGTAATCACTGTGAATAATTCATAATAAGGGTTATAATGATGTGACACATTTTAGAGAATCCCTGAAATTTAGGACATTTAAGTGCCAAAAACAAAATCAAAATTAAACTCAATAGTAAATATTGGAAAAAAATAATCAAGTCCCATAATTAAAAAAAAAAAAAGATTGTGAAGCTGGTCTGAGCGGTGGCATTGCTACCAAGCTCATGTAATTCCATTGGGGATGCTTCGCTTTAAATATGAAACATAATTTTAATGAAAATGATTTTGATTCCACAAATGCCAGGATCAATGGGCAAAACCACTACACAATGTACCAAATTCTGTGTCACTGTTTGCAAGGCGGGAGCCACAGTTTGCACAACATAAGAAAAAAATAATTCATCTTAATAAAACTAGGGAATTAAATCCAGTTTTGCAAGTTTATGCTTTTTAGATTAGTATTACTACCAATATATTGGAAAATGGAAGAATTTCCAAATGATCAAGGTCCCTTTGCTGACAGAACTAGGAGTCAGGCAGTGCTGGCTCACTGTTCCTTTCTCATCATCCAACATCCTGAATCTGTGATTCCTCAAGCAGGTTTCCTGGGACAGCTACAGGACACCTTCCCGCACTCCTTCCTTCCTATACTAGTGCGGCTTGGGATATTTGGAAAAACTTGTTTCGCTTGAAATAACCAGCATTTTATGTCTCCACCCTGTACAGACACATTGACCATCCAAAGCCCCCAGTGGAACTCAAAAGTGCCCAGTAGAATTCTAGAGGTTAAACCAAATAACAATATTAGATAAGTCTGGTATTTTTAACGCCTCTCATCGATTTCAAGTCAAAATGTTAATCATGAAAAGCACTTTATTCTTATTTCCTGAGAAGAGCAAGGACTGCCCAGTTCTCTTACCCACACACACCGCACAATAGAGCAGTGGGCTGAAATTGAGCTCGGCCATCTAATTTCCAAGATTTCCCTCCACAAACATCCCTTGTTTCATAACGACACAGGCAACTATTTCACGTAGAACCTAAACCCGCCATCTCCAGAGGCTGCTCCGGCTCAAGGATCCGGGGGAGGCTGCTTGTGCTTCCCCTTCCAGAACCTCCCCCACGGCCACTATCCGTGACCAGATTGAGCCTCCAGCTTCCGATGACGCACTGGGAGGCACTGGGCAAGACCCCCAGAACTCTGCTTTAAAGTAGTTCCACCTCACACAGCAACAACCCGTCCAGGACCATTTTAGCCAAGTTTGGGGCTAAATAGTCAAAATGGTGCCTGTGGGAGGGCTGCACAACTGCTCAGCCCAGGAGGCGGATGGCTCTTTGCTCCCTCACTCCTTGCCATGGGGATTTATTTCCTCAGTGATTCGCTGGGTGACAGATCCTGGTGACAGATTTTCACATAAAATGATATATTTGCACAAACTTCATTAAAATTTGCACATGGAAACAGACTCTTTTCACCTAACTCTAAAAAATGTGAAAAATGCAAGGAGGTACTTTTTTTGTTTGTTTTTAACCAGAAGACTTAACAGAGACCATCTTGACAGTGTGTTGCAGTTATTTTTCTGTTATCAATCCCTGAACTGTTCTCTGCAGTAGTTACTGGCCTTCCAGTTTGAAACCATCACCACTGACTCCAGCGAAGCTTCTAATGCACCAACGCTAAATTAGAAGTGGAAGATACACTAGAAATTCGAGTACTTCACACTGGTCACTAAGTGAACATTCCCCCACGGTCTGGTGGAGGGTAAATAAAGGATCCTATGAGGATGGCAGCCACAGTGGGGAGGACAGATTTGGGACATAGGTGGGACATGGACTCCCCCTGCTTTCCTAGCCCCACACCTCCCTAGAGTGCCAAGAAGAACGTGACTCTCCTCATTTCTGCACAGCTCCAAGAAGCAACCAAAGAGCTTTATTCACTGACAAATGTAAAGTGATAGAAAGTGGAAAATCACTCCTGAAAGGTTCTGCTTCACTCTGCCACTAAGAAATGGTCATTGCTAGGGCAGCAACAGCAGCACTTTCTAGCAGGGGCTTCTGGTAGCTCTTCAAGGCTCAACAATGCCACAGGAGGAGAGTCGAGTTTAATTTTACTGCGTTACTGGGGAGTGGGAGGGAAGGGAATGTAGCAAATGACCGTTGACACGAGGCATTTCGTGGAGAATTGACCAGTTGGGATTAATGGTCCTTGGCTCCACTCGGGCTATAAAATTTCAGCCATTAATTTTCAAGAAATGCTCTGTGCCTCAGTCATTATTACTTAAATAAAAACATATATTGAATATGTGCTCAAATTAAATTATGGTTAAAGTTTTGTCAAGCACAGGTAAGAGTGTAATTTTACTGTATTATTAAAGCTTCTCTTTTTGCCTTCAGAAGACTGCAGCTTGGCACTAGGAATGACTGTTATCCATGCCCAAGGACAGTGTCCTTGCCGTGTCCTTGTGCAGAGCAATCACACCATCAGAACTCAGGATAACTAGTCTCAAAAAAAATCATCATTTACCCTCATTTTTCTCTTGTGATCATGAAGTGTGGGGAATTTGTACACATTTGCTCTAATTACACATACCAACACACATATTCCTCACACAAACATATATACTGTACATTAGGTATATACAGAGAGCAGTGTGGCCCTTTTGTAGCAAGTTTGGGCTGGCAGAATTAATTCCACATGCCAAGGCTGTATGTGCACAGTGCACATCGACCTCAAGGAAGGCCAGCAAAACCTTCCTACCACACTTCTGTGCCCTGCGTTTTGCTGCACGTAGCAGGAGCACTGTTTTACCAGAAAGCTTAACAAGGTTTTATGGAAGCTGTGGTTTGCAAGCCTGAGTCTGTAAAGCCAGGTGCTTCAGCAGCCACCACTGAGACCATATAGCCATCGGAGAAAGAGAAAAACTACGAGCAATAAAATTTTAGAAGCCTCTCTAAATGACTTCGAATAAATTTTCTATACAAGTACCCTGACTTGAAGGTCTAACAGCCAGGTCTGGACCCAAGGCAAATGCAAGGTCCAGTATAGTCAGTATTAATACAAGCTTTTTACCAAGAGAGAGAGGCAATTTATCAGCTTACCACAGATGATAAAGCATTCGTGTAGAGCCGAGGATGAGCGCGGATGTCAGACTGAAAGTCTCGAGCACTTTACAGACACGAAAGCGACGCTAGCTCGTGCCTGCAGCCTTGGGCTATGAGGTGGGCTGTGTCCTCGTGTGTGACCCCATGGAGAGAGCAAGGCACAGGCTGCTTTGGAGGGGACAGGACTAAGGAACAAACCACCAGCCTCTACCTTGCCCTGCAGCAGCCTGCGGCGATGGGAACCACCAGCATTTTCCATCTCTGGAGGACAGAGCTGGACATGAACCTCCCTGCTGCCCCACAGCATCTGGGGCACCTGCCATGGGGGAAAGGGTTCAACCACCTGCACCAGACTTCAGCCTGAAACGCTGCATGATATGTAAGGCTCAGGGATGGCTGAACCAAGATAGGGCCCAGCCTAATGCGTTAGGATAATCCGCACCCAGGGAAATAATAATTTACTGCCCTCACTGTTAATGGACACGTTTGACAGAAAGGAGTTAAGATGCCTGCTCTGATTAACCAAGGCCGTACTCAGCCTTGTGCTTAATGTAGTCACTAACCTTCATGCAGATCAATTTTGTTGGGTCTCAAGAGGTTATTTCAGCTGGTAGTAATGACTGAGCCAAATGTGAGGGTGGGGAAAATCAGACTCTTGGCTCAAATCTAAAAATACATTTCTCAGCAACTACCAAATTAGTGTTAATGTGTAGACTTGGCAAAAACAATGTATTTTATAACACTAGACAAAATGCAAGCCTACCTTGTGAATCTAGTACATCACAACCAAGAAAGAGGGCCCGAGTTTTCTAGTCCTTCTTCCATTCCACAGAACTGCAACTTCCTCTATGTGGTGCATTAAATCATAACAAATAAAACAAAACAGAATGCAAATATTAATTTCTGCCATAAAACTGATGAGCAAATAGAGGAAATATTTCATGCTGTAACTGATAGTGCAAAAGCCAGTGAAAAATGGATGTCCACCTTTGGATGCTGTAAAACCTTATAATGAAGATTAGTAATTATTATTATATCTAATTCACCAAACAGATGGTGCATAAGAGATTACATGGTGTGAAAGACAAACAATCTTTCTGTCCTAGACAAACACACAAGCTAGATAAGAAAAATATATTTATATGCTGAAATTTGAGCTTGATTAGAGAAAAGGTAGGAAGACATGATTAGTGCTACTGCCATGTACCTTGTCACGCATACACGAGGAACAATCAGCTAAGAAGAAACATATTTTGTTTTTACAGATAAAGGTACTGGTCCAAAATGGCCAACAAGAACCTGAACATCCTATCAGTATTTCAAAGACACGTGCCAGCTGGGAGAAGGAGAATAGAGCAGTACATTAGATTTCCCCAGTTACTTCTGGCTTCCCTTTCCAATAATGTTGGTGCTTCATCAGCTCATTTCTGGAGGCGCTGTCCAAACCACTGTCTCTAGCTGCATTTTCCTCTTCTAAAAACTGAATCTCTTTCTTTCCTCCTTTGTCTTTTTTAAAGGAAAATGCCTTCCCAAAGCAACGTGGCTCTGGGAGCAGAATGGCACTTGTGTGATCCTTGACCAAGGCAAATCGCCTCTACTGCTACGTGCTCCTCGCTCGCTTCCTCCCTGTTCATCAGTGGTTCAGCCCTTCTCGAGGCAGGGATCGCAGGTGTGTTACATGCTCAGCGCTCCTTTACCTTAGCTGTAGTTTTGAGACATCACAGTCATGACTGAAGAAATTGCATCAACTTAGAAATATGACAGCCAATATGTACCACATGTATCTAACTCCTTCTATGGTTCGATTTTCGAAAATACAAACCCAAACATTGCCCTAAAAGTTAGTAATCTGTGCTAGACCTAATCAAACTAGAGACAGATCAAAAGTTGATTAAAAACACAGAGGAAAGAAGTCTTTATTTCCGAGAACTGCAGAGGTTGTATCTGTCATGATTATCACATTTCTATCTTCAGAGGGAATTTATCAAGCATCTCTGAAAAAAAACAAATCATTAATCTGGGGTTTATTTCTGGAATATTTTTGGTCATGGTACCAAGACGACTGCATGATTGGAGAAAAATATCTTTTGAGAACTAAAATTGTTCAATGTAATTTTTATTTGTCAAATGAGCCATCTTCTATATGTGGATGAAAAACAGTATGCCAAACCCAGAGAAGCAATTACTAGTTCTTATGTAAAAAAGCCCTCATGTTTTCTTTTAAAAAGCAAACCAACCAACCTGAAATAGTACTGGAAAGTATTTCACTACACATCCTGATTTGCTCTAAATAAAATGGCAGGCAGCTCAGCATCCACATCAACAGATCCCTGCTTATTTTCGAAGTTTTATTGACCTAGATTATAAGATGGTGGAGGAAAAGATATCTGTCATAACACTCTGGATATTCATGTGCTGTAGATGATTACCTGCTCACTAATACATGGCTGAAGTTTTTTTTCCCCTAGTATCAGTCCTCCCCGATCTGGCTTTTGCACTCATACATATAATATACACATGCATTAAAAGAAAAAAAAAATCCCCCAAACATCCCAAAGTGCTTTAACCATCATTTTGTTACTTTGAACAGATGCCAACAAGCAACACCAGTTATTTGCCTCTTTTGTGCTCATTAAGATCTAATTTTAATCACTTGTTTAGAAGTTATTTTTCCTCCTGCTTCCTGCCTCCTTGACACCGATGCGTTTTGAATCAGACCCTTGAATTAAGATTGCGCTTGTTATTTTGTCTGTGCAAGACTCTGAAGCTAATTCTGTTCTGCGTTTATGCCAAGAGCTCTGCAAGTTTTTTATCCGACGCACAACTCAAGGCGGGGGGATGCTCAATTTGGCCCTGATGTCTGCGAGGCTCTAAAGGCCCCAAGGTGACACCAGCACGAGCTCCCAGCATCTCGGAATTGGGGCAGTCTTCACTGCCGACTCAACGGGGATGGGGCGTGAGGGCTTTTAAGGGAAAAAAAAGATATTTCAGGCCAAAGCCCCTCACTGAGATGCGGTCTCTGGAAAGGTTACCACGTTCCTGCAAACTCCGAAGCCAGATGGCTGCTTGCAAGCGGCAGCGGGAGTTGCTCAGCTGCGGCACGCAGAAAATATTTTTCTCCTCCTGCTTTCTGATGCATTTCATCATTCTTTGTGTAAAGTAAAGGAAAGTAAATAGTTGATGCCGGCCCGGCACCTGGCCAGTCATTGCCCTGTTCATAAATCAGAATAAAACAAACATCACTTTCTCCATGGTGTAATCAGGACGTCGGTTCCCTGTTGATGCTGTTGTTGGCTGTCAGGTTGCCATGTTTACCTTGCCTTTGGAAATCAATCCTGGGCGATGCCAATGTGGACAGACAGGAGGAAAGGAGAGAGAAATTTTGCACAGCATCATTTTTCAGGTTTACTTAACCTGTAATCCCACAGGCACCTCTCGCACTCAAGTAATGAGCAGGTTATAAATAAAACAGACCAAGTGTCCCTGCAAAGTAGAATCAACAACGAATCTAATCCTTTCCCGCACCTAAAAGCTTGACTACATGGGAAGGAGATGTTCCCACATAAATAATTAAAGTCAATATATTTATGTCAGTATTACATATTATGTATGTTCCTAGGATAAATGTGGGGAAAAGTTTTCTTCAAAATGCAAACTATACTGGAAAAGAAAAATAAAAAGTCATTTATAGCAGTACATTCTCACAAGGAATCAAGACCTGGAGAAACACAGTGGTATGACTTCAGAAATTCTCCAATACAGACTTTACATTAAATCAACATTAATTAATGTGCAATTCCTCCTCCTGTAAAAGATTACTGTAATTGATGCAGCAATCTGTTTTCAAAGATAGTTAGCAGCCGCCAGGAAAACCTATCCACTCCCAATCGGTTCAGTCCCCACCAACCTGGCCCAAAGGTGTTTTGGAGAAAAGTGGCTCCGTCCAGTGCCAACAAGGATTTGACTTTTTTATTACCAAAAATAAATAAAAGTCTTTTACACTGCTTTAGCTCTGTCCTGTTTACATGGCCTCCCATTACCCTACAAGCATGCATAATGCAGCACAGTTGAATAATGAAGTTTCCCCTGAACAAGAAATTTGGCCTGGAAGCAGGTATTAGTATAATTTTCCTTAGACACCTAATTTGGATGCAGTGAATAATCCCAAAGTGCCTTCCATCACAGAGGAACTGAGTCGCCTGACTGTGAGCTGCTAAATCATACCTATAGTAGGAGCATTAAGTGACTCCAAAGAGACGGTGGAGACACTGCTAAGTCTTACAGGTCATCTGCACTGTCCACTCTGAAAGCGAACTAAAACCCTTCATCTCCTGGATGCAGTGAGCCCTGGAAAGCCCTTTAAAAATAACTCAAACTTGTGTTCTCCAGCATTCTCCAAAAGGAGAAGCCAGGAGAGAAGAGGAGGATATTTTCTTCTCTATTGCAGCTTACTCTTTTCAAGCTCTGGAGAATTCAGTCTGGAGTTCTCTGCAGGAGCAACCCAGCTTGGAGTTTCTAGAGAAGGCAGAGCAGCTCAAAAGCTTTCTCCAAGAAATGGCAGCCAAATTTCATTCTTGCCACCTCACCTGCACACGGTGTGGACCGGAAAAATCAAGAGTCAGCCTAAACACAAGTGAAGTTTAAATGAAACTAGAGTGAATCATGACTGTAATAAGTAGCTCACCCGGGGCATGTCTCCTGTGTGCAGACAGGAGCTCAATCAGAGCAGGCTGCTATAAAAGCTGTGGTTTTACAGAGATTGACTTAAACTAGCTCAACCTGGTAAGTGAATATTTGGAGTTGATCTAAACCTGAAAACCAATATAAAATGAAAATCCAACTGCTCCACCTTCCCTTTAGTGAGAAACCCTGAAGTTTAGATCCGAGCCTCACAGAGACCAAGATGTAGACAGCATCTTTTGGATGCAAAGACATCTCCAAATCAATCCGCTTGCTTCCTCTGCTTGGGATACGCAGCTCTATACAATGACAGTCCCTTTTTTTTTGAGGAACAAAAATAAGTACCCAAGCTAGCTCAGCCCATCAACGGCTGCTCTCTAGGCTAACGTGGCCTGATGCTGATCCCGTTGTGCACATTTGTGCTGCTCATGAAGCAGACTAACGGGTAGGAGGAGGTAGGGGAGCACCTCTCAGTGCTGCAGCAGGATCGCAAAGAGAAGCAGGGTCGAGGTAACGCACCACCATTTACACTGGTAAATAATATAATGCTAAGGGCCCACCATAGCATTATATTAGGATGGGAGAGCTGCAAACCTGCTCCTTCTGTATTTGCATTTGCTACCTTTAGAAAACAGACCAGGCCCAAATTCCCTGCTAAAGCTCCAGTCAGTGTAAATGCTTGGAGCACGTATATGACCTTAAGATGAATCCTTCGTCAGCAAAGCACACAAGTACATGCACAAGCAGCTTCAACTCAATCAGGTCCCTCCTTGTACTTACAGGCAGGGAGCAGAGTAACTAGTTAAATACTTAGGATTTCAGGCAATTGAGCTTACAAGTTACAAATGAACAAACTGACAAGCAGATTTCCTGCAGTAAAGGGGCTTTCAGAACTCTTTAGGTTCACGTCAGACTACCCCAGCTGCTCTTATTCTTTCTATCTGCTTTTCTCTCTCCCTCTCATCTGTAGTTGACTGAACATTGGCTCCTACTTGGTTAATGGGCTCCAGTTTTGGAGATCCTCTCTCTTTCTGGGCAGAACCCAAGTTTGTCTTGCAGAGGATTGCCCAAAGGAACTGAACAGAAAGCAAACACTTTCCATGTTTGCTTGTATGAGCTTAGATAGGATGCCAAAATAGGTATTATATCCAAATCTAAAAGAGATTAGCATAAGCTGTTGCTACCACACTGAACATGACAGTAGTCTCTGTGCAACCCAGGAAATAAGACGGGGAAAAAAAAAAGAAAAAATAAGCATAGAGAAGGAGGTGTCAAACCTTCCTTAATGAGGCTGAGAGTACCAGCAGGCTCAGGAAGGGTACTTAAGCCACTGTCACACAGATTGTGATTAATAACAGATCAAAATGGGCATGATACATTGGTAAACAAGAAGTTTCTCACACTGAGAACCTAAAAAACTATTTGTACACTTTCTCCCAAGTGATCAAGAGGCAATAATTATTTGTTGATTAGCTGCTCATATCACTGCAAGTTGGTGATGGGTTCAAAAATGGCCAGGGAGTAGACAAGAAAATATTTCTCCCAAGAAATCAATTCAGCCGCTTCAAGAAAAGATGATTAATGTTTCCTGGGGATGCTGCCTGCACTGGAAGGACAGCTATGTCTTTAGATATTATTAATATAGAGTGCACTCCTCCTATAAAATTCTCTCAAGTAAGGCCACCCATGATAGAATTACCGACCTGTCAGGCCTCCCAGATTTGCCTTGTGTCCCGACCACGTGAACGCCGCCCGAAGGGGCCAGGTCTCACTAATCCTGGCCTATAAAGCCATAAGCGCTACACAGCAGGCATGGGGGCACACAGGGGTTTCCTCCTTTCTGCATACATACATGACCCATGCAGGGGAAAATGCAAACCAGTGCAATGACCCAGAGCCCACAGCAGGCAGCAAAAAGCACCTATGCACCTAAAAGCACCAAGAGGCACCTAAAAAAGCACCTTATGTTAAGCACCTAAACTGATCCAAGCTGGAGGAGGCTTCAGGTATCCTTTTCGAGATGAGAAATAGATACCTGATTTTTCATACAAACTTATGGCTGAATGTGCACTTGTATGCATGGAAATAGCCACTTACATATGTAAATGATCCTATAATATAACACACTGTGCAGATGATGCTTTTTGTTATTAAAAAATCACACAGACCTTCTCATAGCTTTTAACTTTTTTCTCCAAGGGAAAAGACATCAGAGAGGGATACGGAGAAGTTTCTCATTATTACAAAATAAGGACAATTTATTCTTCAGACGTCAACTGAGCAATAAAACACAAGTTACCATAAAGTATTTGGCAACTTTTCTGCACTTTGCCGTACTTCTTTATTCAGGATATTTTTATGTGTGTGCAAATGAGCTCATATATTACCCAGCTTGTCATTAGCTTATCTAAAACTTGACATGGAGTATAAATTGTTAATGATGTGCAAATAATACTGGAAGTATTAAGAACTGTCAAAAGTATTCAGCAGGGCCAAAAGTCACTACAAAAAGGGAGATGTGAAAACTTCAGTGGTAACTTATATCCTTCTCTGAAAATGTAAGCCACTAATACCAATCAAGCAATCTTTATACCACGCTGGATAGGTGGCAAAAGCCTTTTTTCCAATGCAAGGTTACTGACAGGCAAATACATCTCTCCATTTCCTTGAATCCTGGACTAGTCAGTCCGAGTCCCTTCTCCACACAGGAATCTTCAGGTTCCCATGTCTCTGAGCACGACTGCAGGCAACATATCCCCAAGCAGGATTTTGCACTCTTGAGCTAGTCTTGGATTTATGCTGCATTAACAGATTTATGTAATCAAGTTTTTTTTTTTTTTTTTTTAGCTAACTGCATGAGGAAGGGTATAATTCTAAAAGTACCACTAAACATCACACAACCAGATCTGAAGAACTGCTATCATAGCACTAGAGTTTGTTGGGAAATATACGTGCAGAAGACAATAAGAGAACTGCACTTTGTAATGCAGAGGTACTTCCTAGGAAAGAGGGTGAGGAGAGCAGTGCTGCCTGGGTTTCTTCTAACCTGCTCAGGTGCCAAGGCCTCCAGATAAACACGGAGATGTTTCTCATCTTTGTGATGGTTTACAAGCTGAAAACTGCAGTTTCTTCCACCTAAGGAAGGGAAGGAACATCAGACACCTTCGCACATAATCGACAGGCGCCTGTAGGAGCTCGCATGGCTGTTCTGAGGTGCTGCAGTTTAAACACTGTCTCTTGCTCAAAAGTGAACAAAATCATTAGCCAGCTCATGCAGGCTCTAGCAGCTACTATGTGTATCATGAGGCACCCTAGTGAGGCTGAGTCATTTCTGATTTATATCACTTCCTAGCAAAGCAGAATCTGATCTGGAGCTCATACCCTCTGTAACTGCTGGGTTTTAGCCTCCTTGTAACCATGTGCCACTCTGAAAGTTTACCCGGCCTCCTGGGGTGAGGAAACACGTGCTTAGCAAAGGGCAAGCTCCAATGCTGTCTGCTCTGGCGGAGCCAGCAGCTCCTGGCACGTAGCCTCATGCCGCACGTGCAGCCACTCTCTTGCTCTTTGCATCATTTTGATATCTCACTGGTCTTTCCTGAAGGTTTAACATACTCCTCTCACCCATGCAGAACACCAGCTACTTTTCAACCATACACACATTGCACATTTTTTTTTTTTATTCAGTTTGCAGAAATACTGGCTAAGCTTGTAAAGTCCATTGACAATTCAGTGCTTTTATGTGCTCTCCCCTAAAAACCATGGGCTATATTTACTAGTGGACAAACTGTTCGTCAGTACTTACTGAAAAAAAAAAAGCCCTGCTGCTTGCAAATGGGTTCACAGAGTGCTCTGATGCCCATCAGCGAAACATGGAAGTAAGAACACACAGACCTGGGGAGAACAGCCAAGTTGCGTGGCCTTGGGCCATGTCGAGAACATGTGCAAAGTGAAAAGAGTAACAGAACGGGAAACTTTTAAGACATTTCATATCCTGTAGGTTAAATGGATTTTAAACCAAATTTCTGTATTAATGGAAACCAAGTGAACCAGGAATTTGTCTCAAATGCTGCATTTGAATAATCTTTTGATATGGAGGGTTAGTTTCTGTCAAACTATTATCACAGATACGATCAGAAATTAACCTCAGGATCCTAAACACCTTCTTTGTATTTGCTACTATTCACATGCAACTTGTTTCTATTTGTCTTCTATGCAAGTAATGTGCTCCAGCAACAAGACTTAGGGCCCAACATGCTCATTTTCATACAAAACTAAAATCCTCAACCTTGAAATCTTAAGGGCAGGGATTTCCCCAATGGGTATTTAAGAACGGGAGACTTCCAGGGGTTCATGCAATAAGCAGGGAAAAAGCACGTATTAAAGAATACAATGACACCTCCTGGTCCTGACTAGAAATCATTATCATCCCATCTCTTAGTGAAGGTTTCTTTAGAGTCCAGGTTAACCTCATAAAACCAGCACTGCCCCCCTTGCCCTCACTGCAATCTCGGCGGATGAGCGAGTGACTAACACTGCAATTTCCGAGGCTCCTGGGGACCCTAACAATGTGCTGCGGCTCCGCATACAACAGGACTCATGTACTTCGTTTTCTGCCTGCCTCTGAAAACCTCTCCAAAATCAATACTGCACCGAGGGCCTGGGAGTGATCTGACCAAAATGCGACTGCGGGTACAGTGCTCTCGGCGGGGAGAGAGGTTGACACGGTCAGGACTATCATTACCTTGGAAATGGAAGGTTTATTTAAGAGCCAGGATGTGAAACCTTAGGTCAGCTCTTAAATTCTGAGTATTAATAAAGATGCCAGGGAAAACTGGTTTCCAGAAAGGGAGAGAAGGATTCATTTACTGTAGACTAACTTTGAGGACTGTCCGTGACCTCCCAGAGGATGTGCAGCAAGCACAAAATGATGTTCCTTGTTTTCCTGCAAATTTGAAAATGAGGAAGGGGCTAACAGTCTTACAGTTACATCTTAATTCCCTCTTCTGACTCGTGTTCCTGCTATGCCCTCGATTAGAGCAAGCAAAACAAAAAGAGCCTATGCACAAGCAGGCACTAATAGATGAACAACCACAACACAGAGCGAACAACAAAGGTGCTAAAAAGAAGTTGGGGAGAATGGTGACAAGCCCCCCATCTCTTCCATGTAAATGGTTTAATTATTTTTCAAAATGTATCCCGTATTTGAGGACATACTGGTTTTCTGAATCCAGAGGGCACTTCTCAAAAATTGCCAGCTTCCCTAACTACTCACCCACGACGCAGCGCCCATTACCGAACAGAGGGGTGCCCGAGTGGGCCCACTATTGTGCACGGGCAATTAATTGGCCTTCTGTTCTAAAGAATCAGAGGAACAAAGTCCACATTATCTTGTCAAGCATTTTTTCTTTACTTTTGCAAAAGTGACCTTTAATTTTTTTTTGTAAGTACTCTTAATTAAATGTCCTGTTTTACAGCCAAATAAATAAATAAAAGCAAATGCTCTATCGTTGCTAGCATGAAAATGCCACAAAGAGGACCCATTTGTCAGTTTTCAGGGGGCATTAATTGTTAATAAAATACTTTTTTGGAAGCTGTCTATAATGGATTATGCTGTGATGGCACGAGCACCGTTGTATTCTGTCTCATTGTATGGATATCAGGAAAACGTCTAAAATATCTTTATAAGCAGTCTGTAATACTTTGGCCATTGTAAGATGTAACTAATGATTTACATCTAAAGAACCACTAAGTTTATGAACTGTATATGAAGGAAATCTTAATAAAAACAGCAACCTTAGTTTCCAGTGTGCTCTTTATTTTAACCTGCACTAGGAATTACAGAGCTTCTCCAGCAGCATCATCAGCACTAGCTGTTCACTCCATCGCTCTACACCTCGAACAGGTCTACGAGAAACGATGGGGCAAAGCCAGTGTCCATGAGACACCCAGACCTGGTGGCGCGCTGGGAGCTCAGTACAAGGGGAATGGGAGGAGCAGCTCAATGTCAGGCCACTACCAGACGAGCAAAAGTTACTGCATTCGGTGTGAAGTTTGAGAAATCGCACAGTGAACAAGCAGAGAGGGAAACAGAAGGCAGCCCAAGCTGTTTCCCTGGCTCTCACGTGCACATATATTAAACTCCCAACAAAACATTTTCATCATAATTCTGCAGTAAAGCTGGCAAACATTTCTCAGGCAAACGCCTTCCCTTCCCTCTCTCAAGCTCTCTGCGTGTGCTAGAATTTTGCTCCGGGCCAGCTGTTTTACCACCTCACATTGACCCAGCCAAAAAGGTATAATGAAAAAAAAATGCACGGACCAATTTAACAAAAAGAAATCTACAGCATTGAGTTTGCTGAAAGTGCTGGGGAAGGGCAAGTGCTTCTTATATAGCAGGATTTGGAGGAAATCTAACCACAGCCCAGGAGGGCAAAACAAGGGCTTGGAATAATAAGACCAAGGGTAGAAATAGGACAGTGCAGTGACAACCCTTGGTGTGGCAGTAAACTACAGGTTGGCATTTTCACAGAGTCCCACCTCGCAGTCACACCTGTGGCATCAGCTTCATCAAACAGAAGAGAGGTTTGTATTTCTACTGTTAAAACACAGGTCAAGAGCTTTTATCAGGGCTTTCTGTGTTTGCCAGAATGTACCCACAGTTGCCAAATGCTTCTCTCCTTTTTTGCTTCCGCTCTCCTCTCTGCTCTTCGCCATTAAGAAGACAGCTTTGAAAAGGTGCACTGCGTGACACAAAGTACACGCGACCTGCCCGGCTTTGAGGTGCATCTGGCACAAGGACTTGTTAAGCTGCTGAACCTAAAAGGTGACAATTAAATACCAGCACCGCTCTGTCCCTGCTGATCATTTAGCAGAAACATCAAGCTGATCCCGCAATCCAAACTGCTTCCCACGCAGCCCCAGGAAGGGAATTTAATTGCAGAACACAAGGGGAATGGCTGTTTCAAGTCTGTACTCTTTTTTTCCCCCTGCATTAAATGAATAAATTAAAAACTTCCGTTTTTCCAGGACTTGCTAATGCAAAAAGAATTCTACAGATTTAAATAGAGTATGAATGTAACTTGCTGCAGCTATACTGGTCTAATTCTGGTATAAGCTGAGAGCACCTGCTGACGTGACTCGAGCTCAGGTGGTTGGGGTGTAAGAGGCTGCAGTTCACGGGCACCTCAAGCAGTGCCACACAGGTAGCTTGGCTGCAGCAATGTAACCAGGGGTGGCAGAGGTTGCAGAGATATGAATTGACAGGGAACAACACACAGAAAGTTGGTAACGAGAGACACAAGCAAGACACAAAATGCATCCTCTGTATAGAAGGATGGCACTTCTTCCTTGCAGGAAGCTGGGACCAGGACATCAGGTGCCCTAAGTTTGGAGGAGGGAGCAACATGGGTGAGGGGAATAAAAGCATTACAAAAAACACTGATAGTGAAGGGTGAGGGCTAAAGCACTAGGTCTATTCCTTTTTTATATAATTTGACAGTTATTAAGTATTTCAGGTTGACGTTATAAACAAATTTCAGGCCTGCAGAGCTTGCAATGGTCAAGTACAGCAGATCCCCAAGAGAGATATATCTAGGGCTTTCATCGCAGCAAAACCTTTTATTATTCATGCTGTTTTTGCTTCTTCATATTTACTAGGAATATAAATGTTTTGGATTCTTTAGCAAGGTTTTTAAGAATACTGGATGCTTTGCTTAATGACAAATGGTGAAGTGTTAAGTGTTTGGGAGATGGAAAAGCGGCGCTGCGTCCCTTGCAAACGGGGGCAGATGAGTGCATAAACAACACCCCAAATTCCAGTTCCTAACCTTGCCTCTCTCACTGTTCCTTTAAAGCCTCTTGTGTTTATTTCTAGTGTTATTTTTTGTAAGTATCTTTTGACTTTCAAATAAAATGAGTAACGCCCCCACCCCACCACATTCGGAGCTGTCATTGAACGATTGCATTACAGCTGTTGCATCTCACTGAATTCAAAACAGTCTGAGTAGAAGCAGCGAGAAAGAATTTCTTTTTTTAATGTTCTGATACAACCCACTGATTGTGCCATCTGTCCGACGCATGATGAAGAATCTCTAAACGGAGAATAGCTGTGGGGGACATAGTACAGTATTTGTAGATCTGGGTTTCGTAAGAGATAAGAGCTTGTATTAAAATAGCAAATTTGGCTGTTTTTTCAGCATAATATTTTAGATATGCAGTATGTTTCTGGTATCAAGAGAGGAGGAAAAAAAATGCAAGCAGGCCTGTCCAGATGGAGGGGGAAGTATAGCCACAGGCAGGACAAGAAGAAGGTGCTCGCTCCTGGGTGAAGACCATGCCAATGCAATCTGTCTATCATGAACATAAAGGAAGACATCTGGAGTTTTAAATATCTGGCTCTGCAATGCAAGAAGTCACATGAAGGATAAAATATATATCTATATAAATATATATATATGCATACACCTCAAATTACCATAGAAAGAGCTCACAAAACTCTGCTAATAAAAGTGACAGAGCTAAGTGCTTCACCTAAGTATTTAATCAAAATGTTACAACTACCTCAATAAATCTGTGCACACCAAATATGAGTTATGTAGAGACCTCTCTCATGCAATAGTAATTTCTCTAAATGGGCTTCTCATTAGCTCCTCCCTTGATTATTTTATTGGTAAGGTTAGGAAATTTTCATGCTTTTGATTGGCACATGACAACATATCCTTAAACACTTACACATATTCAGTCCCCCAGGCTTCTCATCCCATCCCAAAAGACACCGTGAAAACCCCAGGCCCTGAAGCGGGCAAGAGCCTTTCAGCAGTGAGACTGTTACATCTGATGAGAACAGAGCCGTTAGCTTCTAAATTCATTATAGCCAAGCGCGTGCCTCAACAGTGCAGAGACACTCTTTTCTAGCCACTGTACCTCTAAAGCCTAACCTGCATCCTGAAGAACTCACCAGCAATTTTGCCACAGAATTTAAGTTAGAGCTAGAAGTCCTTCCCGTGCAAACCCTGCAGGTTATATAATGAACGAGTTAGCCGGCTCTGGCTTGATTACAAGATCTTGAGAGTTTCACTAGGAACAGCAATGGGGCTTGTGATTTTAGCAGACAAACAGGGAAATGAATATGCAAGAGCAGCTTTGTGAAACCAGTGGAGCCAACATACTGTAAAAAGCAACCATCAGCTACCGTCTTTTCTCTCGAAATACTTTGATGTGCCTAAAATTAGGAGTTTAAAGCCCATACGGTGGGAAGGCTTATGAGAGCAATACACCAGGAACAGAGGAATTCAGCAAACTAAGGACAACTCAGCTCTGTGCAGGAGGGACTTAGAGGCAGTAAACACAACCATCCTAACAGCTTCCTAAGTGCGACTGTATTTACCAGTGCAACAGTGCTGCCTTCAAAACTCATGGCGAATGCACGGTCTAAACAAACAGCAGGTGACGGACCAAATCCTGAAAAAAGATGCAATTAAGAACAAACCAAAACAAGGTAGTTTGAAGACAGCAAAAGAAGTAGCAAAAGCACAAGGGCTGCAGCCTTTTGTCAGGTTTCCAGAGAACACCTCATGGCCTACTCCAGAACAGCATCATCACTACCAGCGCTTGTAGAGCAATTTTTATCACCAGATCTCAAATGATACATACATTATAAAGGAGGTCACTGACATTCTGCTGGTTCTGAAGAAGGAAAAAGCAGCCCAGTTAAGTGTGCTTAGAATGGCACAGCATTACCCAGTAAACCAGCCAAGATGTGGGAAAATGCCAAATCTAATGGCTTCTGGTGCAGCTCCCCATCTCCTGGACTATGCGATCTCTAAAATAAAATGTAATGGAAGTATTTAAGGGGAGCATAACGAGAAAGCTTTTTCTTATGAGGTTACATCCAGACATACATTGCAACCGCTATCGTCCCTGCTTCTCAACACTGTGGACCTGGGACACAATTCCCCCGTCATTATTGTTCAGGGAGTTTTTAGTTTTGAGGAGATGCATATGAACTACCTACCTGTAGCAGTTGTCCTAATATGAACCATGTAAAGAATGGAGGGATTTCAGGTAAACAAATGAACCACGGTTTATTTAACCTATGAAATACTAACCTTCAATACAGGCTAAAACACATAAGGCCTTCTTTTTCCAGTGTAGCTATAAAGAGGAAAATAGGTTAGGAACATTTATACATCTGAAACAGCATTTCCCAGTTTTAAAAATATTTTGTCAGAGTCACTATCAAGCCAAGCAAAAAATGAGCACCTTGCCCAGAAGGGCCTAGCCAAGTCGAGTTAAAAAATTCCTGTCTACTACTAAGCCAGTTTACCCTGACTCCTCTCCTCCTGCCCCCTACCCATGCAGCAAGAGGCTTCAGAGGCTCCAATTAACAGAAAACAAGGTCTAATTTCAGAGCTGATTAATAGCTTTCTGTAAAACATCTAATGATCCAGCTGTGCTGCCGTTCTTTCTGGGACACACACCCCAAACTCCACTCCCGCTGACGGCGGGGGCCCTGCAGCTGTTTGTCAGCTTGTTTTTCCTGCAAAACTTCCTTCCGTGAAACAAAACGCTGATGGATTCATTTTCTATAATCAGTAAATACAAATTACTGAGACCGTCCGTCACAAAACTTCTAACAGTCTTCCTGCTGCTTAAGAAGCAGCTCTGAATACTACTACATTGTATAATTTGAATTTATGTTGAATTTGTCATTGAAGTCACCTGCATGCAAGTTATTCCAACACTTTGGTTTTATGACTGAGCATTCCAAAGGAAAATAGAAGAAAAAGCAGTTTATATACGAAATGGTATTTATCTGACACTAAAGGTTGCTTTAAATAAACATTTGAGGTTTTAGGAAAAACAACCATGTTAGCTGCCTATTCTAGAAGTAGAAAATCTTAAGAAAACAAAGGGTAACTCTGTGTGACTGCAAAATGATGATGAAACACTAAAAAACATTCTGGATCTCTGGAGGTACCAGATTTCTCTCAAATCTGTTCATAAAAGAGTAACAATGTGATGTACTTGGAGTTTCTTCTCATTGTAGGATTTCAACGTACTTTTATAAACACTAATTAATTAAACTTGAAAATGCTCCTTTGAGATAGAGTAGGTATTATTATACTATTAAACACACATAAACCCGAGTTACGATGTTTAATTATATTCAAGTTGTTTCTTTTTAAATTTATTTTCCACTATAAAAGATGATGTTGATTGTCTATTATTTCTAGAACAGGTTTTTATGGGTTCACTTCTTAATAGGCAACATTTCACTGTACCTATGATTGCATGTGCATTTATTCATTTAAGACCTGAAAAACACATAACCAACCAAGCCAGACAACATTCTGCACAAGTGGCTTGAAAGACAAGCCTCAAACTAGAACTAGGAGTGAATACAGGAATGGGCAGGCTCATCTGACTGGTAGACTCTTCTCCCATTTTTGCAATTACTCACCACAACCAGTTCCAAGATAGGAAAGATAGGAAAAAAGATTTCCTTAAGTCAGCATTTCCCTAACCCAACAGAGACCAAGTACATGCATTGAAGCATAGAAGATACTCAAAAGTTTTTGCATCTTTCCTGTTTTAACCATGGATGGCCCCATTACTCAAAGACATTACTCTGTTTTTGGGGGTTTTGCATCTTGTACCACGAGGTCTGGATCGAGAGCACGTGCAGCAGCTGGCGCCCGTTCCGCTCCCTGCCCCTTGCACGTCACTGCGTTACCAGCGGCCAAGGACGAGGGCATGAGGCAGCATCACAGCCCCTGGCTTTGAAGGCGTGTGGTCCAGGAACGCACATCTAACGTACAGCCGAGCCAGGCGACAGCGCAACGCGGCGTGTGCCAGAGGGAAACTGTGCGCTGTGGAAAGCAGTACTTTCTCATCAGTTTTCAGTTTACCACCTTTCTGTTCTGCTGAGTATTCCCTGCTGGCTCCCGAGTCTGCATTTCATCCAAGTTCCAGAAGAACAAGATGTATTTAGTAATTGCCTAGCTGTAATAACCAATTGCTAAGTCTTACAAGAGCAGACAGAATAATGAATATGTATAAGTTCTGAAGCTAAAATACTCAAGACGATGCAATTGTACTAATAATTGGCTTTGCTTTGATACAAAATCTCATCCAATTGTATCAGATGACCCACATCTGTTACTGACAGAAGAGGCAAATTTGCTTTTTTTTTGTTTGTTCAGGAAGTAATTCTCCACAGAGAAGCAATTTTCCATGGAGAATCTAGCACCTGAGATTCTGGAGCTTCGAAGCAATTGGGAACTGTCATCCCCAACCAGATTAGCAGCCATGCAGACCACTGTATCATCTCCAGGCTAGGGCAGAAACTATGTATTTGAAACATCATAGAATCACTGTGGTTGGAAAGGACCTTCAAGATCATCATGACAAACCATAAGTCCTTCAACACGATACCTGTTAAAATCATGTCCCTCAGTGCTTCATCTAACACTTGCACACTGCCAAGGACAGTGATTCCACCGCTTGCCTGGGCAGCCTGTTCCAAGGTATTCCTAATATCTAACCTGGACCTCCCCTGGCACAACCTGAGGCCATTTCTTCTTGTCCTCCGGAGAACAGATCCAGCCCTGCCTCACTACAGCCTCCTTTCAGGTAGTTGTAGAGAGCAACGAGGTCTCCCCTGAGCTTCCTCCTCTCCAGACTAAACAACCCCAGCTCCCTCGGCCGCTCCTCATAAGCTCCAGACCCTTCACCAGCTCCATCTGCAGAGTCCTTACAAAGTCTTTTCAAACTACAAGCAATGAGCTGCTTCTGGAGCTCTGTCTAGAGAGAGAGACAGCTCTGGAGACCCAGCTGCTGCTGGAAGGCTCAACAGACACTGCTGCAGCAGTGAGGCAGGATTCTGCTTTTCCACAAACCCTTATCAAGCCAAAAGCAGGAGCCAACACATGAAAAGGATTTCATATAAGGCTCTCAACCCCACTAGAGTTTGTGGAGGCGGCTGCAATATACTTAACAGCAATGGAATAAGAGACTCTTCCCATAGTATTCTGGCTGTTGTAGTCCCAGCTGGAATACAGTTGTGCACAGAAAACCACAAAAAAAAAAGAAGAATGAAAAAAAAATAGTACTTTAAAAAGAGCTATCTGAATATGGAGTAGCTCTTAATTTAAATTAAACTGTACCAGTAAGTCTACTACAGCCTCTTGAGCAACAGTGGAGTTCAGAGCAACACCAAGGGTAGTGATTGTGAAGCTGCAAAACAGGAAGCTGAACACACACAGCAAGGCAAGCACATGTTGAGAGGCAAAGCCCCAGAGATGCAAACATACTTTAAATATGGGAAAATATCCTGGATTTCCAAAAAGTGTAATAGCAGAATTATGACTGCTTTGGTCGGATAGCCTTCAAGTTTATTATCAAGGTACTTTAACCTTGATTGCTTTGCAGTAAGCAATGCCATAAGCTCCCACTGGGAGCAACACGTTTCCCAAGGTAACTGGTTTGGTTTGATTTTGTAGCTGGCCACTCCACTTTGGAAGAAATCGTGACTCATTGCTTTTTCCACATATCAGTTCAAGAGAAAGCAAGGAAAGCAATGAGCATGCCAAAAAACTGCCATATTAATGAAATCCTCGACTAGCTCCAGCAAACCTTGACCTTACAAGGCCCATCTCTAGACACATGGTGACCATCTTCCGCCCTATTTCTGGTTTTCCTTTTCTTTTTTTCTTTTTTTTCTTTTTTTTTTTTTTTGAGAGAGAGAGAAAAGGCTGCATTAGCCCCAGACCTAGGGGAGTAGAGAGCAAAACTAACATCCAAAATACTTCTGCATACGGGAGAACTTCACAGTGCTGTGCACACTGTTATATATTATTTGAATTATTTTCTGCCCTACCTCTGCAGCATCTTAATGGAAGTATCAAACAGAAAAATGGAAGGGAGAAGGAAAAGTCCAGGTAAAGAACCCAGACAGGTTTTATTTTGTATGGCGATGGTTATAGACAAGGAAGGAAAAGAAATCATCCACTCTATGCTACTTGGAGGCAAGGTGTTAAAATACCAGCACCTTTTTTACAGAGATGTGAAAACCACCTTTTGCTTCCTATGCATAAATTCAGTTACCTTTCTAAATTTGAAGTTGAAATATTTTAGGGATTTACATGTAAACTCAAGACATGGTAGTTCAAGACAAAACAGGGTCTTGAAACTTTGTTTATTACAAAACAGGCCGATGATCACCAGAATGATCAATCACGCCAAAAATTACACCAGAAAGTGGCATTTCTTCCAGGATAAAATATAACCTATCACTGCTGGATTTTGTTATTGGAATGTGCAAATACTTTTTGCTCATCTTCCTTTCCCATCATCCGTATATATAAATTTTATGCAGCAGCATAAAAGCCACAAAGTTAAAATGGCTGCAGTAAGAACTGTGAAACCTTATGCTCCTGCCAGATGCTAGCATATCTGCAGCAGAATAAAGACACATTACAGCCTTCAGAAAGCACCATCAAGTGGCTGTTATACAGCAGTTTCACCTTTCAAGTCAGTGACACAACCTGCAAGGAAGGCAGCCCTGGAATACTCAAGCTGCAGCTTCAGTCCTCAGGCTGATGTACATAAAAAAAACTCTAAAGCAACACGGGCTGGAGAGAAGCCTCGTTCATGAGTCTGCCCTGCTCCACAGCATTCCCTCTGAGTCAGCAGAGAGCAAATATATCAGCAGAGGTTTCAAATGGGCTGAATCTGAACAGATCCCAACGTGGATTTAATTATTTTTCAAAGAACTTACACCTTTCAGTTGAGCTGAAAGGTGTAAGTTTATACACTTGTGGTCACTAACTACAGCTTAAACAAAATGGTGCTAGAAACTTCTTATGCCATAATGACTATCATTTTCAAGTATGTATCCTGCTCCTACAGCTTAAAATGAGGATTCCCTTACAGCTTCAAACCCTTTCCCACCAAGGCTCCACAGGAAGCCTCAGGAAGGGAACGGCTAGTCAGACCAGCTCCATTACAAACACCAGATGCTGAAGAGAGAGTAAGGAGCAAAGTCTGCTTCTACCCTGCACGCACCCCCATGCATTCGCCCCATAGACCCAGGTCCTTTAAACCTGTACATGAGCAACAGCACCTTTAGAAACCCAGGCCGTGGGTGTTCAAGTGAAAGAGCAGAGATCTTCCTCTGGAGCCTTTAAAAGCAAAGCCCTTTAAAATGCTGAGGCAGGTTCTCAATTGCCAACTGAGTTCGACAGCTTAGCCTGCTATCCAGTGCTGTGTTTTACAGCAGTCCAATCCCCCACTAGCAGAAGGAGCCAAGAGATTTTAAAAAAGATGTGCCAGGTTGAGGTGCTTTCAACAGAGATAAACAGATACTACTGCTACGGCCCAGGCAGTGCTTGGCACTTCTTAGGGGAACGCCCCTCTAAGATGGGCAGGCAGTTCTAATCCTCTGCCCAAGAAAGATTTATTTAAACAGAAATAGAGGAGTCTCTGAGCTGGGCAGAAGGAAAAACAACAACGAAAACCCAACCTAGAAGAGCAGCTAAAGAAGAAATATCAGTTTGTCTTTGTTGTGAGCTCATTTATGTTTCTGGACCACACAACTGTGGCTCAGTTGCAGGGCTGCTGCCGTGGCTGACCCAGCAAAGGCTGGAATATGAGATGCACTCAGCTGCAAGGCTTGAACCGAAAATCTCAATCCCTAATATTCCCTCTAGTCCTGGCCGGTCCCAACCCAAAGGAACTTCACTTCTTGGGAATCAGCTATCTCAGCAGCTGCCTGACTGTACATGTTGCTTTCACAGCGACACCTGAAATCAGAGGGCCGTTAAAGCGGACGCTCACTACTGCACTTGAGCTATTAGGTGACTGAATTTAACTCCATGCTCAGACCTACACAACCACTGTGTTTACAGAGATAAATGCATATGGACATACATATGTTATGGACATATATACATGACATAACAAGAGAAAGACAGTATTTTTAAATATAATTTCATTACTGCAAAATGCTAATTTTCCGAAAAATGAGAAAAAAAAATCCTTTGTCCTAATTTATTTCCATCGGAAGAATGACCCAGACTACTAGAATGCTAGAATTCTAGTTTTATTAGCTTCACCTATGACCTTGAACAAGAGAAATACTCTGTGTCTTAATTTCCTCAATGAAGAAAATGGAGAGGTAGCGTTTTCTTATTTCAAAAGTTATTTCAGAGTAGGTAATGCATTTACTGTTTGTAAAGTACCATATATAGATTGCTGATGGCAGGTGCTATGTAAGTGCAATGAATTATTTCCTTATGTTTCTGCACTTCCTCCTCTGCACAGGAGGGAACTTGTCATTCTTCCTTTTATTAGTGAATGCAGCTGGGAGCTAAATACACTGGTGACTCCAACTGATTTGGTAGTGTTTATGCAAGTAAGCAGCAAGGAACACTAAATCAGAGCATAAACAAATCTTCAGCTAAATGTGCTGATGAAAACGTACATACTAAAACCTGCATGTTCCTGAAATCAGTATCCAGTGGGTGAAGATTCCAATTTTACATTCTGGTTTAATTTTCAAATAATTTCAGTGCTAAGGCACAACAGCAGACTGCACGGGGAGAAAATACTGAAATGCTTATTTTCCCCCAATTTAGAAACCATCTGTTTAGAAGTTGTTTGGCTAAGCAAATTACAGGACTCGGGGCCCAGCTAAGCGCTTAACCACACACAGATACCTTTCCCCAGCGCCGAGCACGCCTTCGGCTGAGCTGCTTGCACAGGATGGACAGTTCAGCCCTTCCCCGTTCACTCTGGCAGCTGCCTCGCTGGGGCCGGCTCACGACCACGTCTCCCTGCTCCACAAAGGCTGATGCAGACAGGGCCGGTAGCACTTGGATGGGTACATTCACTTGTCTTGTACAAGCACAAGGGCAGGAGCATGAGGAAAGCGCTGGCGAGTTCACTGTCAGGTCTGCAATGCCATAGGGAAAAACCAACAGAGACATCTGAGCACTGCAGGGGAAGTGATGTAAAGCTACAGAGCAGGGAGCAGAGGCTGCTAATGGTCAGGAGCTTTTCTTTGGCAAAATTCTACTTATTTTTTTCCTCAGTGATTAGAAAAATTTATGCAGAATGAAGGGTTACCCTGCAATTTAATTACCACGGGTTAGTTTTTGCCTTGTATGATACACAAAAAGCTAATATTAAACTCAAGCTGCTGCAATTAAAAAAAATCCCTTTAAATTAATCTAGTTACCAAATGTTGTTACTGTGATTGTTGAATAATTAGCAAATGGCAGGTGACAAATCAAACAGAATTATAGCAGCATTCAGCTGATGCGAACTTCCATGAACCTATGCTGCTTTTCCAGGCGTCTCCTTGTTTATCTTCTTGCTTCCTATTTTCCGAACAAACCTGTTCTGCCCCAGGGGGGCTCCTGTAATGGGGCTGCACTGTATGCATCCCCGTGGCCATCACATACTGCACTGGAAATGCCTTGCGGACCTACTGATCCAGGGGGAATTCACCAAGGCTTCCCAGAGCCAGAGCAGACAGGAGGCTGCAAGGCCAAGGAGAGGGCAGGAACGATGAGAGGATAAGAATGAAGGGAACTGGCGCCTACTCTTTGGCTTTCACCTCGGGGATTGGTGGCTCTTTCCCACCAAAAGCCGCTGTGCAGCAACGCTCAGTTTCCCAACGGGCAGGTTCAAGCTCTCTCCTGTTTCTGCCCTTATATCCAGCCCTGAGCTTCCTCCAGCATTACCATTCACCAGTTATTCCGGTGGCAGCTCTGCTGTCATCCTATCCTGCCATGCTTAGTCTTAAAATACTACCCTCTGAATTCACATTCGATACATCATCTTCTTGCCTACAGGTTCCAGCCTTGCTGGGGAAGAAAGTGTTTACAACGGTATATAATGATAAACATATAAAGCCATCATCAATCATTCATCAGTTACAATTACCATTTGCATCCATTTATCTAATCACAGTCTGCAGTAACTGCCGCACTTAAGCAGTTCAAAACCACTTTAAAGATGGAAATGGTGAGGATAACTGCTACATAATTACCTTCACATTTTGTAGCATTCTGCTAACTCATATTTCTGTCCCTTTTCAAGCTTAACGTATATTAAATAAAGAGGAATTATTATTTACATACACCCCCACTCACCTACACGCTCACTTGTAGTGACTGTGACAGTGCAAGTGAGAAATGGCACAGCAGTCTGATAAACTCTATTTGATGTGCAACTTCGGCTGTCTCAGGCACTCAACCGGGAGCCAATCTCTGCTGACACTTTAAATACACTGATTTTCACATCAAACTATTAAAAACAAGACCCCTCTCTGTTTTTTTTTTTTTTTTGAATGTTATAACTAACATATAACCTTTCTCCTTTGCAAGATTCACCTGCCAGAAAATTATTCCATATCTTCCCCAAACTGCAGAATTCATACCCAGCTCCCCCTTCCCATTTCTTCACTCCTCTAACCTGAAGCTACCGAACACCAAGTCCTGGACGAGGGACAGGTTGAAGGTCAGACAGCTTCCAGCATTGAAAAGCTTGGCTCAAGAGCTCAAGAGGCCAGAAAAGAGATGGTTGCAGTGAATATAATGGGTTAATTTGCAGAGGATTTTGCTAAATTACATAAATAATGCCCCCCTGAGAGTGGGATACCAGATATTTGTGTGCTCTTTTCATTTTTTATGTCTTCTTGTACCCTGATAACATCCAACTTTCGGTACTAAGCCCAAATACTGATATTTGCTTGGCCGACATTATAAAGATTTTGGAGATGAACCCAGCTCTTCCCACAATACTGAGGCAACTGCTACTGAATGCTCTTTTCTACAGCATGTCCCTAAGTAACAACACGAGAGGAAAGAAACCCCGTGTCTGACTTGTCCTGTCTTTCTCCTCATTTCAAAAGACTCTTTATAAAGAGAACTACTTGCAGGGTGGCTTTTCCACAACTAACATTCATGCCACAGTCTTGGCATGCACACTCGCCCTCCTCATCCTCCAATCCCGTGTGCATCTGCTAAAAATCTCCAAGTGCCTCCTCTGCCCGCAGTGCCCCCCGCGCTCTGCCAAGGAAACCCAACCGCAGCGAGCGCAGCGCGGGCTGCGCAGCCTGCTCTGTAGGTGGCACTGCGTGTTAAACAATGAATTTCTTCGCTTGCCGCTCCACAGTGGCATGGGAGAACAACCCAAAAGCAGCCTCCGACACAAATAAAAAAAAAAAAAGAAAAAAAGAAATTAAAACTTACTCCCTGGTATTCATTTTGCACTGTAATTCCTGAAGACATCTCCCAGTCGTCACTCATCACTGCCGTAGGAGCAGCAGCCTGAGAAGAGCACGAGAGCTAATGACGCGTCCCCTTCCTCCTGCTGCCGTCCCCGTGCTGCCCACGGAGCCGGCACGTGGGGCTCTGCACTGCGGCACCTATCCACACAGATATACACGTACATACAGACATAGGTAGATAGATAGATAGATAGATAGATAGATATAGAGATAGATAATTTTGGTTTTCAACTGTCTTCATTACCAGCAATTCTGGAAGGATTTGTTGAAAAATGGCAACAAAGGAGGCCCAGCAAAAAAGGGGAAGGAAATCCGGTAACTGTGGCTCAAAACTAAACTTCTCGGGCATTGGTACCCCAAAAGCTAGAGAATGGCAGAAGACAGGACGGCAAACTTCGCATCAGTTGGTTGAATCCTCCCGGGGCAAACTCAGCTGCATCCCTACAGTATCTCAGGAGATGCTATAAAAGCTGGTATAGCCATTCCCTGACCTCAGGGTTTGCCAGAGGCAGGGGGATCTCCAATTAATTGCTAGCAGAGAAGCTCCCAGGAATCCATGGCAAGCCTTACAAGCAGGTCTGCTCTGGCGCTGCGTTACCGTAATGGTCTGGGTGACACAGGACAGCAGCAAAGAGTACGCGGCGTGCCCACACTCTGCAGGAGCCATCCATCTTCTTGCACATCGCAAGCGAGCGGCACGAGTCTCTTCGTGAGCTCGCAACAAAATGCCACCTTTCCGACGACTGCCCGCATTCATTTGCAGTCGGAATCCTCTGGTAGCTTCGGGAATGGGAAACACATCAACGCTTCATATTTTAAAATAATTAAGGAGGAACAGTATTTAATTTTTCTGGCATTGCTACACTGGAAGGGATGTTAGCATTTCTCACATTCCAGCCCATTAAATAATGTGGATTTCTTTTCCTGTTTTCTACTGAATGCCTTGTCCCAGCCACATAAATAATTTTAATCTGGCTTGAAAAATCATACTCTACATAGAGGAGGCAAAACCACAGAAGAGTGGCATTTTTTTAGTCTTGTTAAAATAAAAATAAAAAACATCCACTATGCATTAAATCCCAACTATTTTGTTCTTTCAAAATTCTGCAGCAGTGTACCATATTCTAATGCGTATGGCAATTTTCATGTAAACCTTCTAACTGCTTACAAGAATAAAAATCCTGTTATGTATCCAGAGCCTTCTTTTTTCTTCCGGATTGCATATACAAAATTTACTCGATGCCTGGCCATGGCAGCTGTGTTGGTAGGGAACCACATCTATCAAAACACAGGTAAAGAAGCCACATGTGAGAAATACTTGCAAATCATTTGTCTTACCACATCTTCATATTTTGCCTGGACACTCAATAGTAGAATCTAGAGGAATTCATTTAAACTACTACAAGCCCATCAACAATACAAAAAACAAAACAAAACAAAAATGCACCAAGCTAAGAAAGGAGTTTTATAGCATTAGTGAGGGAGCAGAGAAAATCAAATAGGAACCAGCAGTGACAGCTAACCCCAGAGACTGACATTTAAGTTCCTACCACCTTTTTTTTTACATATAGAAAAGCCATTGTAGACATTTTTGAAGGTTATTTCTCCCTCTGCAGAGTTTGACTTGTGGTAAGTACTTCTGCACATATTTAACTTTAACTTTACACACTAAATAATCCCATTAAAGTCCACAGAACAAGTCACATGCATGAAAATACACAGATGCTTAAATCTTCTCAAGATTCAGGGGCTTAAGTTATCCTAATTTAGTGGAGCAAAGGATGGAGGCACTGCTAACTTCTTTAATATTAAAGTCAATAAGAAATTTTCCTGTTCATTCCATAAACTTGGTATTAAACTCTAGTATTTTCTTCAATCTACATTGTATATACAGACCACAGGATGGCAAAGCATTTCTGTAAGGGCTTTAGAGTAATTACTAGAGGATAAACTTGGAAGAGATATTCTATTTTTATATATCAAAGCTATTCAAAAATTGTGCAGGTCACCTCAAGCTCATCTTGTTAAAACTGTGTAAATCACATAATGAATTCTTTCCATGCCCGAAACACCTCATGGGATACCCAGCTTAAACTTTTTTTTTTTTTGTTAATTGCAGTTATTGCATCTATGAGAGAAGAGGATAAAACAGATAGGTAGAAGACACAGAATGATTTTGTGGGAGGAGGGTGGCTAAATTTACACAAAGCTAACTAGAATTTTACCTCTTTTGAATTTCTCATCTGAAAGCTGGAATGAAAATTAATATATGACTTGTGAAACAACTGAAACACAGCCATACTTCAGCTTTCACTGCCTAGGCCCATCATACTATCCACAACATCAAAGCACTTTATTATTATTAAAAGATGTTTGAAAACATACCACCAGTTATAACAGTGTCAAATTTTATTTACTAAGGAAATACCCTGAAAAATAGTGACTCATTCATGTCACAGCTTTAATTTAGAAATCAAAGTTTTAAATGTTAATCTATACTTATAATATAAAAGACTTCTATAATTGTGCTGATTTGTTACTGTATCAGTGTCTTGTAAGATGGAAAAAAATGATGGTTCCTGTTTAAAAGGTGGGTTTCTTTTTTGTTGTTTTTATAAGCAAAACAGACCATATCTTTCTCTCCAACTCCTCTTCTTTAAATCAAAATCCATGTTCCTGATGAGTGTTCATGCAGCTGATTAGAAAATTGTCTTGCAAACAGCCTCATTAAGTGGCATGGCAATCAGCAGAGATCCAGCGGCACCCACGGAAATTACGGAGTAATCGAGTAATGTACCCTCAGTGTACAGTCTGGAGCTTTCTTATTGGGTAATGAGATTATAAATGCTGTGTCCTAATGCTCAGACAACACGGGAATTTATTTATCACATGCTGCATTTGCAGGATATAGAAAGAAAATGAAAATTAGCAGCTGAAACAGACTTCCTAAAGAAGCTACTATGAAGGAATCTCCAGTATTACAGCATGTAAGACAGGAACGTTTATTCAGGTTTGTCAGGAATAGTTCAGACAGAGATGATCCTGCCTTCAAATCTATAAGGAACTTGACATCCATTTCATCATGAATTACTTGAATTTAATACTTATTTCATTTCATTTATATACACTTAAACAACCCACATAAAATATATTAAACTATTTGGCTTTTTGGAAAGGTTTCATTGGTTTTTATCCATGTTATCTTATTAAATCTGAAAAAAAATGTAGACACACAGAAAATGTGTCCACAGTGTTCAGACATGGACTGTTACCAACACAGGGTGATGTGTAACACAAGAGTTTCACGGATACACGTGTACCTGGATACAATCTGCATGGAAGATGATTCTTCGCGACTGCTGACAACGCAAAGTCATTTAAAAGTTATGGAATGCCAGACCTAAAGTTTGCCTGTGAAAATTGAATTCAAGTTCTTTAGCATTCATCCTTTAATTATACAGCCCCATTAACCAAGCAGCCCCGACTCCTTTAATGAGCAGCGTTCTCTCAGCAGATGCACTCGGAGCCCTCGTTCGCCATAGGGTTATACGCTTTATTTACTGCATGGTATTTAGACTGCTTTGGATGCATGCATATTAAATTCCTCAGGGGCTTATGTACGTTGCCCATTACAACTGAATGGATATTGCTACTGCACCTGGTAAACTGCTCCAGAGCAAAGGCACACTGAGATTGAAGTCAAAAGTGGGTACTTCGCAGGTGATGCCACGGGTTATTCGTGCGTATCCTGTGCTGTAGAGGACCAAGGCAGAGCTCTCAGGCACGCCAGGACTCACCTCCAGGGCCAGGACTAAGTACTGAGGAAGGATTCAGACCTTGGGATGCTCATCTGCCTTAATCACAAGACCATCTTCCACCTTCCTACAGCCTTAATCATTCCAGGGGGCTCCATTTCTGCAGCGGGAAACCTGGAGGTTGTACAGGTGTGAACCATCAACTCCAGTGCCCAGAACCTTCCCCAGAGAATCCATCTCACGCACAGACAGACACAGGCATCCTCAATTCAGACACACATCACATCCTAAGACACTATTTATTTCTTTTTATTTCCCTAATTTCAATCTTGAATTGCCAGCCATAAGACTGCAAATAAGTCCTTCTCACTTTCAAATCAGATGACTATTTCAGTCTCGTGCTCCCAGCAGATCCTGTGGTCAGCGGTGGAAAAGGAAGGAGGAAATGTTTTGCCACAGAGGATCATGAATACTCACTGACACCAGGGACATAATGAGACTGAGCAGTCCTGGCCTCAATTCCATGATTCAAAAGCAAAAACGTCAGTTGTCAACTAAAAACACCTCTGTTCTCAGTTTCTCTATCTTTACCTTCCCATATTTCCATTTGTTACCTGTGCTCTATTCCCTCCAGGACTTGGTTCCAATCCCAAACATGACCTCCTCATGTCCTGGTTTTCCCTGTTTTCTCCGTCTCTTTTCTTCCCTTCCCTGCTGCTGCCCTGATTTCCTCATGTACATGCACTGTGCACAATGAGTCACAGACACTTCTAGGGTAACACATGTATTCGCCTTTCCGATTCATGGACACAACACATTTGCTTAGTGGTCTGTAATTGACATGTACACCTAAAACTAATAGTTCCAAAATAACTTATTTTAGTCATTTGTTCCTTGGCGACTAATTACACCTTGGGAGCCATTCCGTAACCTTTTTTCTTTTTTAATAAAGCACACAACAAAAGCCAGCAATGACACTCACTAGACTTCTGACCTTTCCAAAACTGCTTAAAGCAGCAAGGAAAAAAATCCATCTCTTCTTTTCAGCAAATATCTAGTGACTAAATTTGGAAGAGAACGAGAGTACGTGTCCTTCAGAGAAGATGTGGGAAGTGTTTACCCAGGGAGTAGTAAGCAAGGTATTCAGACACAGTATAGTGAAGAGCTAGACCTTTTTTTATCCCTAAGGCAAAAGAACAAGCCTGTGCAGAACATTTCCTCTAGTGTTATGTTTTAGGGGAAGAGAGATCAATCACACGTAGCCTTATCTACTAAAAAATAAACAGAACTGAATGGTCCATATGCAAATTGCAAGGCAGGTGTCCATTCCTAACTGCAATTCCTACCTACTTAAGCAACCTGCCCTGCAAAAGTATATTTGATAGCACACGCGCTCATTAACTGAATCACCCCAAAAAACTATTTAGCACATTTGTTCATTAACTGAGTCTCCAGAAACTAACATATCTCATTTTTTAAAAAAAATCAGGTACACTATAGCCAGACATGATTGATTTGTCCTCCTCGTGGTCCTTGCCCTTCTGTGGTTCTGCAGAGACCATTAGGAACTGGCAATAACTCACCACATGCCTCGGAGAGCTTTCTTGTTTCTGGAAATCTCTCAGCAACGTGACATTTACATTTATTATGGCCGATTCCAGACATTTAAATATGAAAACAATTACAGTATATTTGCAAGGGATATGACAAACAAGCACTTGTGCTCAGGTCAATTTTTCACTAACTTTCGTTCAAGTACACCACTATGTTTCAGTTTTGCCTCTGCAATTGTCCAAGTGAGTTGATTTTTCAAAATCCACACAGGCAGGCTGAATGATGAGAATGGCTGTAGGGTTAAATGCCTTTAGTATAAAGTCAAAGGTTTCCTTCTTGGACAAGTCCTGCTCCCACATCCACTGGGGAAAATTCAGAACCAGCATTGAAATGTGTAGAACTACTTTGAGTTCACATCAATCTACGTGATATCTCTCTGGCTCCTGCAAATCTCTCTTCTGCAGAGAAGTTCTCTGTGCTTACAAATCTTATCTTTCAGTAATAGCAAGTTGTTTTAGTATCCTCACCAACCATTGCAACTGGAGAGATTAAGAGTTCTCTGCACCAAAGCTGGGCTACCTCCTGCCAAACAAGCTCATCCAACTTTGCTAAACTTACCAAGTGGTTTGAGTTATTTCCAAATTAAAAGTATTTATACGAATCCTTCCATTAGTGGAGCTCTACAGCAGTAATGCTTCCAAATAGCATGACGAGGTCATGCTGTCACTATGCACTTCCCTGAGGCCTACAATTAAATACTAGAATAGATACAATCCAGTTGATGGCCTGCAAAGTCTTCTACCAGTGAATAACAGGAGGAGAAAGAGAGAAGGAAAGATAGGAAAGCACAGGAGAGGGAAGAGAGGGGAGGACAAGAGTTCAGCTACAAAGCTACTGCCTCTGCCCCTGAAAGGAGAGTAACCCCTGTGAGTGACACATAGTGGCCTCTGTCACACAAGCTGTTGCAGCCAGGCAGCCCCATCCACATTGAGCAAGGTTAGAACTCCTCCACAAACAGCTTTGCTGGCAGATACATATCTGTCCCTTTTCTTAATTTATGACCTTTTCCAGAAGGGCTCCTCACCCTCTAACAAATCTACAGGAAAATGACTAGCCCTTTTGTGTATTACTCTCTGCATTTCTTCTACACCTTTCAGACTCCTTGCTTTTGTAATCTTTTTGGCCACTTGCAATCCAAAGCCGCCAAAACTTCAATGGTGTGAAGGCATCAGGGCAAACACTTCAATTCTACTAACAATGAAAACAACAATTTCAAAACAATTTTGGATCCTCTTTTTCTACCCGTGAGGTCAGCAGTCAGCGATGCTCTGCTGCTACAGGTGCGGATGAAGATCTTGAGATGTTGCTCCTGTGGTTACTGCTACCGCCTTTTGAAGGGCAAAGGCAGTGGCACTCCTTGGAACGGCAGCATTTTACAGCAGTTTAACCTCCTTCTTAAAGAAACCAATTTGTGTGGAAGCTACCTGGAAAGCACACACAGATACACAGACCTGCTGATATTTTCAGCACAGGTATGGCATACAGAATATCAGAGGTCATAGGGATGAAGAGCAAGTCGTTGGGCAAGAATATTTTCTACAGTAATTTCCTAGAAAAGGAAGTTCTTAGTCAACAATTACCTTCCAACTTCTTCAATGAAGAAAAATACAACTGATTTCTACCTTCATTTTTATTCACCTTCCATGAAAGCACTGCCAACAACCTAATGAAGAATACTGGGTAATTCTGGCATTATTGAATTTTTCTTTATTTATTTATTAAGCATAGGAGCTATTATCAGTAAGCAGCCAGGTAAGTCAAATCAGATAAAGCATTATGTGATTCTTGTGTTGTAAATCAGACTTTAATAGAGAAAAGATCTGTATTCCTTTGGGACTGGAAAAAAAAATAGGCTTATGTATTCTGAATGTGTGCTGCACAATAGCAAGTAAGGTAAAAAAATATTTTCCCTAATCAATTCCCACTTTTTTTCTCCAAGTTCTTTTAGCCATATGATAAGAAAAAAAAATAGGTGAATGTTCTATTTGTATCAAAAAGAAGGAAATTACTAAGGTAAATATACATAGGACTATACACACATGTTGCCTCCTCACATAGATGCACACAAAATACTGAATTCTGCAGTATTATAAATATAATCAAGATATCAAGTGCGCTTGTTCCTCTGCTGGCAGAATAATTTATGCATTTCAGGTTTATTTAGTTCAGTCACTGAAGTGAGAGCTTTGGTAGCCTATTCTCAATCCCAGTACTGCTTCTGTCTTCACTGTTCATCCTTGTATTTTTCTATTCAGATACTATGAAGTCTCATGACAGCACCTGTACATTAGACAGAGATAACATTCGACTGCCACTTGAAGCTTTTACACATTTTAATCAGCAGAGGAATCGAGATGTATTCAGACTGAATTCTGTGTTAAACCTATCAGAAAGCCTGATGCAAAGCCAGCTTGTACTTGTACTAGCTGCTATCTGAATTTTGAGTTGCTGAAAATTACTATTTGCAAAAATGAGATCTTTCCCCACAGCCAACATACCATTTTGACTGTTCAGACAGAACAGCTGAGATCTGAAATTAATTTACACCCAAGGCACTTAAAACAACAAATATTTTGAAGACTCCATTTAAAAACTAACTTGTTATATCATAGTCTATTAATTCATAGCAAACTGAAGATAGAAGCCTTCTGTGTTACGTTTAGCCTGAAAATGCCATTTCTTTCATGATTTATGCACTGAAAGACAAAGTTATAACACAGCCTTTTTATTCACAGAGGCCGTGAAGGTGGATCCTCAGAATTTCATTACCAAACATACATGGAAAAACTCTGCTACTCCTGCCAGTAGCAACAATGCACTACACTGTTTGTGCCTGTTGCCTTCCCATGCAAGTCTTTCCTACTCTCTGTTGCAGGACTAAAATTTTTGAAAGTATTTGTGAAACTACAGGCAGCACAGAAGTCATATACACCATGAAAGCTACCAGCAAACTTAGGTTATCTGAATGTAAGGCTTATAAATAAGGGAAAAACAACCAATTTTCAATTAAGCACAGAATTTTGACTCAGAATTAAGATTCAGAATTCATATATATATATATATGCTTTGTATGTATATGTATCATACATACGTATATAAAACTAAACTAACCACTAAAAGTTAGCTCCTGCCACTTGGGCACAAAATGATTTTTGGGTTGTAAAGACTTGGCTGTCTTACCTAAATAAAACATCCTAAAGACTAAATTATTTTTCTTGTATATGTCTGTGATGATGATGTGGAGTAATAAATAAAAGAATGATGAAGACCAGTGAGAAAAATGAATCCCGAGGCTCACTGCAGCCTGTAGCAGGGTGCAGTGTAAACAATACTAAGGAAAACACTTTGGGTGTTTGAGGTTTCCTTTTGAAAACACATGGTAAGAAGGACTGAGAGAAACAGGGATGGTGCTGCCAGGTTAATATGAAATGGCAGGCAGGAAACAGTCACTTGAATACTTTTTTTTATCTCCTAGAATAAAATCAGAAGACTGGATTAAGTTGGATAAAAAATCCCAATAAATCTGTATCAGCAACCTGAAGAAGTTCATTATAGCACAATTAGAATGACAAGCACTGAAGAAATCAGATTCTCACCACAATCCTACATCTGAACTATTACTGTTTGTTAACACCGCATGTCCTCAATGTGTTCCCCTCAAACTGGCAGACTGGTAAGCTCTTTCTCCCGAAGGATGCGTGGAAAACTGTCTAAAACAACACAAATCCTTTTTTGTACAGGATGACAGGTTCAGCTGATGGAAGCATTCATAGCTTTAGGTGCAACAAAGCCATGTAATTTGTGTTAGCAGGCAGACTGTCTTCAAAATTACTGTCTTTCTAATGAGCACCTTGTAATACTGGTAAAATGTCATTAAACTCAGCCCTCCCAGATATATCTAAAAATAACTTTTTTTTTTTTTTTTTAAACTAACCAATCAAAACCACAAGAAAGGACCGCAACCTCTTCCCCATTTTCATTCAGTCTTTTACAAAGTGACAGAGCCTTCAAAGTTGTCACCCTCACTAATGTGCAGGTGGTTTGAGCTGCTCTCTCTCACTCTGCAGGGTAGAAAATCCACAGAGAAAGGGGTACTACCTCAGAGCAATAGGCCATAAACCTCATTGCAGGACTGCAGACAAGCAAATGAAGATTCAGTAACTTACCTGTCAACTGTACTTAGCAGGACCAGCGAACATACTTGACTCTCTTTCACATTAAGAGTCAGTAACACTCCCATATACGATTACATGGGCTTGTAAGAGCATAAAAACATCACTAGGCAGACAGCTCCTCAAGATCCTGCCTGGAAAGTCTCTCATGTCCCGAAATGAATGCCAGACTTGGATCTCTTCCCATTAGTGAGCTCCTGCTGCCTCTCGCCTCCTTGGCTGCCCGTGTTAAATCCCCAGGGGAAGGGGAAGCTCCGCAGCCCTGTGGGTGAAGCTCGGCTTAACCACTGCCACGAGGGCACTGCATCGCCGGCTGTGAGGAGCACGTGGCCTTGCGATGTGGGATCGCTCTGCAGCCTGCCCGTGCAAATCAGGCTGCAGGACCACAGCCTGCGAATTGCCCCCTTGATTCCATCCTTTAAGCTTTAATGAATTTTAATTTTCTTAAGTAAATACAATCTGAATGACTTGATGTAAGAAGAGGGGGCAGGAGGGTGACAATTACCTTGTTTTTTTCTGTCAAAACCCCTTCCTTTCTCTCCAGATAGATGTCCCTGTTGTACAGCAAAGGCACTTTTCCCACTTTTAAATCGGGAAAAGAAATATTCTTCTGGAGCTGACAAATAGACAATATGTGCAAAACAGTTCAGGGGAAGTGAGGTAGCTTTAATAATCTGTATTCCATCATTATTTGTCAGTCGTAACTTCATGGCTTGTAACTAGGAGTTTAGGCACCTGCAGCTTCCCCTCCCCGGAGGGTGATAGATCAAGATGGTAACGTATCATGACCTCAACAAACGCTCTATTTAAACAGCACAGCGGTTCCCAAATGGCAAACGCTTCTGCCTGCGATATCTCAAGTTTAAATGTAATTCAGTGCAAAAGAGCACGGCAGTGAGGGCAAACTCGCTGTGTCCTGGAAGCCCCCCACTTACTGAGGTTCCACTTGAGGCCCGTGGTGGTCACGCTGTCACAGGCATTCCCAATGGGAATGAGGCCACACCAGTCGCCTTCCAGGCCCGTGTCCACATGCAGCTTGTGCTTGCCCTGCAAAACAGAAGGCCCTTGTGGTCAGACTCAAAGCAGTGTTTGCCCACAAGTATTCCAAAAAATAAAAAAGAAAAAAAAAGGTATTTAGATAGAAGTAAGTCCAAAATTAACCCCAGAAGCTCACGAACATTTGACTCTAGGATTTCAGGTTGGTTGATGTTTTGGAGAGATAGGAAACATATGTTTGGATTAATGACCTTGGCACTTGCAAAACGAAACCAAATGGGCTGATCCTGGAGCCTGGAATTTGAGTTCTCTTTAAGAGAGAACAAGCTTTGCTCATTGTCCTGTAACACTTCTGAAGAGTCATTTCAACCAAACCAGGCTGCTGCTTCCTTTGAAATGAAGGTGCCCTGACCTACTCATTAATTTTTTACAACCTCCTCATCTTTTCCAAACAACTCAACAACGACAATCAAAAAACTCTTTGGAAAACCATCACTATTTTGACTTTAACTATTTTGTGTAGGGTTTTTTTGTGAACTTTGTGTACTTTCCCAGACAGCAAAAGGAGAAGCACTTAGAGAATCTTAACTGGATTCTAGAAAAATTAACCTAAATACTTATAGTACCTGTCTTATTCCAAATAAACAAAATAAAGTGAAATTAAAAGACATTTTTGCAAATTCCTTTTGTAACTTCATGGGATGGAAGGGAAGAAACAGCTATTAGTGATGATGGATTTGTGACAAAATCCTTAATTAGCTGTCCTAGACCTCAGGTCAGCATCTTGCTAGATATAAGCACACGAATAAGCCCAGTGAAGAGTGTATCATAGAAAAAACTTTACAGAATAAACAAGCAGTATTCTGATAAAGCTTGTCTTTTTAAAAAGCTGTTTCTTAAAACTAGTTACAAAAAAATAGCAAATGAAAGAAATGATGACAAGATCAGTGGAAGAATCATGCTCCGGTCTTTTCTAAGTAGGTCATTTATTCTTCACCAGGAACATCTAGGGGGAAGATTAAGGATTTTTTTCCTTTCTTTCTAAGAAATACAGAGCTCTTCGGGGTTTTATTCTCTTGTGGACGCACAAGCAAATTGAATCTTTCAGTATCTCTTTTATATGCATCCTTTTCACCACCATAAAAGAAGCAGATATGTTTATTTTGCTAATCTCTTAGGGAAAAAAAAAGGACCTATGAAACCCAATGCATTAACCTGAACCTTTTATTAAGCAAGGAATCAAGGGCTTATACCAAAAGAAGAAACAGTTAAATATAAAACACAGGTAAACATCCCAAGCAGCAAATGCACTTTCACACAGATTTTATTTTGGGAAATTTATTTAAGCTTTTTGTCTTATGCCCTGTCCTCTCCTATTCACTCCAAATGCCCCTGCAGGTATTAAGCCACTAGTCAGAAAGCCAGAAACTGGCACCAGAGTTATCTGATTGCCCATACGAAGTGTCTAAGGTGTCTGACAGATTCTCCTGTTAATGCCAAATGCATTATGAAAAAAACACCTTCAATACATGCCATGCTTTCAGTTAACAAATGAACCCTGGAAAGTTGTCAATTAAGGAGTATCAGATTTTATAGCGCAAGCCTGTTTGATTGTTTGCAGAGCAACAAGAAAGCCAATGCAATATCATCTATCTTCTCAAGGTGGCCAACTTCACGTGCTGATGAGCCATGTATTTCTAAAGTGGCTTTGAATGCCTGCCTGCCAAGTTCAGAGAGGTAACAAATTCAGGGCTGATTGATAACCTTTCAGCTACGCAATATGCCGCACTATTTCTCTCTTGCAGTATGAAGAAAGAAGGAAAGAGAGAGGGGAGAAATAAAAGTGCTTCTCATCACACAGTGCTGCCTATAACAGAGCGGCTGATGAGGCTGCGACCACGGCTCTCCATCAAGACAAGGAGCCTGGCTGCTCCTAGCTAGTGGCACAAGCTCACTACATTCATCAATTAGCAAAGGAATATGAAGAACAGAGGTAAAAGTAACAAGCCCAACAGAGAACTCGATTAAATTTGGTACTCTCAAAACCTCTACTTGCTATTAGCTTTGTATTTCTCTTTTGTTGACATTCAGGTGCAGCTTATAAGCAGGCATACAATTCAGTAAGGAATTTATGCAGACATCTGTCTTCTTGTTCTTATGACATAAGGCATTTAGAACAAAAGATATAATTTATTATCAGAGTCTTGCCAATATCCATGATTTTAATCAACAATCTTTTAAAGTTTGATATTTCCCTAGAAAACACACTTCACACACCCCAATGATTACATGAGAATCCTGACTTTCTTCCCTTGAAAAGAGATTAGTTTGAGAGTAGGAGACCAAAGAGGTACAAAGAAGGCTGCAAGTAAACAGAACTAAAAAATTAAAATGCAAATTATTTCTAAAAAAGCTTCTTAGGTGCTAAGCCGTACTCATGGCTTAGGGAGTGATTCAATCATATTGCCTAAGACAGATTTAATGACTATTCTTTAAAAAAAGATCAGTAAGAGATTTTATTATCAGTGAGTGCAGCATGGAAGGAAAGGGAAAACAATTAAAAAAAAAGAAAAAAGAGAAAAAAAAAGACCCGTTCCTCTTTTTTCTGGAAAGATGCATTTACACAGTAAGGCTGGGAAGTCAAACACTGAGTCTGCAGCAGGGAACATCAGTTGTGCAATCATATCTCCAAGTCTTCAAGCAAGGATCGTTCACCAAGCAAGACAGAACTGCTATTTGCAGGGGGAAAAGGGGATTAGAGCTCTCATCAGGTATAATCTGCAAATCGAAGGATTCATCTATTCTGTATAAACCTCTGTGATAAAAGGAAGCGTTATATACTAGTACTTAAAATATGAGACTGTTTTTCCATTTCTGCAGAACCCAGAGTTCCAAAATTAAAGAAAACTAAAGTCAACTGAAAAAAATCCTTCTAAGTTGTTTTGCCTTTGCAGTAGGTAGCTGAAATACTTTCACTTTTTAACTTAAGAATCAAGTATTACCATGTGTGAAAGCTACTGGTGATAAGATAATGGCAAATAATACAGGTGCATTGATTTCTATCTTATTAGGGCAGTCTTGAAAAACATTGATCAATCGTCAGCATTGATTTTTATCTTCATTTTGTGTCTAATGCTAGGAAATAAAATCAATTTCTAAGTTCAGCAATAAGAAGAAAATGTCAGATTTTTTTTTTTAATAGAATGTTTCATCTATAATATGTTAAACATTTTGTCTTGATTCGGCATTTTGCTGTAAGAAGGCATTTAAATGATAGTGGTGATATATCCTCACCCAAGCACTATTGCTGCTGAAGAAAGACCTAAAGAGATACTTTTCTGTTGCATCTCTTAACTCAAATGAATCAAAGCATGACTGCCACAATCTCCTTTACCATATGAAATATAAGCAGACATTAAAATCTGAAACTTTTAGTGAAAAATTTGTAAGCTGAAAAATATGTGAACTTGATAAACTTACCAAGATAAAAACTGATAGCTGTTCTGCATGTGCAGATACCCTGGTGGCACTTTCTGAAATAGAGAGTGACTTCTCCAAGCACTTTGCAAAACGACTTGAATAAATGCATTACAATAAACACATACATACTCCAAAAAAGGTATCAAAGAGCCAAAACATTATGGGATAGAAGACCTTGGGGATGGATCTTTAAAGATTCTAAAGAGATCTTAGGGAAAAAAAAAGGAGAAAACCCAGGAATCTAGCAGGTCAAAACGGAGCATAGAAAAAAAGCATAAAGCCAGTTAGAGAAGATAAATGATTAAATCAGATGCTAGAAAGGAATAAGGAATTAGAATTAACCTTTAGAAAACAAATGATAAAAGATTTAATAAATAAATCCTGGAAACCGTTAAGGGCTAGGCTATGCAAAAAGCTCAGGTTATGCAAAAGGAAACGCATCAGAGGATTAAAGGAGAACAACCTTACTCTAAATTTTGGACTGCTCTGCTACTTGGCCCAGTATAAATATGTAAGCTAAATCATGAAAGTCTGATCTAAGTCATTTACTTTCACCTGTTTCTGCTGTGAGATCTGGGATTACAGATAATCTGTTACTGGAAAAACTGCCAACTGCCTAAAATACCTCCTCCGCCAGCTAGATACTGCTCTCCGTAATCTTCCACTTAAAACATCTTCTCCTATCAGCTTTCTTCCAATGAATATTCCATAGATGGCAGCACACACTTGAAAACAAAAACATCAGCAAAAAGCTAAATACAGATGTCATTGTGTTATCCAGGGAAAAGACAAAACCCACAATCTGTTTTGGTATATAAACATCTGGGCGCAGGAAAAGGTAGGGAGATAAAGTAATTGAATGGGTGGATATTAGCAAGATCTCTAAGGACAACAGCATAGAGGAGGAAAGGAACAAGGACAAAACCAAGTGAGAACATTCAGGCTTAAAATTAAATATTGTGATTGACAGGAAGAGAAAAACAAAGTTCCAGAAATATTTCTACTAATGATTAGTTGTGTAAGAGCTGGGCTTAACAGTAAAAAAGTTTAAGGCTGAGTTTTGGAGCATGATAAATATAGCCAAGTTTTCTGAAAGGATGTATTTAAGAAGAGCTATTTCATTATAATCCTAAAATACTAACAATTGTCTTATCCAACTAATATATTCAATGTCAAGTTCCTATTATATAAATGCTGTTCACAGAATGTTATCTGAATCGAACAAACTTTTTTGTTGCTGTTGGAAAGAAGAGTATCCTTAGTTCTCATCCAAACCCAGAAATCAAAAAGCTCTTCTGCATCATATCAATGGCTGCTTAAACTGCTGTGTAAAAAATAGCAAATGTGTGTTGCATTTGAATGAAACGACATTCAAATGTTGGATCCAATTCAGCTGACATTTACTATCCGGTGTTAGTAGCACTCCTGCACTGCAATGCATGAACCTAAATATATTAGTTATCTGTAGGACAGAGCCCTGTTAATCCTACCCTTGCAAGAAAAGCAATTCATAAAACAACAGTTCTACAGTAAAATCCCAGGCAATAAAGAAAGAATAAATCTTAGTAATTATTAGAGTCAATTAATGAACATGTCTGCTTGTAACCAATTTGTGACAAGGGTACAGAGCAAAATCTTATGGATGTAAATGCCAGCAAAAGGAATAGATCTGCTCTACTTTGAGGCTTATACGTGTAAGCTGTTCTATTGTGTATCTAACATAAAATTATCCACAAGGAGCAAATGATCCTCAAGTTTTCACACATTTGCAAGTGAACTTTTTTCTGAAGGTACAGTAAGATGCTTTAAGTAAGAGTACACTTCTCCTGTGGCATCAGCACGAACACCTTTCCCCTTGTTTCCTCATTACCTATTGCAACACGAACAAAACAGCCCTCTATCTATCTTCTGCAGTCAAGCCTACATGACCACGGATAACAGGGTGATGGGTCCAAGAAAGAGCTCAAGTCTTCTCTCAAGTCAAAATTGAGAGCAGCGAAGACACTGCGAACATGCACACAAACAAACTGGTGGAAATGCTTTATCAAGCAGCAAGTTACCTGGAAATACAAAGGCTACTTTAAAAGGGAGTTGTTGCTCTTTAATTTCTTTTCACAGACATGTCTTAAAGATTCACAGGTATCATAAATAGCACTTCTAGCTCTGCTCTGAATGCTGTCTTAGAAGAAGTGTTCATTCTGTTGAAATTTCCCACTCCTGGACTTGAACAGTTTTTCCTTCAGTCTGCCACTAAATAATGCAAAACACATCACAAATGGAAGCTGAAACCATGAGAACCAAGAATTGTCTGGTCCTTCTTCAGTGAAAACAAGACTTGCACTGGCCCACTGTGACATTTTATCCTTGAGCTTGTGGATTTTATGGCCTATCCTCAGCAGACCCGTCACAGGTTTAATGCAAGTATTAGCATTTTTAGTAATGCCTTAAAAAAAAAAACAGAACCATTTTCTTTATATTCATTTATGAGACTCTGGAGTATAATAGACTGCAGATAAGAGTGAAAAGTAGGCAAGCCGCTAAAGATTTCATATTGCCTGTATAATTATTATACAATGCTGCAGTTAAATCGTCAATCTAGAGGGGCGTTTACTAAGGGCACTAATCTGCTCTAATTCCTAAGTGATGAAAATTACCACATCACCTTTCTTTCACCATCTACGAGCTTGTAACACAGTTAGTGTCACTGTCACCTGCTTTGGCACACTTGTAAAGGGCGGAGTCCAGAGAGTCTCTTCTACCTTCATTCACTCTCTCTATTTTCCTGGGCATTAGAGATGTGTGGGGGTTAATTTAAAAGACTGGATATCATTCAAATAACCTGTAACATGAAACAACACTTTTTTTTCCTTT